>CM041643.1:1055473-1145159 GCA_023333625.1 Bothriochloa decipiens | reverse complement strand
GGTGAGATTAGAACCTATCCTTCACCTATTAGATGGTAGGAACACCTTTTAGATGCAGATGGTGCTTTTATTACTCACTTACATTGGCGCATGATAGAGGATGGCTGACCGTGAGTGGATGTACATGGGCTTCGCAAGTAAGAGCCCAAAATGGGTTAGGGGGACGAATAACTTCCTGAAGGAAGCATTTGGCCCAGCTGTTGCTAAAGGGTCGGTTCGGATGCCGTGTCCCTGCACCAAGTGCAAGAACCAGAAAAAGAAAGACTACGGTCACATGTACAAAGATATTTTCAACAACGAATACGTTCCAAACTATACCCGTTGGATCTACCATGGTGAACGCCATCGTATTAGGGGGGAGGAGGTGAGACCCCTCCTCGAGGGGTTTGATGCAGATACCAGGATGGCAGAGTTGCTGGCAGACGTACACGAAGAGCGGTTCGCTCAAGGAATGGAAGTGGATGAAGAAGATCCAGAGGAGACCGCAAAGGCGTACTACACCATGATGGAGGCGGCAAAGCAGCCCCTTCACGAGAATACTATGGTGTCGCGACTGGATGCCATTTCATGCCTAATAGCGTTGAAGTCACAACTGGGCATTAGTCGAGAAGGTTTTGATCTTGTGTTAGCAACTATTGGGACACTGCTTCCAAATGTTCACTTACTGCCGAAGAACACATACGAGTCACAGAAGCTCCTTCATGCACTCAAGATGCCGTATGACACGATCGAAGCTTGTAAGAATGGGTGCGTCCTGTTCAGGGGAGACCATGAGACAGCAACACACTGTCCAAAGTGCAATGCCTCTAGGTACGTGGAGGTAGAAGGTAGTGATGGAAGTAAGAAGCAGTCTAAGATCCCCGAGATGGTCATACGGCACCTTCCTGTCATACCGAGGCTCCAACAGCTGTACATGACAGAGGAGTCCACGAAACAAATGATGTGGCACAAGAAGGGCAAACGATACAGTGACAAGATGCAGCACCCAGCGGATGGTGATGCATGGAAGCACTTCGATGATATGAATCCTGACAAGGCTGCGGAGGCTCGGAATGTACGCGTAGCGATGACAACAGATGGGTTCAACCCATTCGGAATAATGGCTGCCCCGTACACTTGTTGGCCCGTGTTCGTGATCCCCCTCAATCTTCCCCCGGTGTCATGTTCGAACCCAAGAACGTGTTCTTGACGCTGATAATACCTGGACACCCGGGCAATAATATGGGTGTGTTCATGCGGCCAGTGTGGGATGAATTGCAACATGCTTGGGAAGAGGGGGTACTGACGTACGATCGAGCTACAAAGACAAACTTCACAATGCATGTGTGGTACCAGTACTCAGTGCATGACTTCTTGGCGTATGGCTTATTCAGCGCATGGTCTGTTCGTGGGAAGTTCCCTTGCCCAACATGCAAGGCAGATGTGATGTTCACCTGGTTGGCCGAGGGTGGCAAGTATTCTTCTTTCAACAAACATCGTCAATTCCTGCCTGAGGACCATGAACTGAGATGAGATGAAAAGCACTTCATGAAAGGTGTTCAAGTCACCGACCCCATCCCTTGGGATAAGAGCCCTGCCGATGTCCTTGCCCAGATAGAGGCTCTCCAAATTGATGAAAAGAAGGGTGGTTTTAAAGGATATGGTATCGACCACATGTGGACTCATATATCGGGCTTGACTAGGCTCCCCTACTACAAGCATCTTCTTTTTCCACACAACATCGATGTAATGCACACAGAAAAGAATGTCATCGAGGCACTTTGGGCAACACTCATGGACATTGGCAGGAAGTCAAAGGACAATGTTAAGGCTAGACTCGACATTGAAACGATTTGAGATAGACCAAATCTAGTGATGAAGACCCCTGCCGATGGCAAGAAATGGAAAAAGGGGCCGGCCGATTACATCCTGAAAAGGGGAGATAGGAAGGAAATACTGAAGTGGATCAAGACGTTAAAGTTCCCTGATGGGTATGCGGCGAATCTGAGTAGGGGAGTGAACTTGCTGACTATGAAGGTCTTAGGGATGAAGAGTCATGACTTCCACATATGGATTGAGCGGATCCTTCCTGCGATGACACGGGGATACCTCCCCGAGCCAGTGTGCGCATCCTGGCAGAGTTGAGCTTTTTGTTTCTCCAGCTTTGTGTCAAGGAGTTATCTCAGGATGTTTGTCTTGAACTGGAGAAGGCTGCACCTCTGTTGCTCTGCAAGTTGGAGATGATATTTCCACCCGGCTTCTTTCTATCCATGCAGCATCTGATTTTGCACCTACCGAGCGAGGCACGTTTGGGGGGGCCCGTGCAGCACCGTTGGTGCTATCCAATTGAGAGGTGTCTAAAGCTTCTTCAGAAAAAGTGTAGAAACAAAGCCAAAATTGAGGCTTTCATGGCAGAGGTATTCGTTCTGGAGGAGGTGTCGACATTCACATAGGCGTACTATACTAAGAAACTTCACAAACCCACGATCCAACCCCTCGTTACAACATCGATGAGAATACATCAAACCTCAGCCTTTTCAGAGGTGATCTCAGAAGAGGAGGTGCAGGGCCCAACAAGAACTTGCAGCATGATGAGTGGCACCCTATCATGATCTGCTTGTTGTTGAACCTTGAGGAATGCATTCCTTATCATAAGTAAGTTCTCGATGAGCTTGTTACATACGCCACTATCCTCCACCTATCGATCTGACCCCCTTGTCTTTTGTTTCTCCAGGGAATATATTAATGAACACTGGAGAGGCAGTTCGGATCCTACCGAGCAAGAAGAAGACAGTCTTCTTAGACATGGTGTATCTAGTTTTGTCAATTGGTTCTGTACAAAGGTACCATCCAACTAACCTCATTCCGATTTTGAAATTCCACTTTGCTCCTAGGAGCGAGTAATGTAACGATGTACCTGTCCTAACCTTACAGGCCCTTTATGATGTAGAAATGAGTGATGAATTGAGAAACGTGGGCAAAGGCTTCAACCGAAGGGTCAGGTCATTCAACGTTTATGATGTGAATGGCTATCGCTTTCGCACGAGAAGCTACGAAGAGAAACAGGGCAACCTAAAAACCACGTGCAGCCATCGTCGCTCCTTGACCCACCGCTCCTCAGCCATCAGCCGGTTATTCGACCCGTGGGCAAGACGTAAGTAACCATTGTTGATTTCACTTGTTGTTCATATGACATGTTGAAATTTGAACTGCAGACTAATAATTGTTGTTAATGACTCGTGCAGGGGCTAGGAAAAGGTGACTGACAGGAAGAGTTCACGCCATGTCAATGGCATCCAGGGCCTCCTGATTAGAAAGCACTACCCTGGCTTGGTCACCATCGAGGGTAAGCGGATCATGCCCGACAAATGGGACCACTTCTATGAGGTCAAGGATGAGCATGGCGAAGTCCTTGCTCACAAGATCAAGAGGGAGTTCTGGGTGAGTCTTTGCATCGCACCGCATATCTCAATACTACGCATTCATTGGACTTTCTTCAAACAATGAAATGATGTTTGATGTCTGTGTGCAGTTGTACTTCAAGTTGGAGGAGGGGCAGGATGAGCAGCGGGCGGCGCGGCAGCAGGAGGCGGTCTGCCACAACCGTCTCAAGGACATGTACCACGAGGCGTGTCTCCAGGCTGTCATCAGCTACTACGCCAACATGGAGCTCAAGGTAGTGAAGAAGGAGCGAGTCAGGGAGATGATACTGGACAAGGAGACCGACCTCACCGAGGAGCAATACATGTAGGTAATTAAGTAGGAAACATCCGTTATGATTCCTTACGTGACACATTCAATTCATCTTATGGAATATCAAATACTTGAATGTCATGCAGTGGTGTCCAAGCTGGTGCAATAAGTACGAGGACTGCTGGCGCCAAATTGTGCGTGGGTGGCATACGGACACGGCGTACGAGAAGCGCAAAGAGCGTCGGAAACTTCGCCTGGAAAATCCTCCGGTATCACACCACCAAGGGAACCAATGCCTCCACGAGTACATGGACACATGGGTATGCTTCTGTTGATCCATTTATTATAGCTCTCAATTGTCACTACTTGTAACCATGTTTGTGTTTTCCTCGCAGAGGGAGACGCATGATGGGCAGGAAATCAACGAGTTCACGGGGTATGCCCTTGCTCACAAGGGCAAAGTGTCAGCGGCGTCCATCGTCTGCAGCTCGGAGGATGGGTCCGAGGCCTACACCAACCCGAACGTCTACAACAAGCTCGCCAAGTACACCGCCGCAGGTCTCGAGCGCCATGGGCCGACGTTCGACCCCACCAGAGCTGACCTGGACACTGACCTCATGATGAGGACGGGAGGAGGGAAGCAGCACAGCCAGTACGCTATTGCCGACAGCGCCATCGACCCGTCCTCTGTTCAGACACTGAGCCAGATCTGAAGAGACGACGCGAAAAGGGGTGGATCGCAAATCCCCATAGCGCCTCGGCAGCCGAGCAACGCGCAGATGATGATGGCACTTCAAGTAAGTGCAGTTTCATTCGTCGTTCACTCGTTTCACACATAATGTACCTTGCCTTCACATACCATCAACCTTGCGGGTGTAATATTGTAGGCCACGGTCGAAAGGCTGCAGGCCAACCAGGTCACCCAGGAGATGTTGCATTAGCAGCAGGAGGAGGCCCATCAGCAGCAGTTGGTGGTACTTTCACCGCACTACCAGCGTGCTCTATCGGACCTGACCGGTTACTTCCGGTCCCAGATCCCGGGAACGCAGGAGCCTCCTCCCTCGATCTTCGCTCCACCACCACTTCCAGTTCCAGTTCTGTGCCTGCTCCTGTACATGTTCCGGTGAGTATATTGCCTGTTGCTTTAGCTTGTGTGGGTATCCTACAGGTACTAATTACATCACTTGGCCTTTGTGCAGGCACCGTCAGCGGGTTCGAACCCGACTCTAGGTGGCAGCCCTCCACTGGGTCCTTCTCCACCGCATGGCTACCCGACCTACTACCCCACGCAGCAGTACCTGTGGCCTCCTCCAGCATAGGGCAGGGGTACTCCTCGTGGCCGCGGCACCGACGCAGCAGGGGCACTCCGGGCAGGCAAGCGTTTTTAGACCTACACAGCAGCAGTGGCACTACGGTACGTCCCCACAGTCGGGTTGGCCTCCGTATGAGCAAGCTGGGGGCTCTGGGACCCCTGGGGATGACGCACATAGCTACATGCCTTTACTTCTCGCTTTTGGACCTTCATCGATGAGTTTGTTGCACGTTGGACATGTTTAGCGTATGTTGGACTTGTATGCATTCTTATGGCCATGTTATGTGTATTGTGGAGTTATATCGATGGATTTGAGGACCTTCATGTATAGATTCATGTTGAAACTGAATTTGATGCTCAAATGTGGTTTATATGTGATGAAATGTGGGTTATATGATATATATGTGATGAAATGAGGTATAAATACAAAAAAATAGGAAAAAAAAATTCCCACCTTTGTCGACGGCTAGCGTGGCAGACCGTCGGCAAAGCTTTGGCGACGGCCACGTCAGCCGTCGGCAAAGGCGCCACGTCAGCCGTTGCGGCGGCACGCTGACGGCGGCCTTTGCCGACGGCTGACGTGTCCGACCGTCGGCAAAGTAGGTGACGTGGCGAATTTTTTATTTTTTTATAAAAATGTTTAAAAAAGGCTTTGCCGACGGCCGACCGTCGACAAATATTTGGTCAATTTGCTGACGGCCAGGCCCAGCCGTCGGCAAAGCTGGGCCAAGCTGGAAAAATGGACGAGGTTTGCCGTTGGCTAGCCGTCAGCAAAGCTGAGAAATTTTTTTTGTTTTTTTTGTTTTCTTGTATTTATACCTCATTTCATCATATATATATCATATAACCCACATTTCATCATATATAAACCACATTTGAGCATCAAATTCAGTTTCAACATGAATCCATACATGAAGGTCCTCAAATCTATCGATACAACTTCACAATACACATAACATGGCCATAAGAATGCATACAAGTCCAACACACTAGGTAAGCAAGCATACGATATGCATCCGATCCGTCCCAAAAAAATATCGTTATGGTTTATCAAGGGGTTTAAATGCTTTAGTTAACTTTGACTAAATACACAAAAACATTAACATTTATAATAAATAATTACTTTGAGTAGATAAATCGATAGTCTATTTTCATAACTAACTAATTTAAAAATTTAAATATTTTTAATATTTTCTATAAATCTAATCAACTTAGAAATTTTGGCTAGTATGAGCATCATAATAACACTTATTTTGGAATGGTGGGATCAAGTACGTATTAAAAAAATGCAGGAGATCCACAAAAGAGCAAGAGCCAAAGATGAGGTAGATTAGATTCCAATAACCTAGGAGAACATCTTGCTACTAGTTTGAAACAACATTAGACGAGCACGGAGTGGTAGGTAGCAAAAAAACAGAGCGAGGCCATGAAGAAGATCCTGAATTCAAAATCAAAAGATGCGATCATCCGCGTAGTCGAATCATATTGCTGCCGTGTGGCTTTCTGAAGACAGGCCATATATCATATCATTTCATGGAGTTGATCAACTTAGTAGCAAGATTTAATAATGCATACTACAAGGCGTCGTATCATTTGCTCTGCTAAAAGAATGATACTGACATTCACGAAGGTAATACTTAATGTCACTTTCAAGTTTACAAAATCGCCAGTGTTCTTGACTTTTTATACTATAAATCATGCATCAGCCGCCGATTGTTTCGCAAATTAAACTAGATAAACGTACGATGTAACTGTTCAATATAATATACATAATGCATGGACTATATACGAATCAGCTAGCACATGATATGGCACGACGACACTTGGAAGTTGCTCACATGGGGACGAACCAAGTGACGACGACGACGACAAAGCAACGACATTGCAATCGCAATCAGATCGACGCGACGTTAGCCGCCGGTTGTCCGGTGGGACCGAGTTACGTACGTTGAAGCAGCCGGACCTAACAAGGATTGTTGTTGGTATACGTGAGTCTTGTTCACCACTGCAGTACGCGACCACCACCAATAATGGACATATATATTTTGCACAAACAAACGTAACCCATGACGGCCCAGGGTCTTCGTGGCTGGGTGCATCATCTGGCGGCGAGCGGAGCTCTGCCTTCCTCCTCTCTCCATGGCGGAGGGTGGCGCTCAGAGTCCTCCTTGCTCCGTTGTGCTCGGCGGCACACGGTCATGGTGCAACATGCAGGCAGAGAGATCTAGTGGAGTCTAGGGAGAACCGATGCCCTCTCCTCCCCAGCGGCAAATTCAATATCCTCTTCCTTCGCGGTTTATCGGTCCACTCCTTCCCTTGGCTGGATCCGAGGTCGGTCAGATTCATGGTTGTGCCGCCTCAGGGCGGCAGATCCAGGGCCAGCGTGCTTCCTAGTAGATCTAGCAGCAGGGAGGCCGCCGGATCTAGTGGCCAGGAGGTGGATCCGGCCGGCATGCAGCGCACCTTCAGCAGGTGAGACGAGCGGCGCTCCTCTGCGGAGCAATAACAGCAGCGACCCACAGATGGGCTCTGTAGGCTCATCCAAAGGATTCTTTTATTATTATTTTTAATTTTACTGAACGAGGTGGACATCAAAACCACCTCAGTAAAGGTTGCATTTAGTTAATGCTTTTGCTTGCATCAGAAAAGTTTTATGCAATAGTGGGCCGGTTCATCTGCCGATGCAGCCGTACCCTTCTCTTCTACAGACGTCATCACTACCCCCCTCATCTACCGCCCCCTTCTCATCTCCTTCCTCTCTGTCTAAACCATGTTGCCACAAACACCCACTCCAACGCCACCACCCTGCTCCACTACCGGTGCCTAGATCGAGCCGCTATCACCTCCTTTGTCGATGATGCCACTTGACCCTCCTCATCTCTTTCCTCTCTCTACGAGATCCATGCGGCCTATCTCCTCTCTCTCTCTCTCTCTCTGCTACGACTGCTACCATCGCCCTATGCCACCAAGTGCCTAGGTCTTTAATGGGCCCATCTCTGGCAATGAGCTCCCACCAAGTTCTTTTAGGTGTGCCCACCCAAAACCTAACCTAAGATATTGGGCTATTTGTAACCGGATCTGATTTAATTGCCATTTTACATGTATTCTCTAGCGTGGATTTCAGCAGGCGCACACAATGCATGCATTTTTTAAAACAATATTTGGCTTTCATCGCAGCTTCATTCAAATGGGTGCTGACGAAGGTGAACATCGCCGAATGATGGTGACTTCTGGACCACTGGTGATAATGTTTGTGTAGTAGTTTAACCAAGAAAAAAGAAATATAACGGCGTTTGTCGGCCAACCAAGGAAAGCGGGCAGGCTAGTTCATTGGCTTGGACAAAAGCACGTCATAGGTGTGGAAATCTCGACATAGAGAGAATTTTTCTGCTTCAGTATGCCATAAGTGTGAAAAGTACGACCAGCTGGTTGTTTTTATCAGATTCCAGCTGATTGAATTATATATCACAATTCCTATTCATCAGTTGGCTGGTTTTGGTGTTTTTGTTCAAGCAACATTGTGTCCCTTGGTGTGGCTGGTATCGATCATGGTATGTTTTTATTTGGTTCGGATGTGATCGGATGCCAGGCTGAATAAAAATTATACTCAGGCACCTGAAATATAGCAGATACATATGCATGTATACATTATCTATTATCATGTAATTTTTTTCTCGATCACACAAAAGGTTTGCTTGCTCGTCTTTGTATTAAATTAAAAAAATGTTTGATACAACACATCTTAGAGGCGTCCTAGAGCGCCAATAATTTAAACATTAACTCTTTACAAAAGAAATTTATATAAATGCTCGGACCCTCCCTAATATACAGCCATATATTTATTACCATATGGTAAGAGAAATTTTACCTCGCTTGAAAATAATAAGAGTCATCCGTTTGGCAAGATCGGGTGGTTAAGTAACTGGAGGAACCTATCAAAAGACTTAAGTTGTGGGCCGGAACTAAAATTTTATAGGCCCGGAACTATCTCTAATTAAATTGTGAGGGGGTAAAAGGGTACCTTCATTAAGGTATTGTGCTCGTCCGATGAATCCATTAGCAGCGATTGGCTCCGGCGTCGCATGCCCCGACTACGAATTGACACCGGCATCTCCCTAAACTCCGTCCCACCCTGAACCCCGACTCTGTTCCATCCGAGTGCTGCAACCGGCTAGGAGGTTGCTGCCGGACTGCAATTGGACAAGAGCTGCAACCGGCTCAAATAAGCAGGCGGCAGCAGATCCATTGCACCCATTGCACCGGCGGAGTGGCAGGCCATTGCAGGCGGGGGCGGACGCTGGAGAGAGCCCCTGCGGATGGTTGACAGCGAGTCTCTCCAGGCTGTTGCGAGGAGAAGTTGGCCTGGGCTAGTCTCCCCCGTGCAGCAGGCCGCTCGCGGCGGCGCGCGGCAAGGGCCGCAAGGCCCTTCCATGTCCGTGCGACGGGAAACGAGATCGGCCAAAAGTTAATAACCATGACAAAATGACTAATTTATCCTCAGCTATTTTTAGTTAACTCTTGATACATCATATGGCTACGAGAAATCTAACCGGGAGGAACCAGTGGTTCCTACCAAGCACCGTAAAAAATCTCATATAGTAAACATATAGTGTCCAAACTCCAAACTATTTTTGTAGTCTAGTTCACTACTTCACCGTGCATGGCCATATATATTTGTGGGCATTGTGATCCTGCGATAGATGCATCGATCGTATACAAATATAGACTATAGTACAATATAGATCGAGTGAGTGCTATCGATATAGATGCAGGACTGCAGAGATGACTCATCACATATATACAGGACCTGCGACGTCATCAGCTTTGCACGGAGTAGTGACGACCAGCTGCAGGTCCATGAGCACAAGCACAAGGAAGCTTGGGAACAAGCATGAGCTTCTCCTTTGGATGCACCGTCAGTCCGAACACCTCTGTCATGTCAACATCCTTCTCCTCCATGCCGACGGGCAGTTGCCAGTCAAAGCAGTACACGAGGTTTGCTAGCATGATCTCAACAGTTGCCATCCCAAAGTTGAGGCCAGGGCACATCCTTCGTCCAGCCCCGAACGGTAGGAAGTGGAAGTGGTTCCCTCTGAAGTCGACGCTCGCAGCACTTCCACTGCCGTCCATGGCCATGAACCTGTCCGGCGTGAACTCCTCGGGGTTCTCCCATGACTCTGGGTCTCTGCCAAGAGCCCACGCGTTGATGATGACCCGGGTGCCGGAGGGGACGTGGTAGCCATCGACGATACAGTCCGCCACGCACAGGTGGGGGAGGAGGAGTGGAACAGGAGGATGCAACCTCAGCGTCTCCTTCACGATGGCTCTCAGGTAGGACATGTTAGCTAGGTTCTCTTCCTCCACCATTCCCTGTCCCTCTGGTGTGTGCTTTCGGACTTCACCTTGTAGCTTGGCCATCTCCTGTGGGTTGCGCATCAGCTCAGCCATGGCGAGCTCCAGGACCAAGGATGACGTGTCTGTGCCTGCGGCGAACATGTCCTGCAGATCATCAAATATGTAGTATTACAATATGTATACAGATGACAGGATCGATTATGTGTATACCATATATATACACTACGCTACTCACCATCAAGATGGCCTTGACATGATCTCTTGTCATACCATACTCTTTCTGAACCGAGAGCAACACATCTGTGAAGTCACCTCCTCCGTCATGTTCATGGCGATGCACAGAGGAAGAGGAGGTTCTTCTCTCGTGGTCAATCAGTATGGTTTCAAGCAGCTCGTCCCATCTCTTGTGTGTGTCGCGGACCCTGTTGCGCAGAAACCTTCTGCCGAAAAAACCAAGCGGCGACCTCGCCAGCCCAGGGAAGTAGTCTTCTAGGTCGAACCCTCCGAACAGGGCGGAGTTAGCCTGCGCCAGCTCCCGAAAGAGCTTGTTCCGGCCTTCTGCCCGGAAGAACTTGCCTGAAACGGCGCGGCTCACGATGTCGTTGGCAAACGTGTTCATCGTCATGCTCATGTCCACGGCCATCCCCGCGGCCGCCGCCTCCCGTATCTTGGCCAGCACCAGGCGCACCTCTTCTTTGCGGGCGTGGTTGTACGAGTGCACCTTCTTGACGGTGAAGAGATGCGTGGTGACGAGCTTTCTGGACTGGCGCCAGTGCTCGCCGTACGGAGAGAAGGCGATGTCGGATGACCCGTACAGGAGGTCGTCGGAGATGGTAGACGCCGGACGTGAGGCAAACACGTGATCGTGCGTGCGCATGACTGCCTCTGCGGCCCGAGGGGACGACACGACAAGGTTGGGGACGGTGCCGAGATGGAGGAGGATGAGGCCGCCACCGCCGCGGGTGTGATTCGCGGCGAGGTCACGGAGGGAGACATACGGGAGGTCACCGACGAGGTGCAGGTGGCCAATGATAGGCAGCCCAGGAGGCGAAGGTGGGAGCTGCAGCTTGGCGGATTTGTCGCCGTCGTTGCAGCGACGGCGGCGGCTTCTTGGCCGTTGGGAAGTATAGTGCAGCAGGAGCAAGAGTGGGACGACGAGCAATAGTAGCCATTGCGCTACAACTAGAGGTGTGGTCGCGTGCGTGAGTTGTTCGTATGAAACCTGCAGCAGACTCATACTCATGGTTTTGCTAGCAGCTTTGGTCCAGTAAGTGTGTGTGCGTGTTTCTGCCCCTTCACCGGCTAAGATCAATACATGGCTGCCTAGCCTTTGGCTGCTATATATATATAGGACGTTCGTTATAAAAAGTTGGATATCGATGGTGAAACGGTAAATACGGTTTCCTCAAAATGAAAAACCCAGCAAATACGGCATCCAAAACATGACAGCTATTGGTAACATATATATAGCAAGGATTCTCGCTGATGGTCACTTAGTTTTGTTTTTGGCAAATTGCAGTACAGTGTAAATACTCGTACATGTTGGCGCACTTCCTTCTGCAGGGCTAACAAATCTTAAGTGTAAATACTCTTACATGTACAGACGCTCTCGCTATTAATGGGCATGTCGCCTACCATTTAAAAAAAACGTTATTAAACCTTGGAACAAATCTAGGAACTTAACATGCAACCAACAAACATCAAGCTGAGGACCTCCACTACCGGATTCGAGTTCTTTGCCGAGTGTTTTGGACACTCGGCAAAGGCCGAATAACACTCGGCAAAGGCTTTGCCGAGTGCGGCTCTCGGCAAAGCCCACTCGGCAAAGAATTACTCGGCAAAGGAGTCTTTGCCGAGTGCCACCTGGCAAGCACTCGGCAAAGGCTTTGCCGAGTATCCTAGACACTCGGCAAAGGCCGGCACTCGGCGAAATAAAAAATTCGAAAAAAACCTGAAAATAATAGAAAAAAAATTTAAATCTGAGGGGGACCCACCGCCATGCGCAAGTCGCGGCATTTTTCGCGCGAAAATCGCGCACTTCGCGTTCGGTGGGATTCGAACTCGTGACCTCTCTCTCGCGTGTCTCCTGCCTTAACCACTGCACTACTCTGTCATATGCGTCTATAACTAGTTTTATTTCCTCATATTCTATACTAAATCGAGAGTAATTAGCTTGTTTAAGGGCCTAAATGAATTCAAATCTAAAAGTGGTCAACTATAATATTTCATAACTTTTCGAGATCTACACTTTTCGTTTAGGAAGTTTTTTCATCCGCGGTCTTTTACGAAATTTGAATTTCAAATTTAAGATATTCACATATGGCTTTAGCATAGTAAGATGAACTCAAATGAAAAAGTTATCAACTACAAAGTTTCATAACTTTTCGAGATCTACAAACTTTGTTTTGGGTATTTTTTCATCCGAGGTCATTTACGAAATTTGAATTTTGAATTTTGAAATTCACACGTAGGTTTAGCATGGCAAGATGAATTCAAATGAAAAAAATTATACTATAACATTTCATAACTTATTAAGATCTATAAACATTATTTTGTTTGTTTGATCATTTGTTCATCCGATGTGGTGGTTCTAACATAGTTCATAATTCTTATGAAACTATTTGTGAGATGTAGGTTTTAAAAACAACATTACTATCGATTTATCAAATAAAAAAATGACCAATATAAACTTTATAGATCTTAAAAAGTTATACAACTTTGTAGTAGAAAATTTTTTCATTTGAGTTCATTTAGTGCCTCGAAATATAATATTGAAAATATCTTTGCCGAGTGCCAACAGGAAGATACTTGGCAAAGTCTGCTCTTTGCCAAGTGCCAACAGTAAGACACTCGGCAAAGAGCTCTTTGCCGAGTGCCTGAATTTTGGCACTCAGCAAAGAGCTTTTTGTCGAGTGCGAAGTTTGACACTCGGCAAAGACTTTCTTTGCCGAGTGCCCGAGATTTAGCACTCAGCAAAGAATATACACTCGGCAAAGTCACGATTTTTGGTAGTGCTCGAACATCAATGAATATGTTTCACTACAAGAAATCCAACTAGCTAAGGTATGATCGGTTTGCCCTTTGAAAAGATCTCTTACATGGAGTTCATCCTTATCTTTGTTTTTCTTTTTTCTATCCTAATAACTTTATCCGTTTCATTGGGGTCTCATCACGTCTATATCCAAACGTAAAAAATAATAACCGCGCTCATTATCCTTCCATAATTGCCCGAAGAAAGAAAGGGCGACGAAAGCGAAGGGTGAAGAAAGAAAACAAATTTGTGTGCATAGTAATGGCATGCTAGGTAATTAAATATCTGTCGCTATTGCAATCTATATGGTGGCAATACATATGTTGTGGTGATGAAGGGTTGTTGGATCGTGTAGAACTTGAATACTAGTTGGATGAGTCTGAATTCCACTCAGATGCAGTTGTGAGCTGCGTATGCCGCTGGTACTTCCTAACTCGATCATTATGTGCACTACACATCTGTATTAATTTGTGTGTGTAAATTAGAAGAGGTGTATATATTAGGGGCTTATTTAGATAGTTTATAATAGTTGAATGGGTACAATACCTGGCTTTATGGGTGAGGGTTCAAGTACGCAAATACTAATATGGTTTGCAGTTAGGGTGGGCACATTTTAACTACGATGAACCGAACCAAGTTGTTGTTTTTTTTGTTTGGTTTCCGTTCTTGGTTCTAAGGATTTCAGTTGTCGGCTCTGTGTTCGTTTTCTATAGTAAACCAAATTGATTTCTTTGAGAATTACACAGTACAATACAGACACTCATAACATGCATGTACACTCACCCTTATGAATACGCGTACGTAAACCTACCCCTACCCCTATAAGCACTTCCGAAAGACTGAGCAACCGGCTGATCTGAAGATTCCCGAATCTGACCGAACAAACCGTCTGCCCAATTAACTTTTTTTTTCTGAGAAATGCACAATTAACTAAAATAGATGCTCCTCTTATCTCAGCCTGGCCCAATTAAATGAACAAACTCCCCCACTCTACCTGACGCCTTTGCCAATCTCCTCGATCGATCATCTGCACCTCCCCGTGGCGGCGTGACTTGAGAGCAGAGCAGGCCATGGTGACCTATGGTGGCAGCGCAGTGTGAGCAGAGGGCATGCATGGTAGTGCGGTCTCAAGCTCCCTCAGTTTGTAATAATTTGGTCTGATTGTACTATATGTAGATAAAGCCGGATGTTTATCCTTAATTAAAAAATTGTCTGGGAGAAGCCACTTGCGGTTTGGGATGCCGCCACCCGCCACAACTAAATCTTGTGAATACAACATCTAGAGGATAACCCACGTGTGACGCCAGTTATTGCTAGCCATCGTTTTTTATGATTTGCTTGTGCTAACAATTTAATAAGATTTTCTAACAAATTAGTAAGAGTCTGTGCATTATATTTTTGTCCTTTTGCCATATATATGCGTTGGAGTCTCACTCCCGCGGACCTGTAAAATTGAAAATTCATATATATATATATATATATATATATATATATATGATATTGCTCTCGTAGTCGATACGTACGTGAGAGAGAAGATAAAGGATCGATCAGTAAAAAAGAACTGGTGGGCAGTGTATGCGACGTGCGCGATAGATGATACTGATGATTGCATCAGCTGATTTCCTCTAATATTGTTGGATGCATGAATTGTTGACTGTACACCGATTGCAGATAGAACCTTAATTTGTCCAGTGATCATGACACACACACACGACGCCTTAGTGTGTGTGTTCCAAACTTAGGTCTTGTTTAGATTGCGAAAAAATTTCAACCTGATGAATAGTAATTTTTTTGTCTTATTTGATAAATATTGTCCAATCGTGGATCAACTAGGTTTAAAAGATTCATCTCGTGATTTCAAACTAAACTGTATAATTAGTTATTTTTTACCTACATTTAATGCTCCATGTATGAGTCCAAAAATTAATATGATAGAGAGAGAGTGAAAAAATTTGACAATCTAAACGAGGCATTAGTCAAGGTTTTGTTGGTCGATTGAAGAAAGGTGCAATGCACAGTCCAACCCACTAGTCTCTGTCTCATACTGATTTCTTTGCGTTCGTGTGGCATATATTTTTCGAGTGTCAACACCCTGAGATATCTTCTTTGGCGTACTTTACAACATCCATATATCGATCTGATGTGTGACATGTATATAATATATATTGATCGATCCGAAAAGAAGAGCACAGATAAGATGAAAATCAGTCTATGCCATGTTTCTTGATTTCTTTGGCTTGTCAAAAATTCAACAAATAAGAGTGCAACACACAGAAGGAATGCGACAAGCACCCAATCGACCAAGCTAGCTCTACTACGCTAGACTAGATATTAATGGCTTACCCCCACTTGCATTATACTAGCTAGTATGGCTGACAAAAAACAGCTTGATATAGTAGTGCTGTAAATCGATTCGCGAGCACACACAAGCGCAGTATATAAACACAGTAGGAATACAATATGAGACACAAATGTAGGGAGTAAATCATGGGAGCTCTTTGTATTTTTGCTGATTGAATGTGTATTACAAAGGAGAGGTAATCTCCTATTTATAGTGCGGATGGACAGCACCATCGGATCCTCCCGTTACTCACACCCCATGTATTTCTAAGATAGGCACATCTTTCGAAGTACACATGTGACTGGGCATAGGAACTGAGGGTACAGAAACCGAGGGCCCAGGAACCGAGGTGCACAGTAACGGCATAGAAATCGAGATGGCATCAATTCCGAGATTCACCCACAAATATTGTTTTACAACACTCCCCCTTGGGTGAATCGCGTCGTGTACATGCCTCGTTAAAAACTCCCTCTAAAAACCCAATGGGAAAAAAGGGTAGGAGAAAAGAGTACATCACACGCTCTCGCCATGTTGCACTTGTTGCCTCGTTAAAAACCTTGCGTGAGAAAACCCAGTGAGAAAAACTCACCAAGGAAAAAAGAGTACAACAGTTGATCTTCAGGATCTGGTCTTCAGGACCAAGTGGTCTTTAGGACCACATTCATGGGCCATTGTTCAGGGAGCTTTCTCCCCCTGAACCCTGCAACACACTAAGTTTCCTCATACTGATTCCGTGAATACATCGATGGAAACTAGATGCTGGTAGAAATTTTGTGAATAAATCTGTCAGATTTTCACAAGACTTAGTTTGCAGGATATTTATTTTCCCGCTCTTCTGGAGCTCATGAGGATAAAAGAATTTTGGAGCAATATGCTTTGTAAGATTGCTCTTCACATAGCCCATATGCATTTGTGTAACACAAGTGGCATTATCTTCATAGATAACAGTAGGGGAACTGTCAAGACCCAAGCCACATGACTTCTGGATGTGGCCAATCATTCTTCTGAGCCAAACATATTCACGTGTGGCCTCATAAAGTGCAATTATCTCTGAGTGGTTGGTGGAGGTGGCAACCAAGGTCTACTTCATAGACCACCACCACCATGAAATGGCTGCACCACCACAGAGAAACACAAAACCAGTCTAAGATCTGGTATTATGTGGGTATGACATATAGCCAGCATCTACATATCCCACCATGGTTGAGTTTTGGTTCTTCGGGAACCATAGGCAAAGATCTTGTGTACCTCGTAGGTACCTGAGGATGGTTTTTATGCCAACCCAATGTCTTCTAGTTGGGCTAGCACTGTACCTTGCCAACAGATTTACTACGAACTCAATATCAGGCCTTGTGCAGTTCGCTAGGTACATTAGTGCTCCAATGGCACTCAAGTATGGAACTTCAGGTCCCAATACATTTTCATCATCATCCTTTGGCCTAAATGGGTCCTTATCCACTTCCAGGGATCAGACCACCATGGGGGTTCTCAGAGGGTGGCATTTGTCCATATTAAATTTCTCAAGTACCCTCTTTGTGTAAGTAGACTGGTGCACAAACACTCCTTCAAGGAGGTGCTCAAGCTACAGGTCCAAGCAAAACTTGGTTTTACCCAAGTTTTTCATCTTGAATTCTTTCTTGAGGTAAGTCGCTGCTTCCTCAATGTCCTCTGTGGTGCCAATGATATTCAAATCATCAACACAGACCGAGATGATGCAGAAACCCTTCGGGGATTTCTTGATGAACACACAGGGACAATCATCATTGTTTGTGTAACCCCTTTTCAGGAGGAAATTACTCAAACGGTTGAACCACATCCTTTCGAATTGTTTCAACCCATACAACGATCGCTGCAGGTGAATGCTGAACATGTTGCAGTTTTGATTCGGTCCAGGGATCTTGAGCCCTTCAGGGACTCTCATGTAAATCTCCGAATCTAGTGACCCATACAAGTATGCGGCCACAACATCCATCAACTGCATTTTTAAATTCAAGTTAGCTGCCATAGATATAAGATATCGGAATGTTATGCCACTCATAACTGAGGAGTAAGTCTCATCGTAATTGATGCCAGGTCTCTGCATGAACCCTTGTGCCCCAAGCCTCGCTTTATATCTTACCATCTGGCCATGTTCATTCCTCTTCTAGAGGAAGACCCATTTGCATCCTACAAGGATGACTCTTGGAGGTGTTGGAACTGCAGGTCTCAAAACCTCTCTTTTGTAAAGCGAGCGCAATTCTGCCTCAATTATTGCTTTCCATTGGTCCCAATCTGAGCGCTTTTGGCACTCTATTAGGGACTTTGGTTCTGGATCCGGATCCATTGAATCAGTAATTTTAGAGGCAAAATATATGTCGATAACTGTGGTCTTTCTTTTTATGACTCTCCTGTCTCCACATAATTAGTGGTGATCTCTTCAGGATCATTCTCCCACTCATTGTGATTTCCCATAATGATTGAGTTAGGGTGTTCCGATCTCCCAATGCGATATTGTGCACACAACGCATTGGGGTTTCCATCTTCAGGATGGGGTCCTTCAGGGACCGACTTGACTTCAGGTCGAGTTGCCTCTTCAAGGGCATTCTCAACTTCAGGTTGAGCTTCTTCAATTGATTCTTTGAGTGATACAAGTGGCTCAGTGACTCGTCTTTGTGGACGTCTCCGCGGGACCTTGTCATGGGCACTCGGAGGTTTCCCTCTCTTCCTAGGATTAGGGGAGGTTGTAGAGTTAGTAACCTTCTTTGGTACTTGAACTCTCTCCGGCGCATTTACTATAGGTATATGCAACCTTGTCACTCTCTTATGATCAGTGAAGGCATCTGGCAGCTCATTTGCAAGACCTTGCAAATGTATGATTCTCTGAACTTCCAGTTCAAATTCACTGGAGCGTGGGTCTAAGGATTGCAACCCAGTTGCATTCCATTCAATTTCCCAGCATTCTTCTAGATGCCTATCTCCCCTAATGCTGGGAAATGGTCTTCATCGAAGACACAATCAGTGTACCGAGCCGTATGAAGATCCCCATTCATAGGCTCCAAATACTTGATTATGGATGGAGTCTCATAACCAACATATATCCCCAACTTCCAGTGGGGTCCCATTGATGTACGCTGAGGTGGTGGTATTGGCACGTACACAACACATCCAAATATACGCATATGGGAAATGCTTGGTTCTTTCCCACGTACCAATTATAGGGGGGATGTATCATGATATGCAGTTGGCCTGAGTTGAATTAGTGCTACAGCATGCAACATCGCATGACCCCAACAACTAGTTGGCAGCTTACAATTCTGCAACAATGGCCTGGCAATCAACTTGATCCTCTTGATCAAGGACTCAGCTAGACCATTTTGTGTGTGGACATGTGGTACTGAATGCTCTACCTTAATGCCCATGGATAAACAATAATCATCAAAAGCTTTTGACCTGAACTCACTAGCATTATCCATCCAAATGGACTGAATGCAGTTATCAGGGAAACTTGCTTTTAGCCTGACTATTTGGGCAATGAGCTTGGAGAAAGCATGGTTTCTAGTGGACAATAGGTCCACATAGCTCCATCTAGTAGATGCATCAATCAGTACCATAAAATACCTAAACGGGCCTGAAGGGGCTGACTAGGTCCACAAATGTCACCTTGTATCCTTTGTAGGAACACTAGTGACTCATCCCTAATCTTCAGGAGGGATGGTCTAGTGATTAGCTTCCCCTTTGCACGCGCGGTGCAAATAAAATCTTTGGGATTAGGGAAGCCTTTTACCTCATGGCCAGCAGAATTATTGATGATTCTTCTCATCATGTTCAACCCAGGATGACCCAAATAGTCATGCCATATTCGAAACGATTCTATGTTTCTAAATATGGTCTTCATCGCAACATATTTATCTGCAGGTTTTATGTACGTATAGTACAACCCCGATGGCGATGAAGGTAGCTTTTCCACCACTCGTTTCTGGTACCCGTCGAATTTAGTGATGAGTAGGTATTCAGTACCTTGCTCAATCTTAGTTTCAACATGGAAACCATTCACACGGATATATTTGAAGCTCAAAAGCATGCACTTCGAGTCGGGATACAACAATGCATCCTTCACAAAGATTTAAGTACCCATGGGAAGAACCAATGTGGCACTTCCGATGCCCACAATATGAGCATTGCTTCTGGAAATGGTCATAATATTTCCTTTCTTCTTTCTCAATGTTTGGAAATATCTGGTTTCCCTTAGTATCGTATTGGTGGTGCCACTGTCTACAAGACATTTCTCCTCTTCAGCCATAGGGTTCCACAGATCCTGTTGAACACCATAAGACAAAAGTGGACATTCAACATAAAACATATATTATAATAAGACAATGTTATAGTTCTTAGGAAACATTGCCATGGTTAGGCCATCTACAATGTTACAAATGCTCTTCGGGAGCATAAATGGCCAAACCCCATAAGGCTAACACATGTGGACATCGCACAAGAGTGACATTATATTGGGGATTACTGCTGGTCCCCATACACATCAATGTCATCAAGAAGTCATCATCGCTTTCGTCCATCTAGACGTCGCCACCACTTTTCTTTGATAGGTGCGCTGTCATGCCTCTCAGGCTAAGCTTCAGGCTCAGTGGTGAAGTGAGACTCATGCTGACCTTTACCCTTGTTTTTGGTTTGCTGGTAAAGACCAATGAGGTGCCTAGGGGTGCAGCATTTGCGGGACCAATGTCCCTTTGTCCCACATTTGAAGCAAACACGTTGCTCTTCCCCATCATGGTCACTGTTTTCCTTCTTGGGTCCAGGTCTACCCTTAGGCTTTCCCTTTCCTTTGCCCTTGAACATGGCACCCTTCTTTCCCGTCCATTTCCCCTTTCCTCGGCCCCATCTGCGGTTGCGAGAACTCTCGGCAACATTGGCATGCGCTTCAGGCGTAGCCATGGAACCAGTGGGCCTAGCAGAGTGATTTTTCATGAGAACCTCATTCTGTTGTTCAGCAACAGAGAGCACTTCACTCAGCTCAGAGTACTTAGTGTACTTCATATTTCTGTATTGCTGTTGGAGTACAATGTTGCCAGGGTGGAAGGTAGACAGGGTTTTCTCAATCATATTGGCGTCTGTGATCTTCTGGCCACAGAGGCGCAATTTAGTCACAATTCTGTGCAAAGCAGAATTATACACAGCCACAGACTTGAAGTCTTGGAAGCGTATGTTGACCCAGTCTTGTTGTGCTCTGGGGAGCACAATTGTCAGCTGTTGGCTAAAGCGGTCCTTTAGGGACTACCACAAGACCTGGGGCTCCTCCTCCTTCATATATTCCCACTTCAGGTCTGGGTGGAGATGATGACGTATGAGGTACATTGCATTTGCTTTGTCATGCTTGGTACGCTCATCATTGCCAGCTTTAGGTTGGACAATGGTATGATCGAGTTGCTTGCCATCAAGCCTGTTTTGGATGTCGGAAGCCCAAGTGAGGTAGCTGCTGCCATCAACGGTGAGCATATCAAAATCCCTCTTCGCGATGTCCGACGGCATGCCTGTACAAATATTATACAAGATTAGCGCATGCCGATATGTAATCTTCAGGGTTACAATTATGAATAGTCTTTAGGACTATTTAAAAGTTTCCCAGGCGTAACCTTTAGGGTTACTTTGCAATTTAATAAATGTTGTTCATTGCAATAAGCGTAAATAGCAATAAATAAATCTGCAAGATTTAAATAATTGCGAGGAAATAAATTGCAATGAATATAAACTACAATATATAAATCTATGGGATTTAAATAATTGCAGAAAGTAAATTACGATAAATATAACTTGCAATAAATAAATCTGCTAGATTTAAATACTTGCTAGAAAATAAATTGCAGTGAATATATCATGATATAAAATTATAGTGGGCTTCAGGCCACTTATTTTGCACAGGAAATGAAAACTGCGCAGCCCAATTCAATAAATGGGCCTTGGCAGCCCATTCGATGTCGTATTGGGCCGGCCTGCTGGGCCTGTTGGGGCTTCGGTTGTTCCTGGCCGTTCATCAAGATGAACGATCCATATCAGTCCCAGCCAGATATAAGAGTTGGGTTCGGAAATCCTAACCCTAACCCCTTTCATCTTCTTTCTCACTCTCTCTCTCTCTTCCTTATCACCTCAGTCACGAGCAGATAGGAAGGCGAGGAGGAGGGCGTGGCCTGGCGCGCTGCGGTTGGAGTGACGGCAACACGGCCTGGGGCTCCCGCGCGGCCGTCTGGCAGGGAGGCGGCGTGGTTCAGTGCTCCGTGTGCCCACGTGCATTGAGGCAGCGGCGCCAGCCTTGCTCGCCAGCAGCCAGAGGGCCGTGATGCGTTAGCGGTGGTGGGGCCAGAGGCCTCCGCGGGCTCGCGTGCTCGGCAGGTGGCTCGCCTGCGTCCAGGGCGCGGCGGCTAGCGGGGCTAGCCCGCGACCAGCGCACGGCGGCCGGCAACCGGCGGGGCTCACCCGCGTGCGGAGGAGCGGCGACGGGGCCGGGGGCAACCGCGCGCCCGCGCGGTCTATTGGTGGTGGGGCCACGCACTCGTGGTTCGGGCAGTCCGCAGCCTGGCGACCTTGCTCGCACCTTTAGGGCACACCAGCGCTGTGGCCGCGCGCCGGCGTACCTTGGGCAGCGAGCGCCCAGGCCGTGCATGCCTGGTCCAGGAAGGGTTTACGCTTGCGGCGGCAGCGGGGCCAGCCGGGGCTCGTCCGCACACGGTGGAGCGGCGGCGGTGGGGCCCAAAGGCTCCCACGCAAGCTCGCGGCTCGGGCACGCTGTGCCCGCTGGGCCAACGGCGGCCGTGCTTGCGGCCTTCAGGGCTGGGGCCTTGGCAGCCATGGGAGGCCCTGTCCAGGCCGGATCTGGGCCATGGGGGCGCCACCGGAGGCGGTTGGCCGGCCGGATCTCGTGCGCCCGGTCCCATAGGGGCAGCAGCGGCTTCGGGTCGCGCGCCCTTGCCGGGTTCGAGGCCCGCTCCCCTTGCGTGGAGGTGCTTATGCCATGGCCTTCAGGGCCGGGGCTGACGGTGGTCCGTGGAGCTCAGCCGCCAGGGATCAAGGTGGTCGTGGCGGCGCCTTGTTCAGGCCTGCTCGTCCATGCCTGCGGCAGCGGCGGCCTATGGAGGTCAGCTCTTTTGCGTCTATGTTCCTCCGGTGGTTCAAATTTGCGCATCTTCAGGATGGCAGTGACCATCGCGTATGGCTTCAGGGCAGCAACAACATTCGTTCGGCACTTCAGGGCCGATTTCAGGTGAGCGGAGGCAGAGCCTACCTTGCATCACCACAAGTGCAGTGTGTATGTTCAGAAGAACCGATTTTCAAACCTTTCTCACCTTCTAGCTCGGTAGAACTTGTGCTGATAACGTGTTGTAAATCGATTCGCGAGCACACACAAGCGCAGTATATAAACACAGTAGGAACACAATATGAGACACAGATGTAGGGAGTAAATCACGGGAGCTCTTTGTATTATTGCTGATTGAATGTGTATTACAAAGGAGAGGTAATCTCCTATTTAGAGTGCGGATGGACAGCACCATCGAATCCTCCTGTTACTCACTCCCCATGTATTTTCAAGATAGGCACATCTCCCAAGGTGCATATGTGACTGGACACAGGAACCGAGGGTACAGAAACCGAGGACCCAGGAACCAATTCTGAGATTCACCCACAAATAATGTTTTATAACAAGTAGTAGTATTATACATGCCCTTAATTATTATTCAACGTTAAGTTGCAATGCATGCAATGCAATACAAATTACACACCAGGCGTTGCAGTTATTATATCAAACCTGCAGTTTTAGTTTGTTCGTTCGTGCCTCTATCCAAGTGTTGACACTCAAATTAGGCCTGGCCGATTTTAGAGTGGGCCCAACCACTAATTCACAAGGGCACAATACTATCATATTATTAATACAATTTGGCCTCAGAAAAAAGTACTCTTAGGTATTAGACCTTAATTTCTTCAAATTTGGGTATATGGCTAAAAAAAAATTTGTTAGGTATTTGACCTTCTGTCCATTCTGTGATAGGTGGTTTTATAATCAACGGTAAATTGAAGAGATTGCGTGCTGGTTCTATAGTCATCGGTAAATTGAAGAGATTGAACATCACCGATACACAATGCGCAGGGAACATAACTAGGTTGCTAGGATGCAGGTACAGGCTGTTTGGTTGCCGGCTCGACGAGTGTTGAGCCAGGCCTGAGCATGCACTGAGGCACCCCTGATCCAGGCTCTACGAGAACGAGCGATTCAGCCGTTCCTGCCGGGCCTGGCTCGTTGTGCGCAGGTGCTTTCTCATCCTAATGACACTATAGTGTATAATTAGTGAATTTTAAGCGATATTAATGTATTATAAAGATGTTTAAGACATAGTTAGCTAAAATAAGTACTTTAAGGTATATTTGCATAAAATAAAATTCATATTCATGCCTTTGTAATATCTTTTTGCCTTACGCAACATATCTTATACGGCCAACCAAACATTTTTCATATACAAGTCAGGCTCCAAATGAGATCGCATGCACTTACCCTGTCCCAAATGAGCCAGGCTCTCGTATACAAGCCAAGCTCCGTTGGTACGTGAACCAAAAAGGCTCGAAGAGCCGCTGAACGCCAAGTGCTGGCAAACAAAACAGAATGTTTTGAGCGCCACGACAACCTGCGAGAGTGAGCCACTTCAGTGTTGGTGAAGAAAACAAGCTAAGTGCTGGAAAATAGGCTGGATGGAGCAATGCATCAAACATATTGTGAGCGCAGGGAAAGTAAAGGGGGGATTAGAGAGATTACCGGCCAGGTCCACGCTGGCGGGAGCTTCTGGCCGTTGACCCATGGCGATGTCGACTTGTTCTTGTTGTTGGTGCTCGTGTGGTGGCTGCCACCGCCAACGACACGCATATTGTTGCCAGAGAGGCAGGCTGATACGCGCGTCCGCTGTTTAGCCGGCGGCCAGCTTGACTGTGAGGTCATGGCAGATTGGAGGGCGGTGTTCGAGATGAGAAAGATGAAGTCCGAGCAAGTAGTCAAATCTGCAGTGCCGCCTGATGGGATGAGGGAGAGCAGGGGTGGTGGATCCGCAGGTGGGGTCACCGGTGGGGGCCCCTACTCGCCGGCGAGGGCGGCGGCGCCATCGGCCATGGAGTGTCGTCGTTTTTGTTTTTTTTTCTATCCTACAGAAGAGGGGTGTCTGCTTGTGAATGATGTACTGAAGAGCAAAGTCGTCTTTTCGCTGGACCAACAGCGCACAACCTATTAGACTACCCTCACAGAATGGAATGGACGGAAGGCCTAATACCGAACAAAATTTTGTTTTGCGGCTATACACCCAAATTCGAAAAAATAAGACCTGATACCTAAGAGCACTTTTTTCTTAGGCCAAATACCTAATTCCCGCATGATAATAATTGATAATAGCCATCTTTCAGCTCCTTATATACGACAGATCTTCTCGATATTATGTCGATCGTACGCCACATGCATTTAGTAGACCTCTGACCACATGTAGCTTGGCCATCTCCTTCGGCTTACAGTTCAAGTCATCCCTGGAGTTGCTAGGTTTCGTGTAGGCTTCCTCAAAGTATGTCGGAAGGCCCCTCATCCTGACTCGATTAGGGGTCCGGTTGCATCAGGTCTCGTCCAACAAAGGAAGCGAGCCTGGCTATTAATTGGGCCGAAAGTATATGTCATAGATGACAAATCCCTGCAACAGAGATTTTCTTCCCCCTTCAAAGTACCATTATATTCTACTTATTTTTATCAGAGTGCTAAAAAGCCATAATTTTATCACATTCAAGATTTGATTTATAAGTACACTATGTATGACCATTTAATACACTTTGATCCAAACTCCAAACCATATGTGTAGAGTGTAGCTCACTACCTTCACACCATTCATGGCCATATATATATATGGCATCTTTCAAAAATATATATATATATATATGGCCTGTGCATTGCATTGTGGTCATCCTCTACAACCTCTGCAGTAGTTTCCTACTCCAAACCATCTCATCGATCGAGAGGATAAGATATACAGATGACTCTTCAGTTACATATAGAGAGGACTGCGTCCGTTGACAATGCAGTCAGCCGTGGAGAGGTGAGGGAGGAGAAGTGGGACAGGAGGGTGCAACCTCAGTGTCTCCTTCACTACGGCTCTCAGGTAGGGCATGCTAGATAGGTTCTCTTCCTCCACCGTTTCTTGTCCCTCTGGTGTGTGCCTCCGAACTTCACCTTGTAGCTTGGCCATCTGTTGCGGGTTGCGCATCAGCTCAGCCATGGCGAGCTCAAGGACCAAGGATGACGTGTCCGTGCCCGCAGTGAACATATCCTGGATATCATTAAATATGGAGTTTGGGACTAAAAAAATGAGAGTATCGATTATATATGTTGGATATACCAAAACTAATACGGCACGGTGCGGTACTCACCACCAAGATGGTCTTAACATGGTCTCTGGTCATAGCATACTCTTTCTGAACCGAAAGCAACAGATGGGTGAAGTCACCTCCATCATGACGATGCATAGAGTCTCTTCTCTCGTGGTTGCTCAGTATGGTTTCGAGCAGCTCATCTCTTGTGCGTCTCCTGGGCCCTGTTTCGCAGAAACCTTCGGCTAAGGAAACCTAACAACTTTGCCAACCCTGGGAAGTAGTCTTCCAGGTTGAACCCTCCAAACAAAGTAGAGGTGGCTTCCACTAGCTCCCGGAAGAGTTTGTTCCGGCCTTCTGCCCGGAAGAACTTGCCTGACACGGCGCGGCTCACGACATCGTTGGCGAACGTGTTCATCATCATGCTCATGTCCACCGTCGTGCCCGACACCGCAGCGTCCTGTACCTTGGCCAGCACCAGGCGCACCTCTTCTTTCCGGGCGCTGTAGTACGACTGCACCTTCTTGACGGTGAAGAGGTGCGTGGTGACGAGCTTCCTAGCCTGCCGCCAATGCTCGCCGTAGGGAGAGAAGGAAATATCGAATGACCCGTACAGGAGGTCGTCGCTTACAGTGGACGCAGGCCGCGACGCGAACACATGGTCGTGCGTGCGCATGATCGCCTCCGCGGCCTGCGGGGACGACACGACGAGGGTGGGCACGGTGCCGAGGTGGAGGACCATCAGGCCGCCGCGGCCATGCTTGGTGGAGAGGTCACGGAGGGAGACGTGCGGGAGGTCGCCGACGAGGTGAAGGTGGCCGATGATGGGCAGCCACGGAGGCGAAGGCGGGAGCTTGTCATCGCTGCCACGACGGCGGCTTGACAACCTTGACCGTCGACAGGAGGCATAGCACTGCAGCAGGAATATGAGAGGAACGACAAGCAATATTAGCCATTGTGCTACAACGAACGGTGAAGAGGTGAGCTGGTACGCCACCTCCTCCAGGCGACTCATCATAAGTGATGGACCAGGGTGGTACACAGGGGTACGATGTTCAGGTGGTGGGAGTGTTTCTTCTACGCCTTGCTGCGCGCTGTGAAAGCTGGCTAGCCCTTTGGCTCTGCTTTATACAGAACTAGACATAGGCTCTGTATCTAATATATAAGTTAGTGCCGGAAATGGCCAGCAATAGTCGGCTGTGAATCTGAGAGGTTAGACGGAATTGTATCTTCAAGCACTAGTTTTAGATCTGAGAATAGTACTGGCAAGCAATATATGGAGATTTTATGATTTTGTTTTGGAGGTCCATGGCGTGAATTAGTTTCCAGGGTGACCGGCCATGAAGTAAGTGGCTGCGCGGCAATGCCGAACACAGGTGGCGAATAGAAATCTTTCAGTAAACCGGTCTGTTTTTCATTTTTAAGGAGCAAATTACATTATTGGAAATCACTGGTGATGGATTTGGATTTTTCTTTCCACTTTTTTTTGAGATTTTACAATACAACTCACTCACTTACAATATACGTGAACTCACCCAAACTCACTTACTCTACCCTTATGAATATCTTTAAAGACTAGTCCGATAAATTTTTAAGATTAAAAAAGTTGCCATAGACACCTCACTGCCGATGTCACATACTGTTGACACCATGAACACAATTAAATCGTACAATATAGAGTCCCATGGTGAGTCCAACCTTTGGCTTTTCTCTCTCACACACATCCCACGCACTTCTTTCTTATTACACGTAAAGACATGACTCGATTTATCAAATAAAAAATGACCAATATAAACTTTATAGATCCTAAAAAGTTATACAACTTTGTAGTAGAAATTATTTTCATTTGAGTTCATTTAGTGCCTCGAAATGTAATATTGAAAATATCTTTGCCGAGTGCCAACAGGAAGACACTCGGCAAAGTCTGCTCTTTGCCGAGTGCCAACAGTAAGACACTCGGCAAAGAGCTCTTTGCCGAATGTCTGAATTTTGGCACTCGGCAAAGACTTTCTTTGCCGAGTGCCCGAGATTTAGCACTCGGCAAAGAATATACACTCGGCAAAGTCGTGATTTCCGGTAGTGCACATCCTTTGTCTTTGCCTTCTTTAATTCACTAATCTAATTACTTCAGATCACAATTGACACAGCAATTAAGATTAGCCAATTTTAACTTCCCGATGGAGTCCTGGCGCAACTTGGCACACTGCTTCACACGTAGGTTGCAGACGTGCAGCCGATCAGCAGTTCAGACAAGCAGTACTAGGCCAAGTAGTAGACCAAGAACATTGCGATGTCAAACTCGTCCCAATGGTGGAAGAAGCATGACATAGAAAGAGAAAGAGAAAGATCTAGCGGGCAGTGTATGCAACGTGTGTGAAAGACAAAGACAAATATCAGCAGCTGCTTTCCTTTATTTGACTAATTGTTGACTGTACACTGCATAGAAAATCTTTGTCCGATCCAGTGACACGACATGACACAACTTGATATTATCATATTTTTTTTTCAAATAAAACTTGATCCATAGATTAGCTAATGTAAGAGAGCATGGTCAAGCTTGGATGCTTGCAAATAAGCATGACCGGGCGACGACACAATTTTGACACGGGATCTCTATAGTTTCTTCCAAGCTTTGTCAAAGTTTATGGGGATCCGGCGGGGCCACGTGCATCTACTGGGCCTCCAGCCACATGCATAGATGTAAAGTGCCGTTTTCTGTTGTCTAAATTTTCAATTGAATTTTTCTGAACTAGACATCTTGGCCTTTAGCAGCGAAATATTTGATTGTTATTAGTCAATATATAGTTGTATAATATATAAAACTAGAGTTCAAAAGTATTTGTATATATAAAATCAGGTTATTCAGCTCATGATTTCTGCAATGCTATTTTGTTCTGAGATCAAGAAAAACACTGATAAACCAAAAACTGATAAATTCAAGCTAAAAAGAAGAGTAAATTTCACTTTAGAGTAAATTTTACCAGCGGTCCTCAAACTTGTCCCAAGTTCTCATCTAGGTTTCGATACTCTCAAATTACACATCATGGTCCCTAAACAAAACTTTGTTTAGTGTGTCATCCAGGTCGAAAATCTCATCTCCCACTTCTACAGCGCTGATGTGGCAGATCGCCTTGTGTCACGGTGTGCAATCTGCACGATACACTGCAGTATGTGAGATATGCTCATGCTCGCCAGATAGAGACGCCCCCGCAGATACCAGCGATCAGCGCTACCACGTCGCCGCAGCGCAGAGCACACACAAAACTCACTGATGAACACACACGCATATATATGTGTCTCGGCTCTACTCGCCTACAGCCAATACAACAGCTGCAGCTATACACATGCGTACATTCTAAAGCAAGTGACATGAATATTTAAACGTGCGAAGTGCTAACTGATACCATGCAAAAGAATTTTTTTAGGGCACTGTGGGGAAAATCAAGCTAATTTCTTCCCTAAAGTGTATTTTAGAGCTGTTGATGTTGCAGGCTTTTCCATCAAAAATGACACCGTTTCTAGAACGTGTTCCAATTAATCCCAATTAAGTTCTAACAAGATTGACTGAATGGGTATTCAAAGAATAGATGCATAACTGATTCCTCTAGATTGGAGTTGCAAATAGCATAGTCATAACGTGGGAGATGCACTTTCTTTTCCTTTTTAGAAAATTTCTAGTGTTCAGCCTGTCCTTTAAGCGAAGCCAGAAGAAGAACTTGTGCTTACCCAAATTATCACCAGCTTATAGCCACGAAAAGAGTGGAGAGGCAAAAGAATTAGTACTCAACATACAGGTAGCAGCACAGGTACACAAGGAGCTGCAGAAGCTTACCACGAATGCGTGCTAACTGTGCAGGACGACGACGCACGGCGACTGAACACAGGGCGAGGGGTACTGCAGATTAAAGTTGGGCATGCAGCCCCGGCCCGTTGGCCCGGCACGAGGCCCGTGATTTTGGCCCGCCCAAGCACGGCACGGCCTAGTGTCCAACAGGCCAGGGCCGGCACAGCCCGCAGAGCAGGGAGCAGGCCGTGCTTGGGCCGCCGCTCAAGCCCTTGGGCCAGCACGGCACGGCCTGTGAAATTACAAAAGGCCGCATTGAAAAAAACAGAAATGACAAAGGCCTAGTCAAATCTCAAGCAGTAGCAGGCCACAGCGGTTTGCACCAAAATTTGGACCGGTAGGCGCAAAGATGAAGCTTCTCGTAGAAGACACGGATGGAATCGGCTAAATGCTGATAACAGCCGAATAGTGGGGAATGGACTAAATCGAGGAGGATCGGCTAACCAAAATCAGCTATCTGAGGATACGCGCGGGCCAAATCGACTCCGATCCGACAGGACGAAGGAAGGCGCATTAACTACACGGGACTCTACAGGATGGAATAGTAGGGCCCAAATTATCTAGATTAGACAGTTTTCGAGTCATTTTTCTTATTTGCAAGTCGTATTAGGTTAGAACTTGGTCAAAGCCCAGGGTATAAATATGTAAGCCCCGACACCTTGTAAGCTCTCTCGACATTCAATACAATAGTTTTGGCTCTGGCCATCAAACCCTTAGTTTCTAGGATCTCGACGAGTTCTTCATCAAGCTAGGCTGTATCGTTCGTTCGACCTCTGGTTTGCTGTAAGTATCGTCATGGCTTTTACTCTTATTAGATAGGGTCGGTTCGACATCCTATCGACCATTAGTATGGCCAAGGGGCTTGTATTTATGCATGATTTGGCTGGCTCGACCTCTTATCTTTGCATTAGCACTTGTCAACTGTTTATGTTATCGTTTGATAGGGCCGGTTCGACCTCCTATTATATGCGTTAGCATAGGCTAGTTATCGGCTCTATTAGGTTTGGCATCCTAATAGATTTATTAAGTTACCCGTGGCTAGTTATCAGCTATGCTAGACCTGGCAGTCTAGTAGATTCATTAAGTTACCAATGTTGTTAGTTTTTATTTGTTTATTTATTTTAACAACATCTTTTGCCTTATCAAGATTGATAATTTGGCTTATATCCATTTAGATTCGATTGTCATTAATGCTGATCATGTTTAATCTTATTGCTTTGATGATCGATCTCGTGCTTGCATTTGCCAGATTTTATCAATCTTGTTCGTGACATGTGCGCGTTCTAGGGTATGAGTAGTTTTATGATAAAGCTTGTTAGTCTTTTCTAATCTTAGTTGGCAGCAATGGGTTAAGTCACCAATCTCACTAGATTGGATCAATTAGTATCTTTTGTTTTAAAGCGGTTTATACACCTAGTTCGTTCTCATGTCGGTATCGGCAAAGTCAGCCGATTCACCAGGAGCTTCACCCATGACATTGCATACATATTTTTGATTTAGACTAACTGGTTTGTTGAGCTTTCTTAGTAGATCTGTTAGTTTTAATCTAGAATGTTGTACGCATGTCGGATTTCTTTTACATGTTGTATTGAATAGACTGAATCGGCTAATGGCTCTGCTCTCTTCATATTTATTCAAATAGCCGATTTAGCTAGTTCTTTAGTTTTATAGCACTAATCATGAATGGCTTATGCTTTCTTTCGCTTTAGCTATTTACACCATGCCATGATCGGTTGTTTAATTCATGCATGCTTATTTACTGGACTTATTTACAAATGCATGTCGGATGTTGACTCTCTAGTCAATGCCCTGATTGAATTGGCTATTTAGCCATATAGAGGAACTGTCTGGAATCACACCGGCAGGTTCCATGATTTGACTATTCTTTTCCACCTTGTCAATTTTAGGATCAAATTGACTAGCACGCCTTGGACTCGATCGACCGGATCATTCTGCTGGAGAAAGTCGCGGGGATCAGAGAGACGTTCACGCTCCGGTCTGTCTGGCTTGTGAGAGGCATTTGGCGTGGAGAGTCACATTTTTATGCCAACACTCTTTTTGGCACGCCTGGTGGGACACACAATCGTCAATAATGGCTCCAAATAATTCAACTGATCTCAGTGTCAACAACATCCTCGACGTCACCCTAGAAGAACTTGACGAAGAGCAGAAACAAACAATCCAGAAGGCTACTGATCAGCTAGTGTAGAAGTGCTTATCTTGCTTTGGAAGAGTGCGTGATGGCAAAGTCGTCCTAAAGCAGGCAATGCCTAGAATCTTAATGGTGGGAGAGACCATCGCAGGAGATGATGAAGACAGGCGATTCTTGATAGATTAGTTGAACAAGTTGGTCAATGAAGCTATTGCAAATCATCAAGCATACTTTCTGCACATGTTCGGCAACATCATGAAGGACGTTTTTGCTGGCTTTCCTATTGACCAATTTGGACCTGCTTATTTCAATCTGAACACAGCATCAGGCCCTGGTGATGGTGCACAGAATCCTTCCAAGAAAAATATGGCGTTAACTTCTAATGGAGGCATGAACAGTAGTGCTGCTCCTCATGCACAATAGCTGAAGGGTGGTCATCCACCTAATTTTGGTACAACTTCAAATGTACCAGCTTCGGCTCAAAAAATAGCTCCCTCAGTTAATAGGATTAGAAGAAGCGTTAATTATCATATGAATCAAGCTTTGGGAGGAGAAGCTGCTCAAGCCCCAGAAGATGATGATGAGCCACTAGCAAGTTTTGCCAATGTGTCAAGCTATAATCATTGGGGAATGCCTATTTGTCCGAAGATTAGAGGATCTGCCGATCCCAATGATCAACTGGTCAAGAAACTCGCTAAAGTGATGGAAAAAGAGTTTGGCATGAAGAGGAGTCACTCTAGATCATATAGCATGCCATATCCTGAATGGTACAACCATCTGGAGCTCCCATGCAATTACAGAATTTCAGAGTTCTCCAAGTTCACTGGGGACGATAACACCAGCACTATGGAGCACATAAGCAGGTATCTAGCTCAGTTAGGTGATGCTGCAGTCGAAGAAATCCATAGAGTCATGTTCTTTGCTTTGTGTTTGCACCAAAATTTGGACTGGCAGGCGCGAAGGCAGAGCCTCTGGTAGAAGATGCTGACGAAATTAGCAAAACGCTGATAACAGCCGAGAATTGAGGAATCGGCTAAATTAAGGAGAATCAGCTAAGTCAGAATTGACTATCTGGAGGTGCACGTGGGCCACCTCGACTCTGACCCAGCAAGACAGTGGATGGCGCTTCAACGACACGAGACTCTGCAGGACGGAATAGTAGGGCCCAAGTTATCTAGATTAGGTAGTTGTCGAGTCTTTTTCCTTATTTGTAGTTCGTATTAGGTTAGGACTCAGTCAAAGACCAGGTTATAAATATGTAAGACCCGGCACCTTGTAAAGTCTCTCGACAATCAATATAATCTTTTGGCTCTAGCCACCAACCCGTAGTTTTCCTAGGATCTCAGTGAGTTGCTTCAACAAGCTAGGCTGCATCGGGCGTCTGACTCTGGTTTGCTGTAAGTTACCGTCATGGCTTTTACTTTTGTTAGATAGGGCTGGCTCGACCTCCTATCGACCATTAGTATGGCCAAAGGGCTTGTGTTATGCTTGATTTGGTTGGCTCGACCTCTTATCGATGCATATCACTTGCTAACAGTTTATGTTAGCGTTTGATAGGTCCCGCTCGACCTCCTATAGCGTGCGTTAGCATAGGCTAGTTATCAACTCTATTAGGTTTGGCAGCCTGATAGATTCATTAAGTTACCCATGGCCAATTATCGGCTGTGCTAGATTTGGCAAATCTAGCGGATTCATTAAGTTACCGGTGTTGTTAGGTTTTGATTGTTTATTTATGGCAACAACATCTTTTGCCTGATCAAGATTGGTAGATTTGGCTTAGATCTATTTAGATCCGATTGTCATCAATGCTTTCACGTTAGATCTTATTGCTTTGATAATCAATCTCGTGCTTGCATTAGCTAGATTTTATCAATCTTGTTCATGACATGTGTGCGTTCTAGGGTATAGACGGTCTTAAGATAGATCTTTGTTTACTCCTATTTAATTGATAGTGGTTGTAGCATCGTTGATCTCACTTGAGGTTGAAGAGGTTAAGTAAAGGTTTATGTTAAAGTTTGTTTATACACCTAGTTCGTTCTCATGTCGGTATCGGCAAAGTTAGCCGATTTACCAGAAGCTACACTCATAACATTATATACATGTTTCTATTTAGACTAGCTGGTTTGATAAGCTCACTTGGTAGACCTGTTAGTCGTAATCTAGTTTCTTGTATACATGTAGGATCTTTTATATATGTTGTATCGAATAGATTGAATCGGTTAAGGGCTTTGTTTTGTTTATGTATATTCGAATAGCCAATTCAACGAGTTCTTTATTGTTTTAGCACATATCATGAATGGTTATGCTTTTCTCTTGTCTTATTCATCAGCACCATGCCATGAACAATTGCTTTGTTTACACATGCCTGTTTATTCAATTTTATTTGTCAATGCGTGTTGGATGTTGACTCTCTAGTTAATGTCCTGATCAGATCGGCTATTTAGCCATATATGTGGAACTGTCTGGAATCACGCCGGCAGGTTCCATAATTTGACTATTTTCCACCTTGTCAATTTTAGGGTCAAATTGACTATATACATGTTTCTATTTAGACTAGCTGGTTTGATAAACTCACTTGGTAGATCTGTTAGTCGTAATCTAGTTTCTTGTATACATGTAGGATCTTTTATATTTGTTGTATCGAATAGATTGAATCGGTTAAGGGCTTTGTTTTGTTTATGTATATTCGAATAGCCAATTCAACGAGTTCTTTATTGTTTTAGCACATATCATGAATGGTTATGCTTTTCTCTTGTCTTATTCATCAGCACCATGCCATGAACAATTGCTTTGTTTACACATGCCTGTTTATTCAATTTTATTTGTCAATGCGTGTTGGATGTTGACTCTCTAGTTAATGTCCTGATCAGATCGGCTATTTAGCCATATATGCAGAACTGTCTGGAATCACGCCGGCAGGTTCCATAATTTGACTATTTTCCACCTTGTCAATTTTAGGGTCAAATTGACTGGCAGGCCTTGGACAAGTTCGATTGGACCAGCTGCTAAGAAGGCCACGGGGATTAGGGAGATGTTCACACCCTAGTCTGTCTGGCCTGCGAGAGGACTCGTTGGCGTGAGGCGGTCACATTTTTGTATCAACACTCTTTTTGGCACGCCCGGTGGTACAACACAATCATCAACATGACCAAAAATTTAGCTGATCTCAACATCAACAACATCCTCAATGTCACTCTGGATGAACTTGATGAAGAACAGAGGAAGGTGATTGAGAAAGCTCTTGAGGAGTTAGAGAAGAAGTGCTTGCTTTGCTTTGACAGGAGAGACTGTTGAAGGGGATGAGCAAGATAGACTTTTCTTCATGGATCAATTGCACAAGACAATCAATGAAGCCATTGCAAACCTTCAAGCATACTTTCTAAAGACATTTGGCAATATCATAAAGGATGTCTTTGCCGGTTTTCCTGTTGATCAATTTAGACCTGCTTATTTCAATCTGAAGACTACAATAGGCACTGGTGAAGGTGCACAAGATCCTCCTAAACCAATATGGCATCAATTTCCAATGGAGGCGCAAATGGCAGTGCTGCTCACCAAGCACAACAGCCAAAGGGTGCTCCTGCACCTAATTTTGGTACAACTCCCAATATACCACCTTCGGCTCAAAAAATAGCTCCCTCCATTGATAGAATTAGAAGAACCGCCAATTATCATGTGAATCAAGCTCTGGGAGGAGAAGTTGCTTAAGACCAAGATGACGGTGAACCACCAGCAGGTTTTGCTAATGTGTCAAGCTACAATCATTGGGGAATGCCTGCTTGCCCGAAGATCGAAGGACCTATAGATCTCAATGACCAGTTGATCAAGAAGCTTACTGAGGTGATGGACAAGGATTTTGGCATGAAGAGGAGTCACTCCAGATCATACAGCATGCCATATCCTGAATGGAACAACCGTCTAGAGTTCCCACGTGGCTACAAAATTCTAGAGTTCTCCAAGTTCACCGGGGAGGACAATGTTAGCACAATGTAGCATATAAACAAGTATCTGGCTCAGCTAGGCGATGCTGCAGTTGAAGAAATCCACAGAGTTAGGTTCTTTGCTTTGTCACTGTCAGGTCCAGCTTTCTCTTGGTATTCATCATTGCCAAGAAATTCTATTCATACTTGGGATGAGTTGGAGAGCAAATTCCACGCCTATTTCTTCAATGGAACCATTGAGAAGGACATCGATGATTTGACCAGTGTCAAGATGAAGCATAATGAATCGGGTCTTGATTGCATCCAGAGATTCAGGCAAACAAAGAGCTTGTGCTTCTCTTTGAATCTGTCTGATAGCCAGTTGGTGAAATTGGCTATCCAGGGGATGCAGCCTTATTTGAAGGAGAAGCTTGTGGGCATGAACTTTGACAACCTTGGTGCATTGGCGTGCAGGGTAGCTGCAGTCTCTGAATATGCTCAACCACGACGCCAGCAGAATCATTACCAGAAGGCTGCCAATGTGGCAGGTTATTATAAGGACTTGATTCAGTTTGACTCTGATGAAGACGAAGCAGAAGATGTTCAACTCATTGAGTGGAATCTAAACAAGAAGTGTGTTATCGGCCATCCTTGGGGAAGATCACAGGAGAAGTTTGACTTCGATACCTCAAAGGCTGATAAAATTTTTGACTATCTGTTGAGCAAAGGCCTCACTAAGGTTTTACATGAGCCACTCAGTCCTGAAGAATTAAAGGCAAGAAGTATTGCAAGGCTCATAATTCCACTACTCACTCCACCAATGAGTGCAATATCTTTAGGAGGCAAATCCAGAAAGCCATTGAGATCAAGAGATTGGCTTTCGATGCTACAAACAAGATGAAGGTCGATGAAAGCCCCTTTGATTCTGCAACGGCCAATGTTGTGCTTCCAAAGGGCAAAGCTAAAGTGCTGACTTCTGCTAGAGCTAAAGAATCAGGAGCAGTAGACACAAGACTGCAACTTACTAACGAAGAGTACCACGAGATCAAGAGAAGGTGTGAGAAGCAGAATAGCCAATCTGAGCAGCCAGAATTGTCTGCATCGGCTAAAAGAAGACCACATGTGACATCTTGTATTCTTTTGAACAAGTTGCAGAGATAGCAAGAGAAGGACCGTAGGAGATGGTTTGAAGAGCGAGAGAGCTTGAGGATGCTTGAAGAAGAGAGGTATGAACATGAACAAGCCGAGTCAAATTGGAGTTGCCCTTTCTTTAGGCATTGTTGGAACAAAGGCTTGAGGTTGCCCACTAGAAGGGATTGCCCTGAGTGCAGTGATCAATATAGGGAGTATCGACAATCTCAAACCAACCGTTGGTCTATCTATGAAAGACTTAGACACCCTATTGGGGATCGGCGCATAAATAATTGCAGAGTACATGATCATTGTGATGCTTATATGGAGGAAGTACAGCATGTTTGGCAAGCAAACTAGTGGTGCCTCGGTGGTCTCTCTAAGAGTCAAAAGCAAAGAGTTCAGCACTTAAGGTAGACTAAAATCAAGCTCAAGAAGACAAAGAAGGTACAAGTCTGGAAGGTCAAACAAACTGCCGATTCAGGCAAATCAGCTCCTATTGGTATGCAATGCATCTTACCGGTGGGGCACAAAATGGTGAAAAAGCAAGAGGCTTTGTTTAGTAAACCAGTGTAGCATCGTCACCTAAAGGCTTTATACATTAAAGGGCAAGTTAATGGCAAACCAATGGGAAGGATGCTAGTAAATGGAGGTGCTACAGTCAATCTTATGCCCATTTCAACGTTTAAAAGATTGGGCAAGAAGTATGAAGATTTAACCAAAATAAATATTCAGTTAAGAGACTTTGCAGATAAGATCTCTGATGCCCGGGGGGCAATTAATGTGAAGTTAAAAATTGGCAGCAAGACTATGATCACTACCTTTTTTGTCATAGATGGAGAGGGATTTTACAGTTTACTTCTTGGGAGAGACTGGATACATGCCAATTGTTGTGTTCCCTCAACTATGCATCAACATGTGCTACAATGGGTGAATAATAGGGTTGAGGTTATCCCTGCTGATGATTCAATAAGCCTTTCTTCTATCAGTTATGAGCATTGGGACCTTCAAGATATTGAGTGCCTTTCTGGGACAGAGTTCAAAGGAGATTTCATCATCATCAACGATGAAAGTCAACAGCCAATCCAAGCAGTCGGCTCTGAAAAAATTGTTTAATGGATAATCCAATTGATGGTACTGAAGGGAAGTTAGCACATGGCTTTATGTCGGCTGATATTCTAGAAGAAATACACATTAGACCTGGTGATAAGCCAAGGCTGACATATATAAGTTCTAAGCTTGACCCTGAGTTCAGAAGTAGGTTGATTGATTTGTTGAAAGAATATAAAGATTGTTTTGCTTGGGAATATTATGAGATGCCTGGTTTAGACAAATCAATTGTGGAGCACCGCTTGCCTATCAAAGATGGATATAGACCTCACAAACAGCGGCCAAGGAATTTCAAGCCTCAAATATTTGATGATGTGAAGAAGGGGATTGAAAGGTTACTTCAAGCCAAATTTATTAGGCCATGTCGATATGCGGAATGGATTTCCAACATTGTCCCTGTTTACAAGAAAAATGGCAAAATGAGAGTGTGCATTGATTTTAGGGATTTAAACAAAGCCACTCCAATGGATGGTTATCCAGTGCCAGTAGCCGATGTGCTTGTTGATGCAGCTCCTGGACACAAGGTGATTAATTTCATGGATGGTAATGCTGGTTATAATCAAATATTTATGGCAGAAGAAGACATTTCTATGATAGCATTCAGATGTCTAGGAGCAATCGGCTTATCGAATGGGTAGTTATGACTTTTGGTTTGAAAAATGCTGGTGCAACTTATCAAAGAGCTATGAATTACATATATCACAAGTTGATCGGCAAGATAGTTGAAATATATATTGATGATGTAGTTGTCAAGTCGGGAGGTTATGAGCAGCACTTGGCTGATTTGAAAGAAACCTTGGAATGCACAAGAAAGAATGGTTTGAAGATGAATCCACTTAAATGTGCTTTTGGAGTCTCTGCTGGACAGTTCTTGGGGTTCATGGTTCATGAAAGAGGAATTGAAGTAGGGGAAAAGAGTATTGATGCAATCAATGATGCTGTTCCTCTGACCAACAAACAAGAACTACAGTCTTTGCTTGGGAAGATTAATTTTATTAGGAGGTTTATTGCCAATTTGTCAAGCAAAGCCTTACCGTTCTCCCCTTTATTGAAGTTGAAGGATGATGAAGAGTTCAAATGGGGTGAAGCACAATAGAAGGCAATCGAGGAGATCAAAGAATACATGAATGTACCTCCAGTATTGATTCCTCCTCAAACTAATAAGCCTTTTAAGTTGTACTTGGTGGCCAAAGAACTGTCGATTGGTTCAGCCCTAATTTAGGAGTTTGAAGGAAAAGAAAGGGCTATTTATTATTTAAGCAGAAAGTTACTAGACCCTGAAACAAGATATACTTTGGTAGAGAAGCTTTGTTTGGGCTTATATTTCTCTTGCACTAAGTTGAGGAGATATCTGTTGTCATCAGAATGTGTTGTGGTATCAAATGTCGATGTCATCAAGCACATGTTATCAGTGCCTATTCTGAGTGGCAGAATTGGCAAATGGATGTTAGCCTTATCAGAGTTTGATTTAAGGTATGAACCAGCTAAAGCAGTCAAGGGACAGGTAATGGCTGATTTTGTTACTCAACACCACAAGTTAGATGTCGGATTTATATAAGTTGCATCCTTGATATTATTCTTTGATGGTTTGACTTGCAAACAAGGTGGTGGTATTGGTATTGTTATTATTTCCCCTCGGGGGGCAACATTTGAATTTGCTTATCAGATTGCACCAACATCAACTAACAAGCAAGCTGAATATGAAGCAATTCTGAAAGGGCTTCAACTTCTGCAAGAAGTAAAGGCTGAGTCAGTTGAGATATTTGAAGATTCTCAATTAGTAATCAATCAATTGCTCGGCCTATATGAGTGCAAAGATGAGATCCTGAAGAAATACTATGATCAGTGCAAAGAGATTCTCCAAAGATTTGTCATTGTATCATTGCAATATATCCTTCGAGCACAAAATCAGGAAGCCAATAGGCTGGCTCAAGGGGCTTCAGGTTATAAGTTAATCCCAGAGGTGTCGGCCAATGATGTAGCCAAAGATTGGAGAGTCGAAATCATCAATTACTTAAAGGATCCGTCACAAAAGGTCAGTAAGAAGTTGAGGTATAAGGCAATCAAATTTTTGTTGCTTGCAGGCCAATTATATTATAGGACAGTTGACAGTGTGCATCAACCAAGAAGAAGCCAAAACTGTGATGCGTCAGGTTCATGAGGGGATTTGTGGTGCTCATCAGTCTGCATACAAGATGGGATTTGGGATCCTGGAGACTATTACAACTGATCAAGGCACTATGTTCACGTTAGGGGAATTTGAAGAATTTGCTGAGGAGATGGGTATCAAATTAGTTAACTTTTCTCCCTATTATGCCTAGACCAATGGGAAATCTGAAGCATCTAATCAGATTCTCATCAAGCTCATCAAGAAGAAAATAAATGAGCAGCCCAGAAGATGGTATTTGGCTCTGAGTGAAACATTATGGGCATATAGGATGGCTCCACATGGATTGACTAAATGTACCCCTTATGAGCTGGTATAGGGCCATCATGCGGTGATGCCATGGGAAATTCAATTTGGTTCAAGGAGAATTGAATTGCAGAAAGAGTTAACAACCGGTGATTACAAAAAGCTTGTGGTTGATAATTTGGAAGATTTGCACTATCATTGGCTAAAAGCGTTAGAGACAATTGAAGCAAATAAATTGAAAATTGCCAAGCACTGTAATAAGAAGGTCAAGTTGAAAGAGTTTGAAAAAGATGAGCTTGTTTGGAAACTCAGATTACCAATTGGAGTAAAAGATAGTAAGTTTGGCAAGTGGTCTCTAAGTTGGAAAGGGCCGTATTTCATTGACCAAATTGTCCCAGGAAATGCCTATATTTTGAGGGATTTCAAAGGAGAAGTATTTAAGAAGGACATAAATGGTAAATTCCTCAAGAAGTATTATCCCAGTGTGATATCAGATGAAGAGGTTATAGAAGAGTAATCCGGTTCACTAGGCGTGATAAAACAGCCGATGCAATCATCACCTTTAGCATGAAAATAGCCAATGAAAACGTTGGTAATAGCCGATGCGATATGCATCACCTTTAGAGCAAAAATAATACAATCACACATCAAGGGATCAGATTCAGAAGTGCACTAGTTGAAGGACTAAGAAGGGCATCATTGATGATTTATTTACAAGTAGTCAAAAGACAGAAGACTGCATCCTAGTACAATCTACTGGTCTTCATCATATACCCTTTTAATCGGGACAGTATAATCGACTGCATCAGCAACATCCCTCCCAGCCTTCTCCATAAGGTTGACGGTGTCCACCATCTTCTCCTCGAGATCATGCTCGAAGACATTGAAGTTGTGGAGGTCAAGATTATAGTGAAGCCGAACAGCATTGTAAGCTAATGTTGCGCCATACCCAATCGCTGCGTGGGATATCTTGGGGATGCGTTGATTGATGTTCTCCACCTGTTCAAGAGCTGTTTCACCGGCAGCATGAGCAGTAATAACTAGATGAGCAATGGCGGCTTCAAGGACTTTAAGTCTTGCTGATAGATCTGAAAATAGAAGAATTAAAAGATCAAAAATCAAATTAAAAGATTACTAACGTGATTGAAAAATTTCCTCTTACCAGCAGCCTGAGTCCTAGCGGTATCTCGCTCCTGGGTAATTTTGGCAATCTCCTCCCTTTTTTTCGCCAGGGTCATTTGGAGATCTAGAACCTCACCGTGGAGTTTGATGTTTGAGCTCCCCTGCAACTCAAGCTGCTTCCGAGCATCGGCTAGATCATGGGCTAGAGGACGCCCACTCCCCTTGGAGGATTGAGAAATGCCATCACTATCAGTTCTACAAGAATCGGGTAATTAGAAGTTGAATTGATTTCAAAGAATTTTTGTTCAACCTACCTTTTTGGGAAGATCCGCTGCGAAGTCACTCCCCATTCAAAAGGATCCCCACTGCCAGTATAAGATTGTGATCCTCTCAGGAGAACCCGACGAGAAGTCACTTCATCCTCCTCCATCGGGCGCTTGCCATGGCCTGCCATCAGGAATTTTTGCTTGAGGGATTGAAGAGGGGTTTTCTGGTTTGGGTGTGGTTGCTCAAGGATTGCATGGAGATTGGAATAGAGTAGGGGATATATTTATAGTCTGGGGACTGGCACGCGTTAAGATATGAATCGATGGAATAGATGCTGAAGTAATCGCCCAACCGTCTTTTCTTTTTAGTCAATTGGGATGAAAATCAGGAAGGTGAATCGGCTAATTGTAGAACTGAATCGCCCAGGGCTTTAGAATATTTAAGAAGGCAGGAAAAGAATATTTGAATAAAACTAGTTTTATCTCAAAATTGAGGGCATGTGTTTGTACCAAAATTTGGACTGGCAGGCGCGAAGGCAGAGCCTCTGGTAGAAGATGCTGACAAAATCAGCAAAACGCTGATAACAGCAAATCGGTTAAGGGCTTTGTTCTGTTTATGTGTATTCGAATAGCCAATTCAATGAGTTCTTTATTGTTTCAGCACATATCATGAATGGTTATGCTTTTCTCTTGTCTTATCCATCAGCACCATGCCATGAACAATTGCTTTGTTTACACATGCCTGTTTATTCAATTTTATTTGTCAATGCATGTTGCATGTTGACTCTCTAGTTAATGTCCTGATCAGATCGGCTATTTAGCCACATATGCAGAAATGTCTGGAATCACGCCAGTAGGTTCCATAATTCGACTATTTTCCACCTTGTCAATTTCAGGGTCAAATTGACTGGCACGCCTTGGACACGTTCGATCGGACCAGCTACTGAGAAGGCCGCAGGGATCAGGGAGACGTTCATGCCTTGGTCTGTCTGGCCTACGAGAGGACTCGTTGGCGCGAGGCAGTCACATTTTCGCGCCAACACTTTGTCACTATCGGGACCAGCTTTCACTTGGTATTCATCTTTGCCTAAAATTTCTATCAATACTTGGGATGATTGGAAAGCAAATTCCACGCCTACTTCTTCAATGGGACTATTGAGAAAGATATTGATGATTTGACCAACATCAAGATGAAGAGCAACGAGTCAGGTCTTGACTTCATCCAGAGATTCAGGCAAACAAAGAGCTTGTGCTTTTCATTAAACCTGTCTAATAGCCATTTGGTGAAATTGGCTATCCAAGGAATGCAACCATACCTAAAGGAGAAGCTTGTTGGCATGAACTTGACAATCTTGGAGCATTAGCACAAAGGGTGGCTGCAGTTTTTGAGTATGCACAACCACCATGCCAACAGAACCGTTTCCAGAAGGCGGCTAACGTGGCTAGATATTATAAAGCTTTAACTCAGTATGGCTCAGATGATGAAGTAGAAGCAGAGGACGTTGATCTTATTGAGTGGAATATGAGTAAGAAGTGTGTTATCGGCCATCCTTGGGGAAGAACACAAGAGAAATTTGATTTCGATACCTCAAAGGCTAATAAGATCTTTGATTATTTGCTGAGCAAGGGTCTTATCAAGGTGTTACATGAGCCACTCAGCCCTGAAGAAGTTAAAGGCAAGAAATATTGAAAGGCTCATAATTCCACTACTCACTCCACCAATGAGTGCAATGTGTTTCGAAAGCAGATCCAGAAAGCCATTGAAACCAAGAAGTTAGCTTTTGATGCTGCTAGCAAGATGAAAATTAATCAAGACCCCTTTGACACTGCAATGGCTGATGTTGTGCTTCCAAAAGGCAAAGCTAGAGTGCTGACTTCTGCCAGAGCGAAGGAGTCAGGATCAGTAGACACTAGACTGCAACTCGCTGATGAAGAGTATCAAGAGATCAAGAGAAGGAATGAGAAGCAGAATAGCTGATCTGACCAACCTAAGCCATCTGCATCAGCTGAAAGAAGGCCACGTGTGACATCTCGTATTCTTTTGAACAAGTGGCAGAGGCAGCAAGAGAAGGACCGTAGGAGACGGTTTGAACAGCAAGAACGATTAAGAATGCTTGAAGAGGAAAGGTACAAAAGGGAACAAGCTGAATTACACTAGAATTGTCCTTTCTTTAGGCATTGCTGGAATGAAGGCTTGAGGTTGCCCACTAGGTGGAATTGTCCTGAATGCAGTAATCAATATAGAGACTATCAACAATCGCAAACCAACCGCCGGTCAGTTCATGATAGACTTGGACAACCTATAGAGGATCGGCGCATAAATAAAAGCAGACTTCATGATCATTATGATGCTTATAATAAAGACGTGGAAGTGTAGCATGTTTGGCAAACAATTCAATGGTTCCTTGGTGGTCTCTCTAGGAGTCAAAAGAGAAGAGTTCAACGGTTGAGGGAGACTAAGATCAAGCTGAGAAAAGAAAAGAAGGCACAAGTCTGGAAGGCCAAGCAAACAGCTGATTCAGGCAAATTGGCTTCTATTGGGATGCAATGTATTCTGCCTACTGAGTTCAGCACGTCAAGAGATCAAGAAGTTTATTCTGACTTTGATGAGTCAGAGTATGAAGAAATAGCTACTTATTTGGCTCTTGCTTCCCAAGCCATGTTTGACAAGCCAATACGTTATCGCCATCTGAAGGCTCTATATGTCAAAGGACTAGTTGATGTAAAACCCATGAGCAAGATGCTTGTTGATGGAGGCACTACAGTCAACCTTATGCCTTACTCAATTTAGAAAGTTAGGCAAGACTCCTGACGATTTGATCAAGACAGACATGGAGTTAAGAGATTTTGGGCGAAATGTGTCTAATACTAGGGGCAATGAGGGTTGAGTTGACAATTGGCAGCAAAACATTGATCACTACATTCTTCGTTATTGATGGAAAAGGGTTCTATAGTCTACTCCTTGGAAGGGATTGGATTCATGCCAATTGTTGCATACCTTTAACTATGCACCAACATATAATCCAATGGATCGACAACGACATTGAGGTTGTGCCCGCAGATGATTCCATCAACATCTCCTCTGTTGATCATGTTTATTGGGACCTGGAAAGCTTTGAGTGCTTCTCTGGAAAAGAGTTTCATGGAGATTTCATCTCAATCAACGATGAAGATCAACAGCCAGCTCGGGCTGTTGGCTCTGAAAGTATCTTTTAGGGAAGCATTGAAGTTGTAAATAGCCGATACAAACAGACAATGCAGCCAGATATTATTAAGATATCAATTCAAGGTAGTTTAGAATATCTAGAGGCAATCGCTTATTTTCTAAATTAAAGGATAGGTCATCAAACAAAGTATCAAATGTAATATCCGATACATTAGTATCACCTTCAGTGTAAAAACCAACGGACTGTTGGTAATAGCCGATGTGACATACATCACCTTTAGAGCTAAAATAAAACAAAACACAATGTATTATTGAAAGACATCAGTAGTTCTGATCTAATTCAAGAGACATGCTACAAAAGTTGTTCATTCATTTACACAGATTTCCAACAAAAGATGAAGCTTTTGCAAAATACTACACCATACTACATGTCTACAATGGGAGCTCGTTGAGGCTACATGGGCGATAGCTTCTGCTGCTGCCTCAAAGTGCTCAGAGTGAACGGTGGCAAGAGCAAAAGAAGCACCCGTGATGACACCTTGATTGGCCACTTCGTGCACTCTGGCATGGACAATCTCCAACCTCTGGGCTATGGTCTCCCCAGGAGTGTGCACAGCAGCGGCGGTGGCATTCCCGGCAAGCTGGAGCTCCTCAAAACGCCTCGTGAGATCTGAGGAACCAAACAAGAGGGTTAATCATCAAAACATAGCAAGAATCAATGACTAAATACATTATACTCACCCACGACACGAGCATCGGCAGTGATTTGCTGATTGATGGCCGCCTCGGCCCTCTGCTCAGTCGTCAGGAGAGCAGCCTGTAAGTCAACAAGGATACTCTACATACGAGCCAGCTCCTTGACGGTCTCGTCGTAGAGCACCTCCATCTCCATCCGCTCCTGGTAGATGCGACGTATAGTACTACAGAAACCTTGGTGGACCTCGTAGAAGATCCCGATCCTGTGGAAGAATCACTAGAGTCCGTTGAGGCAGCTCCAATCAAACCAGGACCAATCCCTGGTATCTGGATTGTAGTCAGTGCAATGGGTGCAGCCGGAGCTCCTAGAGAGATGGCAGCAGCATTGGACGGGCCCTCGCCATCCATCCTGGAGGACAAGAGATTTGATCCAAAAGCAAGGAAGATTGATTGATAAAGGATGGCTTACCTAATGTGTGAGCGAACAACGCGGTAAGAGTTCACCTCGTCCTCCTCCATGGGGCGTTTACCAAGGTCACACCAGAGACAGAGAGAGCAGAGGTTTCGTGCAAATTGCAATATATCAGCTTATGGCCCGGGGGGCACGTATTGAGATGAATCGGTAATCTGCCATTAATTACCGCACTATACAGGCAGGTAATCGAGTGGCCGGTCAAATCAGCCCAAGTGTTTTCTCAAAAGACCTGTTATTTTGTACTATTTGGTCAGTCGAAGAAACGAATCGGGACGAACGATCGGCTAAAGGGGTTAAACAGAAAGGGTCGTCTATCAATGCTTGAATCGAGAATTTGCAGATCGGCTAAATACAGAATATAAAGTAGCATTGCCAGATGATGCTGAAGGTTGAGAATATTTGGAGTACTGCTATAAGAATATTAAATTACAACTTAAAGAAGTTCTTCAGCGCATCAAAGGCATTCTTCCTGGCCAAATCAGTTTGAGCTAATAATGCTTCATTATCAACTAAAGATGCAGAAAGGGTCTTTAGGTTCTTCATGATTCGTCTGCCTATTTGAGCTAATTCGGCCAACTCCTTCCTCTTCAACTTCATGCTGTCTGTGATTGGGGCTAAGGCTAACTCCTTTTGATTTATAGCAGCATTTACCTCCTGAAGCTCTTTTTCCAATTCAGCTTTTCTAGCCTGGAGGGTAGCAAGATTGGGCCTTATATCTTCTGTAGATTTCTGAAGGTCTTCTAGAGAAGAGCTCAAGGCTTTGACATTTTCCACATTTGAGGCTTTCTTTGCTATCAAAGTGGTGTGCTCCTGAATGATGTCCTGAGCCTTCTTTATTCTTCTAGCTTCAATATTAATATTAGAGATCATGGAAAGTGGCCCCAGAAGATTTGAAGGGAGAAAATCCTTAACCTCTCCAATAACTCGACTGATGACTTTGGAGTTCTGAATTAGATATGTTGTACTTTGAAGGAAAGGTAGAATATCTCTCAATTGATCAAATAATGATGCAGTTGGGATGTCTTCCTCAAAAAGGAGGGAAGAAACTTCTTCATCAGAGTATTTGAAGATGTCTATAACATAGTCTAGTAATGAAGAAGAAGGGGCCTGATACAATTCAGGTATCAGTAAAGGGATGGTTTCAATCATCTAAAAGAAGTTTTAAAAATTACCTTTTTATGAGGAATAGCCGATGATGCTTCATCAGTCTCCTATGGGCTTAGCTTATCATAAGTCATGTGATCAAGAGATGGTGGAGGATCGATGTTTTTAGGTTCTGTATCTTTAGACCCTGAAATGAATCACCAGGAAAGCCAAAATTCAAACAAAAGAACAGATTGAAAGGGCCTTACCCTCAAATTGATTTTGGCTTGAAGAGTTGATGGCTTGAGAAGCAAGAAGATCTATTCCAGGAGATTCAGTACTATTACTCTATTTCAAATTTCAGTCAGAATAAGCCATTACAAAGGGATTCAGATGTTGAACAGATTTTACCTTTCTCTATGGGGACCTATCGTCCGTTTCCAAAGTTTTCGGCTAAATCTAAGGAATCAAAGATGCTACTGTAGGAATAGTATCATCATTTGGATTGCCTAAAAGAAGAATTATCAATAAGCCAGTTTTTAGTAATCTGAAAGCAGAAAATTGGCTATAACTTAGATGATCTGGTCTTCCTTTTCTTGGTTTCGCCTGAAGTGCCTCCAGCAGCTGGCGCCTATCGTTTCTTAGACTGAAGCTGAGCAACATAAGTATTCATGAAGGTTTTCAAGGAAGGAGCATCAGAGCCTAATCTTGTCCTTGGGCAAGGAATTAAGTAACGCACAGGTCTTTTCTTTCTGTCAGCGGGAGGGGCTTCCAATGATTCATCCTGATGCAAAGTAAATGTTAATTTTTGAAAGCATATCAAGGATAAGTAGAGGAAAGAAGAACTCACCTCTCCCTCGAATTCGTAAGTTGGATCCAATTCCTTGCATATTGGGTGGACAGCCTTACAGAACAAATGTACCTTCCATTCATTCCACCATCCATCAAAAGAGAGATGAGTGTCTTTGACCTTTATCCATTGATGGATGTTATATGTTGAAAGGTCTGACCCAAGATTAAAGACATTCATTGCTTCCAAGGCATTATTAAGTATTTCTCTTGGTTTGAGCTTGTTTGCAAAGAAGAGAAAACGAGGAAGTTGTCCAAGGCCAAATTGTCGGGCTGAAAAGCTTGGGTTGTAGAATTCATAGGAAGGAGATGTTTCAGGGTCATTTGGAATCTTGATTCGGCCATGTCTGAAATCTATAGGGAGGGCACAGGGTTTGATGAAGCAATTGAACATGCTTGTGGCTACATCATCCAGTTCTTCAGTTTCAAATCTGAAATGTACTGGCAGGTGCAAATTGTTGTCCTGATCCTCAATATATGGTAGCCAAATCAGAAATTCTTTAGCAAAGCCTCTATAGAATAGTTTAAAGAATTTTCCCCTGGAAAAATCAATAGAATAAGAAGAAGCTGCTTCACCATAGTTTGTGCATCCTCTTTTCCTTACACTAGGCTTCTTAGAGCATTCTAGATGATCAAAGCCAGGGAAAGATAGTCCTTTGAGATCAGGCCTTACAAATTTGTACGTATACAGATTCAGCAAGAGCTGGAGCAACCACCAAGGACCAGGAACAAGACCAACCTTTTCATTTGTCAAAAGCTTTGCTGATACCCTGTTCATCATGCTGTAGAAAGCACTCAGAAGCAATTTTCCCATCTGGATCTTATCCCCAGCAGATAGTTTCTCTGCCAAGGCTTTGTTGTTAAAGGTTGGTCCAAGGGTTGTTCCACAGAAGAAGAATTTTTCAAGCCACATGTTCAGGAAGGCAATGTGTTCCTTCTCATCCACAGAGGTGGTGGTCTTCGAGAAGTGCTTAATGTAGACAGGCCAGGACTTCAGCTCAGAAATTTTGCCCAGGGATTTATGACCTTTGCCCAAGAAATCATGAGGATTAACTAAACCAATGATTTTTAACCCAGTCAGCATAAAGACAACAGCTAGCGTGATTGTCATCGGTCCATGACCAAATATGAAAGCATTGGCAGAATTGGACCAAAAGTATGACACAGCTATTAGCATGGGCTCATTTTTCTCCATGACTGAAAGAGAAAGAGTGACGCATTGATGAATCTCTGCATCTACCCAAGTTTTGCCTTTTTTCTCTTTGACCCTTAGGAGCCAGTCCTGCTATCCAACTGGAATGTGAGGCCAGTTCCTGAAAGCATTAATCCATGAATTGGCACTGACAATAGAAGCTTTGAATGGTATTTGTTGAGTTTCTTCAGTGATAAAATCAATTAGATCTCCGCTACCCATGGGACCAAATAATAAGTATGAGGTGAGCTAGGTGTAAGAAATTCATTGTGGGACTCCTGTAAAAGCCAAAATTAAGTGATAGATCAAGACTCCAAGGATTTAAAAATAGGCGATACTGATGGGATGAGGCTTGGAGTTGCAATCCGAAGGTCAGGGATTGAAGTCGCCATTGAAGGAAGCTCTTGATTAGGGTTGGAGCTCAGTGCCGTAGAGTATTCAAGACAAAGATTTGGGAGGCGATTGAGGATTAAAGTCAGGAATTTTGGAATAAAACTAATTTTATCCCAAAATTGGGTGGCATGTGTTTGCACCAAAATTTGGACTGGTAGGCGCAAAGATGTAGCTTCTCGTACAAGACACGGATGGAATCGGCTAAATGCTGATAACAGCCGAATAGTGGGGAATTGACTAAATTGAGGAGGATCGGCTAGCCAGAATTAGCTATATGAGGATACGCGCGAGCCAAATTGACTCCGATCTGATAGGATGAAGGACGGCACACGGGACTCTACAGGACAGAATAGTAGGGCCTAGTTATCTAGATTTGAGAGTTTTTGAGTCGTTTTCCTTATTTGCAAGTCGTATTAGGTTAGGACTTGGTCAAAGCACAGGGTATAAATATGTAAGCCCCGACACCTTGTAAACTCTCTCGACATTCAATAAAATCTTTTCGGCTGCGGCCATCAAACCCTTAGTTTCTAGGATCTCGGTGAGTTCTTCATCAAGCTAGGCTGCATCATTCGTTTGACCTCTGGTTTGCTGTAAGTACCATCATGGCTTTTACTCTTGTTAGATAGGGCCGGTTCGACCTCCTATCAACCATTAATATGGCCAAGGGGCTTGTATTTATGAATGATTTGGCTGGCTCGACCTCTTATCTTTGCATTAGCACTTGTCAACAGTTTATGTTATCATTGGATAGGGCCAGTTCGATCTCCTATTGTATGCGTTAGCATAAGCTAGTTATCGGCTCTATTAGGTTTGGCATCCTAATCGATTCATTAAGTTACCCATGGCCAGTTATCGGCTCTACTAGATCTGACAGTCTAGTAGATTCATTAAGTTACCAATGTTGTTAGTTTTTATTTGTTTATTTATTGCAACAACATCTTTTGCCGATCAAGATTGATAGATTTGGCTTATATCTATTTAGAGTTGATTTTCATCAATGCTGATCATGTTTAATCTTATTTCTTTGATGATCGGTCTCGTGCTTGCATTAGCCAGATTTTATCAATCTTGTTCGTGACATGTGCGCATTCTAGGGTATGAGTAGTTTTATGATAAAGCTTGTTAGTCTTTTTTAATCTTAGTTGGATGCAACGGGTTAAGTCACCGATCTCACAAGATTGGATCAATTAGTAGGTTTTGTTTTAAAGCAGTTTATACACCTAGTTCGTTCTCATGTCGGTATCGGCAAAGTTAGCCGATTCACCAGGCGCTTCACCCATGACATTGCATACATGTTTTGGATTTAGACTAGCTGGTTTTTTGAGCTTGCTTAGTAGATCTGTTAGTTTTAATCTAGAATGTTGTACGCATGTCGGATTTCTTTTACATGTTGTATTGAATAGACTGAATCGGCTAATGGCTCTGCTCTCTTCATGTTCATTCAAATAGCCGATTTAGCTAGTTCTTTACTTTTATAGCACGAATCATGAATGGCTTATGCTTTCTTTCGCTTTAGCTATTTACACCATGCCATGATTGGTTGTTTAATTCATGCATGTTTATTTACCGGACTTATTTACAAATGCATGTCAGATGTTGACTCTCTAGTCAATGCCCTTTTTGAATCGGCTATTTAGCCATATATGAGGAACTGTCTAGAATCACACCTGCAGGTTCCATGATTTGACTATTCTTTTCCACCTTGTCAATTTCAGGGTCAAATTGACTGGCACACCTTGGACTCAATCGACCGGATCATTCTGCTGGAGTAAGTCACGGGGATCGGAGAGACGTTCACGCTCCGGTCTGTCTGGCTTGTGAGAGGCACTTGGCGTGGAGAGTCACATTTTTACGCCAACAACAGCCCAGCAGGCTAAACAACCCATCAGCCAATAGCCTCCTCCCTTAACCCTTCCCTGCGTCCCTACCCTTCCTCCTCCCACGCGCCGTCGCATTCTTCTCCCCAGCTCCCTGCCCTTATCCGCCCCTAATTTTTAGGGTCCACTGTGCATCATGTATCACTCCTGGGATCAGTAGGTGATACACACAATTGAGATAAGATTGATATCAAAAACAATATTTTTATTAATATAGGGGAAAACTCATTACAAGGTTCAAGGTGACTTTACATAACTTGGGCCATTGGCCTTACAACATACATCAGAGTTTCTACTACAGTGGCCCTATGATATCGTGGTTTCATTCCTACAGGCAACTTAGAGTGCGGACTCAACCCTAGCCTTAATCGTACTTTCGTGTCCTAGTCATGGTAGTCCTCAAGTAGCTCCTTCGTGTAGTTGCATGGTTCCGTCTTCAGGTATGCTTCCATTCTCCTATCCTGGCATTTTCCTTGGTAGCTTCATCCTCATGTGCTCATTTGTAGCTTCACTCCTAAAACATAGAATAGAGGGGGCTTGAGTACATAAAGTATTCAGCAAGCCCTAACTTTGGGTGCAGAGAGGTGGATGAAAAGGCTATATGTGGAGGTGGTAAAGGTGGAGATAAATGGAGTAGGGTGAAGTAGTTATAAATATAGGTTGGGCCCTGGTAGGGTATTACCACCCTCACCAGTTTCCGAGTTAATTATTGGTTACCTTAACATAAAACAATCTTACCAGATCGTCATAGTTATCAAAGCCTAATCATTAGGGACCTCATCCTAGCGGTTGCCCATTACCAAGGACGTAGCTATCCGAATAGGATTAGTAAACTCTGCAGAGGTGTACAAATTTCCCCATATGATAGGCGTAGTCCCTTACCAAGTACCATTGGTAGGTACAGGCCTAACGAGACCTCGTACCCGAGAGGGCGCTATCTTATATTTCCATATAATTCCACCACGGACTACTCAAGGATCAGAACCCACAATCATTAGGATGATCACACAGCATCCTAAATTATCGAGTGCTTAGATGATCACACAGCATCCGATGGATAATCACATAGCATCTAAATTAAATAAAAAGGTGCTCGCACACGGCACAACAATAAGTTTTACATGGAAGATCACAAAGCAACCATTCCGATCAGACCACAGTTGATCACATAGCAGCCATGTCCTCTCCTGTTAGTCCGTTGCCACTCCGGCCTCCTAGCGGAAATTATACTTCTATCTAACGGAGTGTGAGATCAAGTCTACCCATATAGACATGTGGTTGTACAAAATTATGGCTAGACGAGATAGCCAATGAACTAATTGTTATGTGACCGAGGCGAGTATCTCCCACAGGATCCCACACAAGCTATCCTGCCAAGGTAGCTCATAGCACACAAGCTGTCCTTGTCGAGTTTAGTCCAATTTTACCAACTTAAGTTCCATAGTTATTATCATCAAATTTATCATTCTCATATTTCATCAAGGTAACCAATACATTCTCATAAAACATATTATTATAAGCAAACTCATAATTCATCATAGTTCAATATTAATCCATGAATGGGAATATAAGGAGTATATATATTAAGATTGGTAATTGGTAGGGTATGGTGAGTTTATGGTGGAGGCTAGCAAATGTAGTAGTAGAATGGGAGTAATTAAGGAATGGTAATGTAAGAAAGGCGGGAATTAGGACTTGCCTCTATTCGATGACGAGCACATCCGAGGTTCCGATTCTGGTGCTCCTAGCTCCTTCATCCTTGTGTAGTAGTTCTTCTGGGGTCCATCAGGTTTTCCATGTATTCTATCCTACGCTTGTCTCTAGCGTTGGCACACAAAAGGGAAACAAGCAAGACATACAATACAAGTATAACAATCAAGATAGACGTCATACATAGATTGTTGGTTAAGCCTATCATTACTATGTGAACCTGAAAGGTGGAAGCCTGACCAAGTCATCATAGATGGCCTCATCGGCTTTCTTTGCAGGTCCACAGGGTTAGCGACACATATGCTCATGCATATGTACGTGCCTTGGGTTAGTGAGCTGAGAGGAGGGTGGAAGATTAGGTTAGTCATACATAGGCGTATACCCGAGTGTATATATTTATGCACGGGGCATATCCATGTACGTGTGTGTGTCTATATATATATATATAATTATTATGCTATAGCTGGCTATAGAATATAATATTTTATAGCCAGACCTAAACTCCTGAGCCGGACCACTACGAGCGCACCATTCCACCAAACCAGGCTGGTCTATTCACCCGCTATAATCCACGCAGTCATTTGACTCAGCTTGATTCGGTCCCCTCCGCATGCAGTGATTCAATGCGAATCCCTCTATAAGTGGATTCCTGAGGGATTTTTTTGGAATTTTCAGGGTACACGCACGCGTGCGCGTTCGGTGGTACTGCGTACTTCTCGTGCAATGGAGGCGGCGAGGCTCCCAATCTTTTTTTAGCGTGTGTTCGGACGCGCACACGTGTGTGTGCGTATGGTGTGAGTATGGAGTGTGTGGATTGTGTGCGTCCAAAATTATACCCTATTAAAAAAAAATGCTCCTGGATACTTGCCTTCCTACTTTCTTTCTCTCTCTTCACATGCACCTCATTTTTTCGTCCTCTCTCAAGAGCTCTCAAGAAGCGATGCCACAGAATCCGCTGCCTCCGATGAGCATCCCCGCCTCGAGTGTCTCCCCTGGCCACCGCATGGATCTGCATCAGGCGGCCATGCAGGCGCCTCCAGTGAACGGCGGCAGTGTAGGCGCACCCTCCCGGACGTGCAGCGTGTCCCGCGCGGACAACTTCCGGCGACGACAGCAGCTGCCTCTCGTGGCAGCGACTACCTTCTCCCAGCGGTGGCGGCCTTTGCTCTTTCGTAACCCACGGCATCGACCCTCCTACAACCGATGGCGGTGCGCCGCGGCCCGGCACCTTCCCCGACAGGCGGCCCTCTCTCTGGTGGTGGCGGAGGCGGCGTCGGTCTCCATGGTGTTGCCGCCCTCCCCACGGCTGCGGAAGCCTTCTTCCCACGGCGTCGACCCTCCAACCGCGGACGGCGCGGCCTGGCCCCTTCCCCGACAGGCGGCGCTTGGCTTCCTCTCGTCCGTTGGCCATGTGGCGTGACTCACCCTAGCAGATGGCCCTCACGGCTGTGGGCTGCGGCGTCAAGCGGAGTGCACGGCCCCCATGAACGCGCTCGTTCATCAGGAGGCAGGGGGCAGGGGGCAGGGGCTCGGCACCCGTCGCATCTCTGGCAGGCAGCGGTGACAGTATTTGGAGGTGATCCCCGCATAAATCCCATCCCTCGATAAGCATGGACTCAATTTGCTTTTAGTCTGTACTACTGTCTTGCTGTACAGTTTGATTCATAATCTACGACTATTGTTGCCGGCAAGGTTATGTTTTGCTTGATGCAGTAGCAAATCCGACGCTGAAGTAGACTTTCAGGTCTGATTGACGACTACTCCGTATTTCTTTTTGCTTTGATCTGAAGCAGATGCGTGATTGAGTTCAGTATTTTATAGCCGGTGCCATCCGACGCTGCCTGCTCGTGTTGTGCCTGCAAATAGCCTTCAGGCTAGCGGAGAGAAGCTATTGTGGTGTTCAATTTGCTACTGACCGACTTATCGCTTCTATCTATATTTCTGAATGTCAATTTCATCAGGGTCAATTACTTTGGTAGATTCATTAAGCTTTTGGTAGCGTCAATTTCATCAGATGGATTTTTATTGCTGAATCGGCTAATCCCCAATTTCTGTTGGTAGTCTTAGCTTGAATTTTTCTACTGCTTATTCTCTCGGAGGATGCAGTTGTGGCAAGGTACTGATGGTGTTGGACAAAATTTTTTTCTTGTGTGGCATGCACCTAAAATGACATCGATCGGTTGTGTTGCAGTGCCAATTGGAATGTGCATGTGAAGCAAATGTCATTTCCAATTCGTATTCCTTCCATAATATTGTAACCGAGTCAATTTGGTGAAGTGAAATTGTCTCAATTTTGATATCTTCTGAACTTGATTATCATTTTGCGCCAATCTAAGATATATATTGTAATTAACGATAATTCCTCAAGTTATAGTAAATAGTTATTCTAATTTGATTGAGGTCAAATTGTGGTAACTTTTAATCTTAATTATCGTCATGCCATTTTTGAACCATCGTAACCGGTTTATAGTAAATTGCCCACAACATTACGATAACTAGTTGCTTAAATTTACAATAATCTTGTGAGCCAACTGAAATATTGCAACCATCTTACATTGAAACAATATAAACATTACAGTAACTAGTTTTTGAAAATTATTTGTCAAATTACGATAACTTCTACTAATTATAGTAAATACTTGACGTCAAATTACGATAATTCCTTATTCTAATTATGGTAACTATTGAGCTCATACCAAATTATGGTAACTGCTACTAGAAAACAATGGACAAGGTAGTGTTATTGTAACAACATTTGCATGCGCCTGTCAATAAATAAAATTAAATCTCGTAAGTTCAAACAAAAAATAAAAAATAAATTAAATCTTGTAATCTATTCCGGTAAATATGCTTGCATGTATCCAGCGCTAATAGCGGCCTCTCATTAATTACCGTACAAGACGGTTCTTGCATGCACGGTGCGTTGCAGTAAATGAAGATTTCGTGGAGTGAGCTTGTGCGGTCGGGTCTAGTCAGCCAGACGGCGTGGTGGGTTGGCCTGGCTACAGAAATACCTAGCTACAGAGTATGTCTCCCAATATATATATATATATATATATATATATATATATATATATGGATTTTTATGGTACGGGTTTAGCTGTACATCCACCCACGGGGCCCAGTCAGAGACACTGAACGGGCGCCCTTCATCCCCTCCGACCCGACCCGACCCTCCCACCACATCGCGCTCCATCCCCACTGCGGCCTTTCTCATCCCCAGCACATCCTCCACTGACCCACTGGCAGCGGCCCCACCGCGTGGCGGCACGAGGCTTCCTGGCCTCCCCACCAGGCGGCGCGAGGCCTCCCGGCCTCCCCACCAGGCGCGCGGGTCACGTCCCCCCACCCCGCGGCGGCGCGAGGCCTCCCGGCCTCCCCACCAGGCGCGCAGGTCACGGCCCCGACGGCGCGCGGCCACGGCCCCGGCCTTCCTTTCCCATGCCTGCGGCCTCCACCTCGACGGCGTCCATGGAGGTCGGTGGCCCGCCTCCTCCACCACGAGTCCACGACCGGCGTCCACAGAGGCCATGAAGGGGGCTTCCTACAGCCTCGGCACGCCACCTCCCCACCCCAACGCACCTCGTCCATGGACGTGGCAGCGCGCCACATCCTTCTCCATCCCTCACCTCCGACGCCGCGCCCACCTCACCTTCGACCTCGCGCCCATGGAGGCAGCTCCCCCACCACCCAACGCGCGTCCTCCTCCCAACAACGCGCCCACATCCCCCAGCGGCGCGTGGGCCACTCTAGTCCCCTCCACATCCGGCGGTTCCTCCTCCACCTCCTGAGATACGGCACATAGTCCGGCAGCGCGAGCTCCTCCTCGGGTGATGCAGCCTCGGCTACTGCGACCAGTTTTGTTTCCTAGTGTGTTGATGGGATCAACAGTACGATTAGCGTTGTCTTTATTTGTTGATGGAATCGAATACAGTGTGTCATGACCGTCTTGAGGAAGCAGCCCAGACGATCGCGACTAGTTTTTTTTTCCCTTGTTCTCCTCTCCATCCTTGTCCTGGTGGGCGCGCAGCTACAGCCCAAATATATGGCCGGGTGCTTAGCTAAACACCCTAGCATACCAATATATATATATAGAAATGATGTACTGTAGCTGGCTACACAATATAATATTCTGTAGCCAGACCCAACTCGCGTGCCTGATCCAGACCCAAACCGATGCACCCGACTGTCAATAGGCCTTCGGTGCTCATAAATGTAGCCATTTATTTTTATATTAAATTAAATTGGATTGAATATTTATCACACACGTTAATCACGTTGCTTCCCAATTGCTCCATTCGCCCCCGACTTTCAGATGACCTCGCTTTTCCACATGGTCCTCGACGGAAACGCTATGACCGGCGACTCCACCCTCACCCTCGCTGGCGGCAGGGGCTGCATCTCCCCCACAGCGACGGCAGCTTCTCCTTCCCACGGGCAGCGACGCGGCTTGACCCGCGCGAACGAGTTCCCCGGCGGCGACGCGGCCCGCCTCGTTCGCGGCCCCGGTGGATGAGTCCTCCTTCCTGGCGCCCGTCTCCATGGTGGTGGTGCCCTACCCGGCGTGGCGCGGCGAACGAGAAGCCCTGGTGATCTGGCTTCTGGCTGTTGAAGCTGATGCAGATCGGCAGATGGTGGTTGGCGGCGGTGACCCTTCTCCGCAGGCGGCAGCGCATGGTTGTGGTACCTCCTACATCTCGCCTCTCGGCGTTGGCGCATCCCGCACACCTTCGGCCTGCAGTGCGCTGATCGTCGCTGCATATGTCCATTCATCCACCAGACGCAGCTGGCGCCGATCTCGTTCCTGTTCTGGATCTGCTGAGGGCGCATGCCCTGGCAACTCCGCGATCCCGGTCTGCTCGTGTGTTAGTCCGTCTCCATGAGGTGAGCTCCCATCCGCAGTCCGTTCTTGTTCCTCTATCTCGATGAGCTGAGCGTAGGAGTCACCAAATGCGATGACGGGTGGAGGTCGGGGGAGACGTCACGGCTGCGTGCGGTGGTGCTGGATCTGCGCATCCGTGCGACACTCCGTGCTGGTGTGGCCGATGCCCGGTGGAAAGCAGGGGACTCCGTGGCGACGACCGTTCCTGATCCAGCAGCCCAGCGCCATGGCGAACCATTGGTGCGCTACCAAAACACATCGCGGAAGACAGTTTTTTCCTTTGTTTTATTGAACCTGGAGACCTTAAGACTCTTCTCGTTCAATCTGGAGGCTCCAGATTAGCACAGATTTTTCCTTTAGAATATACGAGTACGTATGACTTCACTGTATTTCGTTATTTTTTTCTAGCGTTATCCCATTGTCCCATCGATCTATGCAATCTCTACTGCACATCGATCTTAGAAGCTAGCTCAATGGATTGATCATGTTTTTAAAATTATGTGGTAACAGTACACTCTAGTGACACATCGATGATTATAGCAAATTACTAGAATCATAGTACCTAGTGTACTTGTTAATTTTTTTATCCATAAATTTAGAACAATACTACTGTAAGTCAGACTCCAATTTTTGTATCTTACTATACATAATTCTAGTACTTTTGGTTTCTCGTAAATCATATTCAATAAATTGAACAACAATAGTTAAATTGTACATATTTTCACATGGTCTTAATTCATATTGCAATATTGTAAATACTCACATCAGTTACTACGTTTTTTCATGGATTCTTTTTTTAGGTAATTGGAGTGAAGGAACATTCTTGCAACTGGTCTTCAAATACGATTTTGATCTGAATCTGTTAGGAGCTCAGAGCTACTGTGAACTAACTGTGGACCGCCAAAAAAATCATGTTCTGTGATGTGCATGTAAGCACAAGATTGTATGTGATCGAGAGCATTGTCATGTAATGCGTAGAAAAATATTATTAGTGCAAATTCTCGTCAATATTTTGCAGTGCAAATTATCGTCAATATTATAGTATTGTCGTAAATTGTTCATGAAATTATCGTAAATCTTGTTCATGAAACTATCGTAAAGCTTGTACGTGAAATTATGTAAATCTTGTTCATGAAGTTATCATAAATCTTGTTCACAAATTATCGTAAATCTTGTCCGTGAAATTCAAATTATTTTAGTCACCCATAGCATATACATTATTCTTGTAACCCATTCCTATATTTACTAGAATCATTTGGGGACAATAGAATTCTCGTAAACTTACTATTTTAAGGTATATATTCTCGTAACAAAAATATTTGTATGTGGCCGGACAAAAAACCATGACGACTGGACTCATTAATATGTTTCCAAATTTAGCGTGGCATGCAACATGCAAGTAACGGTCTATTTAATTACCACATCTGGCCGGCTCTCTCGCTCAACACTGAATGCGCGGTCTTTGGACCGGTGCCACAGGGTGGTGCGGTCGGGGTTGGACCTGGCTACACAATATCGTATTGTGTAGCTAACTACAGAGTATAACCACAGAATATCGTAGAATTTAATTAGGCACCACATAATGGAACAAAATGCATGAATAATTAGAGCTTGAACTTAGAAGAGTTTTGGTGGAAGAATAAGATGTTTATTTAGGGTGGAGAAGATATGATTTATCAAGGATTCGATAGGAATTAATATATGGAATATAAATCTGGAAATTAGGTAAATGCAAACGAAGTGGAACTGCATGGGTACGATCTAGAGTGTACCTAGTTTATTTAGATATTTTCTGGAAATTTGTCTATACCTAGAAAAATAGTTTTCGACTCCGTGTACATTTCCTGGGCATCCTTCAGCGCAGTGCTGACCGCATTGTTCCGTAGACCACAACACCGATCCGCAGACTCGCCTTCTCTCTCTTTATTTCAGGTGGGCTGAGTTCACCAAAAATAGGTGTTGATGCAAAAAGGCATTGGATCTGCAAACACACCGGGCTAATACCCTGGTTCGATATCAAGGCGTGCCAATCGATTTGACCTGTTAATCGACAAGGATGATAAATTTGAATAAGATCCGAACGAGACGACAGCGATACGCCCGCACGTCAAAGCTCAGATGATATTCGATATGAACAGATCAGACGAGACGACAGCGATACGCCCGGACGTCAAAGCCTGAATCGTGCTCGGTAGACGCGGAACCTGCAAGGTCGCCGGAGATCAAGTTGATGCAGCCCGCCGATTCTTGAAAGAACTCGTTGAAAAGGAAAAGGTACTGGTGACGAAGTCGTCGAAAAGTAGATTGCTTGAAAAGTAGATAAAAGTAATAGATTTGTTGTATTTGATTGTGTGTATTTTTTACATTGTCTCTCGGTACATATTTATACCCTGGTACTATGAGTTCTAAACAGACACGACAAAGTATTACCTAAACAAGTCTTATCTCTAAGGAATAAAAAATAACGACTCGTACCAAGGTCGGACTCAAAAATAAACTATTAAAATAATGGAACAAATATTGCCAGTTTTCTTATCCATTGCTTTACGATGAAACCTCTATCGGCACGCTCCTCATCTCTGTAGATTTCATCGGCAAAACCCATCAATAATGACTCAGACCTGCTTTCCACGTCCTTCAGCTCTGCTTTCCATCGGCAACCATGCCTCTCTCTCCATCGGCAACAGCCCTCTGGCTTCATCGGCAATGTACGAGATCAACATGTCTTTTATCGGCAATCATCCATCGGCAACTCAGAAGCAATACTGGAGAATAACCACTCCTTTGCCGATCAGCACAGTTTTCGGCTTATATTGGCACGTGTCAAAAAACAGTGTCAACACATGCCCCCCAATTTCGGAGTATAAAATACTTTATGCGCCGAAATTTCCTTCAGGTCATAATTGCCCAAACCGCTTGACTTCTCCTCGAGAGTTGCGCGCGTGGTAGTGGAGATCTTGTACCAACAGGCCCATATAATGCTTTCTCCGCCGCGGCCCATTTTTCATCTGTGATTCAAACCCTAGCTTTTCTCTCTCCAGCGGCGACATCAACAGGCAATCCTTCGACGAACTCGATCATCGGCACTCTTGACGGTGATCCTTAGCCTCCATTAGCATTCTTTGCCTTCTCCATCTCCGTCGAGGCCATGGCTATTCGTTTTGACGTCCCCAAGGTTAGTCTTTTTCTTTTTCCTGTCCTCTGACATTTCGTTTCTCCTTCTCTGCGCAGTTCATGACTCTTCCTTGTTCCCAATCTTTAATCTCAGGAACTTTGCAATAATCTTCTTATTCCAACGCATCAGAATCACTTTATCTGCCTAGGCCCAATGGGAAATCCAGACCCAACCGACATCATAAACGCAGAAACCAATCGAATCCCCTTCAGAGCTCAGAATTTTGACTTGGGATTCTGGACTGATACCTTCCGTTCCTGGCCAAAAACCACCAAGGGATGGACAGATTGGTATTTGAGGGTCGCTAGGCCAATGGAGCTATATTGGATGGAACGCAAATTAGAACAATGCATCAGAATATCTATTGCCGATATGGAGAGGAATGAGTCTTTGTTAATTGCCGCCTCCTATTTCTGGTCGGATACCCTGAATGCCTTTATCTTTAAACATGGGCCAGCTTCTCCCACCCTTGCCGATGTGTACATGCTCACTGGCTTAGACATCTCCTCTGCCGATGACAACTCACTGTTCCAGCGAAAACCTGAGCATCGGCTGACCACCAGGAACATTGGCGGCTGGACTGGCTATATCAGCGAGTATAAGAAATCTGGTTCAGTCAGTCACAGGGAACATTCAGCTTTTTTGAATATGTGGCTTGAGAAATTTATTCTGCGGCAGAACAGTTGGACCGACCAACATGCACCTTCCTACAGCAGTGCTGTTGGCTAGTGGCGTCAAACTCCCACTGGGCCGATACCTTCTTGGCTCAGTCTACCATCTCCTCCACCAAGTATCACAAAGGCTGCTGCAAGGTAAATCCATCGGCAACCTGGGGGGTCCCTGGTGGTTCATCAATATGTGGTTGAATGCCCATATGTACAAGTATTTCCATATTGACCTGTTCGCCCAGCAATTCCCTCGAAGTCTTCCTGAAGATTATCAACTCGGGGAAGAAGAATCGGCAATGCGCCCCCCTATCAACTTTGGAGAAGCACTGGCAGTACTACCAGGGGCAGAGGCAAACAGAATCTAGATCGGCAATCTCTTCCACAGCCTCTACATCGGCATCCCTTCTGAGCTTCGGGCCTGGGTCCCGTATGTTGATGAAGCAGCAAGATTCCCTCTTTCCTTTAACCTTACCGATGAGGCCCTGAACCAGGATGCCGACATTCTTAGGGCAATAATCACTCCTCGTGCCATCCCGGTCAACATGTTTGGAAGCGGGAAGAACATTAATCCCACATACGAGTTCTATTATCCATCGGCAGCAGCAAGACAACTAGCTTTTGGACAACTGCCCATCAACCTCTGTTTTGCCAATGTGATTAAACCAAGAGAGACTATTGCGAGCCGTGTGGATTGGCACAAGATTGTTACTCTCCTTCCCGATGCCGATACCTCAAATGTCGATCTAACTGATTGGGTACCGGCTTCTTTTGTCACCGAGTCCTTCAAATTATGGTGGCAAGAATGGAAAGAGCAGCTATTTTTTGCCTCTCCTCATTTTTACTGGAACCTCATTGATCCCGATCATGCCATCCCTGCCGATGCAGTAAGTCTGACCCTCTGTACTTCTTTCAACTCCCCTTTAATCCATCGGCAACTAACCCTTTTTTTCAACAGGTTGATGACCCAATTCCAACATTGAGTAAGAGTGGCAAGGTCATACGGCTGCAGCCGATTTCCCCAGTATCCATCATCGGCCATAAAGCTCCCTCGCTAGATGCTCCAGTGGGCCATGGTCGTACCAAGAAAAACACCAAATCGGTCACATTTTTGGCACAGACACTCAGGCAACCACCTCACTTTCTTTTGTAGATGCCGATTACTGTGATTTACCGATTTCACATTTCAGGGCGCAAGTTCTACACCTTTAGAATCTTCATCGGCAATTCACCCTTCGTCTCCTCCTGCAGCGCCTTCGTCGCCCCACCTTGTTGTCCTTGACGATTCTCCAGAGGTATTCTTTATTCAAACCTTAATTATGGGATCGGCACTTTTACTCATTTGTCTCTCTTGCAGCACCGAGTGATTGCATCGGCAACCGTCCCAAGTGTACCGATTCCTCAGCCATCCATTGCCGATGCCCCCAAGCCGCCCGATGCCGATATCTCACAGCACAAGCGTAAGGCTTCATCGGGCGAAGAATCACAATCCAAGCAGGCAAGACTTATACCATCTCCATCGGCGTCCTCGCCTCGCCCGATATCGCCTGACGTATCTGTGCGGACCTCTCCATCGGCACCTGCTCTTCCATCGGCCATTGTACCCATACAAGGATCTTCATCGGCATCGGTATCGCAGCAGCAACCAATCGAGGTATCAACACAAGGAACGTCATCGGTAATTGTACCTGAGGTTGTTTCTCTGAGCCAAAGGTGAGAGATTGCCTTGAAACAGGTGCGTTAACTCCCTTAGATAACCTTTAACACTTTGGGCTCTTCTGCTGACATCATCCTTTCCTTTTTAGGAGCAAAATTCCCCCGATAGTCTATTCTCCTTCTCTATCAGTGGGATTGTTCCTGATGATGAAGATTCTAAAGAAGGCTCTGCTCCAGCCCTTGGAGTTCTATCACCTGAGACCAAGTCAAAGCTGGAGACGCTGTTATCATTGCTGCAACAGGAGACCTCTCTACTGATCCAAGATTCTAACTCTGCAAGAGCAACTTTTAAAGGAATTCGAGGTCATATTCCTGCCGATGTTGAGGAAGCACTTTTCCAGGCTGCTCATCTGGAGAGCCGGCAGTTGCAGTATCAAAGGGCTGCCCAGTGGATTGCCGATAGAGCCACTCAGGCAAAACTCCAGGAGGACATGATGAAGCATAAGCAACTTGCCGATGAGAAGCACAAAGACATTGGTAAGTTAGAAACCTCTTGTGCAGATCTGGAGGACAAGATTGCTCAACTATCGGCAAGAAGAGAAACCCTGCTAGCAGAGCTGAGACAGATTGAAGGGGCCTTGGATGCAGCAAATCATGAGAAGGCCCAAATGCCCGAAGCTATCAAGACTCTTCAGCAAGAAAGGGACAACCAAGTCCTCAAGACGCTGGTGCTCAAGAAGAAGATCAAGCCAGTTGAAGGCAATGCCGATGAAGATGCAAAGATACTGGAGGAAGCTGACCAAATTCGCCTGCGTGCGATATCAACTATCCACTCATTGTTGAACTTGTAAACCTCCCTTTTCATCGGCAATGTGATGAATAGGTAATTTGTAAAACTTCACATTAATGTAGTGCCGATATATTCTTTTTGAACAAGCACTTTATCTATATACATATATTTTATTGGCAAGTGCTAAAAATCCCATCGGCAATAGGAAAACCATGTTGATATCTGCCGATGGATCTTCACTTTTGCGCTTCAGCTATCATTCTTGAGTTTCTGCTCCACGGGAACTTTCCTCTTTGTGCTCACGTTGCATTTTCCTCTTTTGAGTCCTTGTTAGACCTTTAGGGCACCATTGAGGAAGCTTCGTCTTCCAGACGGGTTGATAAATTTTTGCACTCGAACCTGGGCAATTTGTATTGGGATCCCTGCAGAGTACTGTTTCATCATGGACTCCTGCATTGGTCATCTCCTTGAGCTCCTTTTGATTCATCAGCAAACAGTCAGCATGCCTGCCCAGTCTTTCATGTGCACTGGTCCTGGCCCCAGCCGATCATGTACCGATACCCCTTCTCTGATCGGCTTACCGATGTATCTGCTCCGATCACCATAGCACAGCCTTCTTTCTGCCTGATTGATTCAATCATAACCATTGCACTCGGGGCAACTATCAACAGTAGGCAATTTAATGCCTTCTTCCCAACAATAGATGAAGAAGGGGCATCTCCGATGGTCTTTGTGCCGATGCCACGCTCCCCAACGCAACTCTTCTTGCCGATGCCGATAGCGGTTACTTGGAATTCTGTACGGAGCTGGTCTAGAAGGCCTTATTGAACTACTGCTTTCTTCAACTATCTCTTTCCCCTTCAAGTCATCGGTAGTTGCTTGATTTCTAGGATCCACCGATGCTTTCCTGCTTACCGATGTCAGCACTTTGGTCTTATTTACGGCCTCCACTATGTTTGCTGGGAAAGGATGCTGATCAATCTTCATCGGCCTCTGAGCTTTAGAATTGTCAAACTTGATCCTCCCAAATTCAATTGCCGATTGCAACTGCTGCCTGAAAACCTTGCAGTCATTGGTACTGTGCGAAGTTGCATTATGCCATTTGCAGTACCTAATTTTCTTCAGTTCATCTGCCGATGGAATCACATGATTGGGTGATAGCTTGATTTGGCCCTCTTGAAGTAGCAGATCAAATATTCTATCGGCCTTTGTGACGTCAAATGTGAATTTCTCTGGCTCTTTCTGACCAAAAGGACACGATAAAGGTTTTTTATCTTTTACCCACTCAGCCAGGCCGATAGTTGGTTCTTCATCTGAATCTGACTCCTCTGCCTCTACAAAGGACACCTTCTTGTTCCACCTCTTTCTATGTTCTGGAGCTTGAGCTCTTTGATCAGAGACCCTCTGCACAATATGACTTAAACTTTCAAACTCCTGAGCATCATATTTGTCCCTGAGATGTGGCAACAAACCCTGGAAAGCCAAACCAGCTAACTAACGGTCATCAAGTACTAGGCTGTAGCACTTGTTCTTCATGTCTCGTACCCTTTGCACAAAATTCTCTACCGATTCGTCACTTCGCTGTCTTAATTTCATTAAATCGGTAAGCTTCTTTTCATGGACACCAGCAAAGAAGTATTTATGAAATTGCCTTTCTAGATTGGTCCAAGTAAGAATAGAGTTCGGTGGCAATGATATAAACCACGCGAATGCTGATCCAGACAAAGAGGACGAGAATAAATGGATCCTTAGCTCATCCCTGTTCACTGCTTCCCCGCACTGGATAATGAATCGGTTGATGTGCTCCATTGTTGACGTATCATGTTGCCCAGAAAACTTAGTAAAATCTGGCACCTTGTACTGATTCGGGAAAGGAATTGAGTCGTCAGATGAAGGATATGGAGTCCGATAAGAGTAAGTATCGATCTTGGGCTGAATCCCAAATTGTTCTTTCATCACTTCTGCAATCTTATCGGTCAAGAGTGCATCCTGATCTTGCCGATGCACTGGCTGGATCTCTACTGGAGGCGTTGGCTGATATGCTTCTACATACCCCTGTGGCACTTGGCTTGGATAAATCGGCATATTCACGGCACCAATCTGTGGAGTAAAGTTCATCGGCTATTTTGCCGATGCTTGTTCCTGGAAAGTTGTCTATGGACTATACCGTTGAGTCCCTATTGCTTGGTGGCTTGGTTGAATAGCAGGTTGTTGAATTGGCGCTTGCCCTGACCAATTGAGACTGTAACTCATTGGCACCTGGCTTGCCGATGGCTGATAGCTTGTAGACAATTGATGCTCTTGTATAGACGGATGATAGCCAGCATAATTGCCCTGAATTGCAGGTAACCCAGACTGAGATATGAATGGTACTACGGGCTGCTCTGTAGTGGAAGCTCTCTGTTGAACTGGTGGAGGATTAGTCAATGGATTCGCATAAGATATCTATTGCGGAGGTGCGTAGAATCCCATTGACAATGGCTGTATAGCAGGAGGTACAGTAGAATAATACGGCGCTTGAGCCACCGGCCGAATTGGAGTAGCCGATGTCATTGGACCCTTTCCTGCTACATCATGCACTTGAGGCCATCCAGAGTTGGCAGTAGATGGACCTAGAGGCATACCGTATCCCCACCAATTAGCAGCAATTTGACTATGTTGACCTGAAGGACCTGACATTGTCGATGCCGATAAATCTGTGCTTAACTGAGTACTAGGCTTCTCCTGAGATATTAGATCTGATCCTATCGGTGTGGCTTCGATGACGGATGGTCCTGATATAGCTGAAAGAGTAGGCGCTTCCATACTTTCAACGGCTGGAGTTGCCGATGGAGTACTGGTAGATGCCGATCCCGGCTGATGATACGCCGGCCCGACATACCCTGGTGCTTGTCTGTCCCTTAACGTTTGCACAACAGCATTGTAGAGAGTATGGGACAGCACGGTGGAGTGGTTGATCAAAGCTTGATTTAATGCAGAATTAACCATCTCCTGTAATTTACCAGGGTTAGAGTCAAAGGTTACCTGCAGAGGCAACGGCAGATCTTGCTTCTGGATGACTTCTCCTCCCCTATTCATGCTGAAAGACTTCAAGCAGAGCTGCCTGTAATCCTCCATAGCTTTTTCCATGGCTTGCCTCTGATCCTCCTTGAGATCTGATTCTGATATCTCGATGATGTTTTCTAGAGTGATATCAGTAGGATTCTTCATGATAAATCTGTTGATTTTGTCCCACCAGGTGTGCCAAAAGATGTGTTGATGCAAAAAGGCGTTGGATCTGCAAACACACCGGGCTAATACCCTGGTTCGATATCAAGGCGTGCCAGTCAATTTGACCTGTTAATCGACAAGGATGATAAATTTGAATAAGATCCGAACGAGACGACAGCGATACGCCCGGACGTCAAAGCTCAGATGATATTCGATAACTGTTGAACAGATCAGACAAGACGACAGCGATACGCCCGGACGTCAAAGCCTGAATCGTGCTCGGTAGACGCGGAACCTGCAAGGTCGCCGGAGATCAAGTTGATGCAGCCCGCCGATTCTTGAAAGAACTCATTGAAAAGGAAAAGGTACTGGTGACGAAGTCGTCGAAAAGTAGATTGCTTGAAAAGTAGATAAAAGTAATAGATTTGTTGTATTTGATTGTGTGTATTTTTTACATTGTCTCTCGGTACATATTTATACCCTGGTACTATGAGTCCTAAACAGACACGACAAAGTATTACCTAAACAAGTCTTACCTCTAAGGAATAAAAAATAACGACTCGTACCAAGGTTGGACTCAAAAATAAACTATTAAAATAATGACATAAATATTGCCAGTTTCCTTATCCATTGCTTTACGATGAAACCTCTATCGGCACGCTCCTCATCTCTGTAGATTCCATCGGCAAAACCCATCGATAATGACTCAGACCTGCTTTCCACGTCCTTCAGCTCTGTTTTCCATCGGCAACCATGCCTCTCTCTCCATCGGCAACAGCCCTCTGGCTTCATCGGCAATGTACGAGATCAACATGTCTTTTATCGGCAATCATCCATCGGCAACTCAGAAGCAATACTGGAGAATAACCACTCCCTTGCCGATCGGCACAGTTTTCGGCTTATATTGGCACGTGTCAAAAAACGGTGTCAACAATAGGAGACGAAGATGGGTCCATGACCGGTAGGGACCACTAGGCGGTTCGTGGCCGAAGCATTCAGTTGCCGTTGCTGCTCGTCCACTCATTCAGCTCGCGGTCCGGGAGACGATGCGCAGCACAACGTCGGCCAACAGCGGCCTCTTCTCCGGCGAGCTGTCGAGTGGTGCGCTGCACAGCGAGTAAAGAGAGTGGGAAATGCAAGGCAGAGCGGCGAGCGGCAGCGATGTCCTCTGGCTTCAAGCGAGCGGCGGCCAGCGATGTGCGGAGCGTCGGTCGAGGGAGCAAAGCAGCAGGACGCCGACGGCGTGACTCCAACGGCCTTGGCCGTGCGGGTGAGGGCGCACGGTGATCTAGCAGGCCAGGGCAGTGGTTCACGGTGAGCGCGTCTCTGATGATGACGGCCATGGCTCCAGCTCGGTCCACGGCTGGCGGCGGCAGTGCCAACCATGGCTCCAGCGCAGCGGCCTTTGGTGGCAGGGCGGCAGCGGTGCCGATCATGGCTCCAGCGCGGCTCCGAAGCTGTCAAGGTTCCGGCGGCATCGTGTGACACTCGGTTCCGAGGCGGTGTCGCGGCCGAGTACTATGGCAACAGCTCCGATGGCGTTCTCGCAGAACACGGAGTCGTTGGCGTTCGTGGTGACCGCGTCGGCGTGCTGGCGGCTTCGGTAAATCGAGTTGGCGTAGTTCGCAACGTCCTCGGCGCTGTGAACTTCGAGGCTACCCACGGCGGTGCTCGGCTCCGGCCAAGGCAGTGAAGGGAGCTTGTCAGCACGAGGGCAGTACGGCGGAGGTAGAGGTACTTGTCCTCTACGCAGACCTCGGCACCGGCTGCTCCGAGCTCGAGCTCTGTGTTGCCTCCTCGATGGTGGCCATGGCTATTTATAGCCGATGGTAGGTCAGTGCTCCACAGTAAGGCGGTTTCCATTTCAAAATATCTCGGCGTTCGTGAGCAAGCAGCTGTGGTGCTCGACAAGAACACACAGAGGCGGTTGCGGAGATTTTTACAGTAACGATGCAGAGCTGCAGTGTCTACGCGAAGCACGGAAGAGCACAGCGTGTGTGAGCTACTAGTGGGAATCGCGGTGAGGACGCCAAGAAGGCAGGAAGACGACGCAGCGTCGCCGTGCTGTTGCATCCATCCTACAGTAAGGCGATGGTGGTGGCCTTACGTGCTTCACGTGCTCGGATATGGTGGCAGCTGCGCCCAGCATATTTGTTGCGCTCAGCTAACGTGAAGGAGATAACGACGGTGACGATAGCCGACAGGGAAGAAGGTCGGTTCCACACAGTAGTGTCAGCGGCCATGGCGACCTCCTCACAGGAAGTCAGCGGAGGGCCAGCTGTTGTCGAAACGACGGCGTCCGCGGCGCGCGCGGAGTCGACGCGGCGAAGCCGCGGTAACACTGCTCGACGTGCTCAGGTTCTGGGCCTGAGCGGCTGCCTGCGTGCGCTGCTCGATCGTCCTGGGCTGCTGCCCGTTGGCCAATACTGGAGGGGTGAGGGCTACGCCCGTGTAGGCGCGTACACGAAGACGAGTTTATACTCCCAGAATGCAATGTACGGAATATATATATATATATATGTGTTAGAGTTGTGTCTAATATGTGTACTATTTAGTTATGTTATAACTTAAGGTTTTTTATTAGGCTAGGATACGTTCAGTATCGTATTAAAAATTAGCGGTATAGAGGCAATCCATATAGCCTTAACCCGTTTGTAACCATAAGACGACATGACAGCTGTGTTAGGTGTTGGAGAGGAGCGGCCGTAATGTCCCGAAGATGAAGGTACGTGAACCTCGTTAAAAAACATCGTCTCGTGTTTGATCATGTTATTTATCAATATTATTTGCTAACAAATGGTATCAAAATTGGACACGAAATTAATTAAAAAATTTAGCGTTTATTCTATGTTATTCGTCGTCTTCGAAGCCAGGTTTTCATCCCTGTTCATCAGCCGCCGTCGTCGTCCGACGAATCTCTGCTACCAGCGGTTTCCTTCCGTGTCGTCAATCGGCGACCACTCGACGTCTGCCAGATCGAGTGCAAGGCGGAGTTCACGGAGAGTTAAGGAGAATTCGTTTTTTCCGTTTGCCGGTGCAAGTCGCCGGAGTATCCGTGCCAGTGTAAATTGGCGGCTTGACCATAACGAGTCTAAGGCAGATTTTCTCAAGAGAGGCCGAGGCGGAGTTCAAGGTCTCGTTCCTGTTGTGTCACCAGATCGATCTACAGTTTTTTCCGTGCCGTGAGTTGGCGACTCGTCGTGTTCCCACCGACGTGTCCAAGACGGAGTCAGGTCTACACCAAGTCTGGAAGCCAGGATTAGTGTTGGCGCCGTGGTCCCAATCTATCGGCTGCTGCCTGCACATTCATTTAGCGAGGTTGTTTTCGAGCCGGAGATCAACAAAAGCTGCTGCTGCGTTTCTGTCTTTCTGATCAGAGGTGAGAAATCAATCTGCTGTGCCCGTGCTTTGTGTTCCAGCGCACGTGGATCAAGGAAGGCATCATGTCTTCATCTTTGATGTTTGTGGGTTTCCGAATTTGCTAGTGCACGCTAATCAAGTTGTCAGGTCTGGTGCTTGCTCGTTCGTGAGGGATTAGAAATCATTATTGTAGATTTGTTCCTACATGCACACATCAATTTACCAGAAGAATTTTTTTGGCTGATTTTAGCCGTTCGTATAGACGTGTACGCGTGCCGTAGGTTCATGCTAGGGTTCCAAATTGATACCTAGATTTCTACGGTTTATATATTCTTCTGGATTACTTTGATGCATCAATGGTCAGAACTTTTATTGGATGATTTGTTTCGGCTATCAAGACCGGAGTCAAATTCCGGGTTATTATCGTCGGTTGTTACTCGGTGATTTTTTTCGTGCTGTTCTATCAGCATCTCAACGTTTGTTGCAACGTCAGTTAAGTAGGAGTTCTGAAATCTTCTGCTCGGTTGTTGGTGTCCACGTTTTTCCACTCAAGTGCATATGATATTACATAGAAGGTTCTAGCTATTTGCTATTTGTACACACAAGTATACCAAGCTGCAGGTTCTTTGTTAGGGTTTACCCAATACCTAGTTTTCTGCAGATTATTTCTTCTGGTTATTTCTTCGGAAGTATTCGAAGGGTGCACAGCTACAGGTGGAGTCATGAAGTTGCAGGAGTTAATTCTCTTGTTTGGACAGGTCAAATGTGTGACTCGTTGACAGCTTTTAGAGCTGTTATATCAAGACTCAAGTTTTGGTACACAAGTATTCGCGTTTGGATGACTTCAATGTGGCATGCATATTCGCCAAGGTGGAGTTTGTTAAAGTTGTGTCGAATATGTGTACTATTTGGTTACGTTGTAACTTGAGTTGTTTTATTAGGCTAGGATATGTTTAGCACCGTATTAGAAATTAACGGTAGAGAGGCAATCCTAGGGGCTATAAATATAGCCTTAACCTGTTTGTAACCATAAGACGACGTGACAACTGTTTTAGCTGTTGGGAAGGAGCGTCCGTAATTATGCCCCGAGGATGTAGGTACACCGAACCTCGTTAAAAAACATCGTCTCGTGTTCGATCCTGTTATTTATCAACATTATTTGCTAACAATATATGTGTATATGTATGTTCAAGGAATGTGTACGTATATACTTGAGAAAGCAACGTGTATGTGGATAGGCCGGGCCAACAGGCTTTGGTGTCATACGTGAACGGAGTAAGCTTATAGGGTTCAGAAATAAATGAACTAGGTACAATGAAGAGCAACTTGAATGTGAAATTGAAGGGATATTGAGGTGAAGTACACTTGGTAATTCAGGGAGGGGATCAAGGATATATTTGGTGGAGTATGACAAAGAAAATATTATTTAGTGTCAAAATAAATTCTGGGGCAACAAACATGCAAGCAAGCAACCAACCAAACATACAACAACCTAAATTCTATATGTTGGGTTTTGATGCAAGGTTTATGGAAACCATTTTATTTGTAAAAAGATAGGTTTTGTAGGAAATAAATTAATCAAGTTTTAATTTGTTGGAAAGTTTAAAAAGTTCAAATTTTTAGTGAATTTTATAATGATGCAAAAACATGGGTGTTACACCCCGCATCCTTCTCCTCGCGACAGCTCCTCCACCTCCGACTAAGCGGCATTGAGCAGCTCCTCCAACTCCCACGCGCGGCCGCAGCATGCTACCCTTCGCGACCCCGGCCCCACGCTCCCCGCGGTGGCGCGGCCCGCGCATCCATCGGCTCCCAGTGTGATGGCAACGACGACGACCGCCTCTATGTCCTCATCCACGCCTCCTCCCTTGCCTCCCTGCTCAAGCTCGCCACTCGTGAGTGGTGCTCGCGGACGTCTCCTCCCCTTCGCCCCAAGACGCCACGGCACAGCCGCACAGGAGATCCGGAGCATCGCCGCCCCAGCCGGGCACCACCGGGCGCGCCATAGCCCCGACGAGTGCCGGCTTCTCCTCTTCCCCGTCCTTCAACGACCCCGAGCCCCGCAAAATCTACTGCTGCTCGCCGGCGACCTCATCCATGCTCGCCAGTGTGGCTGCCGCCGCCAACCCACAGTCGAATTCGGCTTCATTCCCTCCCACACCCCCTCTCTGCATCTGTGCTGGCATCTATTGGGCCGCAGGCCGGCATGGCCTGCTGTTTTTGCCGTGCCTCACGGGCCATCCCAGCACGGCACGAAAAAAGGCCCATAGGGCCGTGCCTGGGCCGAAGGCCAGGCCCGCGTGCCTAAAAGGCACGGCCCGTAGAGGCCCGCGTGCCAGCCAGTCACCGTGCCAGCCTGTCACTGTGCCGTGCCGGGCCAGGCCGGCCCGTTGCCCTTCTTAGTGCGGATGCGGCTGTGTGCTGCGTACTTTAGAGCAAGGCAGAGGGAGCGCTACGCTCGGACGTTGTGAAGTACTGAAGACGAACGGAGGTCGTATGCCGAGCAGAACGAGGAAGTCAATGGGTTTTTCTACAAATTTTACCGTGCCCCAACCTAACTTTAAATCACATGTGGGCGGAGCTGGCAGCGCACGTCAGCGGTGTAGAAATGGGAGATGGGGTTTGGACCTGGATGACACATTAAACAAAGTTTAAGGATCCTAATGTGCAATTTGAGGGTTTGGGACCGTCGATGAAATTTACTCTAAAAAGAAGAAGAGGAATGACTAATGGTTGAAGAATCCAGGTTGATAGTGGATCCAGTATCATGTATGCGATCGAGAAAGTAGCTTGCTTGTTTTTTTGTTCAGATTTGCATGCTCTTTGTTGTACATCAAGTATTTCGATTCCGAGAAATTTTAATAATTGAAAGATATTTTCTGGTTAACTGAATTTACAGTGAGTAAACCGACATCCACCCGGGTTTGCCTCCCCAAGTGGGTTGACATGTCCAAACCCCAACTGGAAGTTAAATTTCTCTTGCCATCATGATATAATGTTGTAGGTGAGGCATCAGATCGTCCAGACGCACGCGTTTGGGGGCCCTCACCTGCAAGAACGGCCCATTGTCAATGGTATGGTCTCTCGCGTTGCTAAAACAAATAAAAGACTGCTCAGTTCCTCCTGTTGTCGTGGTCGCACTCATTCTTCAATTTCCAAAACAAGTGTCAGACACGTATCACATGGAGACGTGGCATGCAACTCCAGAGCATGTGTCTGATTTGGTACTGTCTAAGCCTTCAGCCGATTAATTTAATGAAAGGCAAGCAAGTCGAAATAAAAGTCGCTGCCACGTCCACCCCCGCCTCACTACCGCTACCCTTTTCTGTCGCTCGCTCTGTCCCACAATGCGCATGCCCACCTACGACGCTGGCTACCCATTCACAGGTCATGTTGCGTCATATGCCGCACCACAAGTGGCATCTCCTCCACCACCGACACCCACACTACCATGTCCATTCCTCCACCTAGTCACAAATGTGCACTATGTCAGGAGTGAATATCCGCAGCGGGCAAAACCGAATTTGCGCAGCGGGCATGGGCGCTCGCTTGCAGTGCCACGCCACGGTAAATGACGGCAACACCGCAGCGGGCGTTAGTACCCGCTGCCGTAAACCACAAATATCGCAGCAGGCACATTAGGATGCCCGTTGCGGTAAACAATTTCTGAAAATAAAAAAATCCCTTCGAGCCCAATCAAGCCCGCTGTTAGGCCCAATCGAGCCCGTTGTCGTGGTCGGGTGCCAGATCCACGCGCGCCGCCGGAGACGCGCACCTAGGCTTGCCATCGGATCCGCCCTGGATCCACTCACCAGGCTTGTCGCCCTGACTTGCTGCCGGTAGAAGAAGGCGAGGCACCTCCATGACCGCGGGATTCGCCGCCTCCGTCGCTGATCCGCCCTTGCCGGTGCTAGATCCGGCCTCCGTAGCGCCGGATCCGCCAGCGTCGGGGTCGGATCCGGCCTCCCCGTGCGCAGCCGCAGATGCTCCACTTGCTTGGGTAGAAGGTGAAGGAGGTGCCGCTGCCGCCCCGTCCTCTTGGTGGAGAAGAAGTTGAAGACGCGCGGATTTGGGCCTGCAATGGCCGCTGGCTGCCAGATCGAGGGAGTCGAGGAGGGTTGAGGCCGCCGGATCCGCGGATCTGGGCCCGCCATGGCCGCCGCCCGTCCCGCACCGCTTCACCCCATCGCTGGCGACGGGTACCGTGTGGAGAGAGACGAAGGCGCCCCGCACCACGGCTTCGCCCGCATCGCCTAAAGTCGGACGCGGAGCTTGCGCCGCCTGAAGGAGAGGGAAGAGCGCAGAGGGAGGGAAGAGCCATGGCGGAGGGAGAGGAAGTCGCGGTGTCGGTGAGGGAGGTGGGGAATCGGGTGAGGAAGAGGAGTGCCGGCGTCGGTGACGGGCAGAGAGGAGGGGTGCGGCTTCGGGTGGACTCAATGAGTGAGGAGAGAATCTGAGAGAGGGAGGGTGACGGGCTGAAACCCTAGCCCCACAATTTATAGCTGGCCAACAGACTGGGCCGCTCTTGGGCTAAATGGGCCAAAGCCATTTCCGTAGCGAGCCTTATAAGCTTCCCGCTGCGGTAAATCTATTTACCACAGCGGATATCTTAAAGAGTCCGCTGCAGTAAATACCCTATTTACCGCAGCGGACACTTTAAGATGCCCGCTGCAGTAAATCTTTCACTTATATATTTTAAGTATTTTGTCCGGATGTTGCGTATGTGTTGCAATGTTTTTCAAGTGTTTCATGTGTGGTTTTTACAAGAGTTTCAAACGTTTATCTGTGTTAACATATGTTACAAGTGTTGTATTGTATATATATTTCATATGTTGTACTAGCAATACACATATGTCGCAAGTGTTTTATCCGAATGTTACATATATCATAGGCAGAGGTAGGTCCCCGCACGCACAAAGGTAGGCATGGCGCATGAAGTCGGTGTGCAGTGCCATATTTAGGGCTCATATATGACAACAAATGAGAATGAAAGAAAAAAAAAACTGCTTTTGTCAGCCAATCATTACTCAACCCGGGTGCTTTGTCGAGTGCAATTTCACTCGGCAAAGACCCTTTTACATTCGGAAAAAGTTTTGCCGAGTGCTGCACTTGACAAAGGCCATCCAGCCAAATGTGTCACGGCAAAGGGGTCTTGGCCGAGTGTCTTTCATCGGGCACTCGGCAAAGGCTCAGCAGAGTGTCAAGATGGCACTTGGCAAAGAAAAGTGGGCTGTTACGGTGCCAACCCGTTCACGGTGGATTTTCCGAGTGCCGCGGTGCCTAGCATTCGGCAAATAAAGTAATTTTGTTTAAAAAAATCTTTGCCAAGTGCCACCACACCTGGCACTCGGCAAAGAAATTTATTATTTTAAAAAAAATCTTTTATCAAACCATACAAATTCAAGGAACTGTGTAGTGTGTAAATACCAGAGACTAATGGCCGAAACATTTTTAAAAGCATGTTACACATAAGCTGTAATTATTGAACACGAATGGCAAAATCCTTTATCAACTATTTCGTACAAACAATAATTCTAGTCATACTTTGCATAAAATTAGTTTTTCAGCTCTTTTACCATATAAAGCCAACGCACCGAAGAAAGCAGGACAGAGCAGTTAAGAATGACAAGGCAGTAAGACTCAAATGTCTCCTTTCAACTGATTCCAGCTATGGTCAGCGTTTGGCATGATTGTAACAAGTGGCAGTCTTATTCGTACTTTCTTCTACTGAAACATCTATTCCCTACCCCCTCAAGTAGCTAAACTCTTTCCGAAGTGCCACCAAGGTATGTTCCTGTTTCTGTGAAAGAACATAAAGGTATGATCGTCATATTAGCTACCTCAGCATAAAAGGGTTCACATCATGGTCATTTCAACTTTGACACATCTGAATTTCTAAAAGCAAGCCAGCCAGCAAAATTTATTAAAGAACTTAACGGTCCAACATTGCTGCCACTTGCTGGGCAGAACATTCTACTAATTTGTTCCCTGAATATTAATCTACAAAACATTCGATGCACTTGGGACAGATAGAAAAGGAAAACTTACCCTTCAAATGTCTCATACATGCACGCATGAGAAGAAAGCAAGGCTGCAGTAATGAGATCCAAAGAATTCCCTGCAATCATAATTGTAGTACCAGGATTGTGTGAATAAAATGTATCAAAATGAAAGAAAATTAAAGGGTATTGTTTTCTAGCGATGACTACAGATACCCTACAGTACATGTGCCACCTCATTACAATGTTTGAACAACCTAAGCTTCACCTCATAATATTGAGTCACTGCGCTTCACCTGCATGACATATATATATTCTTGAAGGTGGTCCTTATCTGAAGCAGGCGCTACTGCTGCTGTGCAATTTCACAGGATTTCCGAGAAATATCAATACTATACTGCTGCATGACACAAATGAACATCCATTATGTACTATTTTTAGCATAAATGAAAATGTGACTTATATATTTCAGATGAGCAGATACAATAAATAAGATGTACTACTAGAACTTAGAATATTAGGTGAGAAATCTCTACTAACAAATAGATTTTCCCCTTCCAAATACCATTATTCTACTTACTATGGGTCCAAACACCACACCATCGGTGGCAGTTCACACCATGCATGGCCACATATATGGCAAGTGCATATTATCCATAACTCATCAGTTACATATATAGGACTGCATCCTCAGCGCAGCTTTGAATGGAGTAGACGATCAGTTGCAGGTGCAGCAGCACCAGGAAGCTTGGGAACAAGCATGAGCTTCTCCTTTAGATGCACCGACACTGCAAACACCTCTGTCATGTCAACAACCTTGTCCTCCATGCCGACAGGCAGCTGCCAGTCAAAGCAGTACATGAGGTTTGCAAGCATGATCTCAACAGTAGCAATACCAAAGTTGGGACCAGGGCAAATCCTTCGCCCAGCTCCAATCGGCAAAAAGTGGAAGTGGTTCACTTTGATGTCGATGCCGGCAGCGCTGCCACCATCCATGAACCTTTCCGCCATGAACTCCTTTGGCTTCTCCCATGACTCTGGGTCTCTACCAAGAGCCCATGCGTTGACGAAGACCCGAGTGCCAGAGAGGACATAGTAGCCATGGACTATGCTGTCTGCCATGGACAAGTGAGGGACCAACAGCGGGAGAGGAGGGTGCAACCTCAGTGTCTCCTTCACGATGGCTCTTAGATAGGACATGTTGGCTATAATGATCAACAAATACTTTTGTAACATCCGAAAAAATCATTGTTTACTTCAATGATCTTTTAGTCCTACATACCATGAACTGATTTGTATTTATGTTTGAGTACTAATGAGTAATTTTATATAAATTTCTTATTTATCCAAACTCATATGTAACTGTTTCGAAAAGATAAATAGCACATAGAAAAAGAAAATTCTGCATGAGAGTATTTCATTTATTTTACAGTTATCATAGCCTAGGTAAGAAACCAATTCTCCTCTTGGCAAGCTGAACAACTCAAAATATATTTTATTCCTATATAATAGTATCCTTGTCAATGTTAGTGTCTTGAGCTGAACTAACTGTAGGATTTGCATGGACAGTGTGGAGTGAAAGATGCGTGGGGCTGGAAGTTATACTTGATAAAACGACCACGTCGGTTGTGTTCCGACCCACATCACTGAACTTCTTTGTGATGGTGCTGATGGGATCGAACGGGTTGGCGAGGTTACTGTTGGCACCGGACTGATTTGCCACCAGATCATCCCTCCTTCCCAGTAGAACGTCGTACTCCGGCCCTCCACTCTGAATTGTATTTTCTTTTTTTTTTCAGCGTGATGAATCGATGATTGCAATCGATCATGTGGAAGAAGGGAAAGAAAGACAAGGGAAGCACCAGCAGCACTCCGTATACAGAAACATTTAGTCCCGGACTGGAAGTCTATTTTCACTACTAGTTTAAGCCCTCAAACGGGAGAAAAGGTTTACTTCCGATTGGAGGCTCCAACTGGGAGTAATCGGGAGTAAAAGTTTACCTTTGAGTAAAGGTCCTCGGATGACGAAATTGCAGCTGTGTGTGAGACTTTACTCCCGGTTGGGTGTAATAAATGCCGAGAGTAATTCCAAAAATGGTGCCAAGAGTGAAAATCGGTTATCTACTAGTGTTAGTGTAGGTAAGGAAGAGAAACAAACAAGAGGAAATCGGTGCTGAGGGGAAAAAGAAACCAACGTGATTACAGGACGGACACCAGGCTGGGTACAACAGTGGGTATGTTTTTTATTAGGCATACTGGAGGGGTTTACACCCCTACAGAACTTAAACTATAAATTAAATAAAGGTACGTTACAAGAACAGATAAACCGAAAGAGGGGGAGGGAAAGTTTACCAGGTTGGTGAAAAAACAATGACGACCCGTGGGAGGCTTCGGGTGATTTCATTGGCAGGAACGCATACGATGCCCAGCGTAAGATTAAGATCTTAGTGTGGCCCAGAATTAAGTTAATGTACGCCATTGGTTCTGAGCATAATTAGTCATCTAAGGGTCATGATATAGGGTGGGTAGAAAAATATTAGGGTGACAAGCTATTTTCAATTTCTTTGCTCTTTTTATAGTAATAGATAGATAGTTTAGGGTATGTTTGCTCCAGCTACACAAAACTTTTTTTCAACTTATATCAGAACAGGTTTTGATGAAACAACTTCTTTGGAAATGATAGTATATTTTTGAAAATGGAAATAATATTTTCTCCCAAATCTCTCTATACTATATTTTCAAGAGAACTTGTTTTACAAAATATTTTTGGAAAACAACTTTCCCCACTAGTGAAGCTGATTTATAAATCCAAAGAAAAAATTGATTTATTTGTTGCAATAAGCTTGCCTTTCTTTCATATTGAAACGACCTCCAAATCATGTACAAATGTCAAAATTTTGTGAACACATGAGTTAGCTTGTGACAAGATCTATTAACGTGGTTAAACACAAACTCTGTGAAGGAAAGCCAAAGATCTTCGATAAAATATTCGGTGCAAACTACATCTTCAGGGCAATCATTAAAACCTTTTACAAAACCATACTTAGGAGCCCTCCCTTGACATTGATTGTACCACCTCCAGGAAGCTAGGCCAAGGCTCAGTTGGGGTGCGCCAGCCGGCGCAGTGGGTCGGCCCGCCCACTTTTGGCTCGTTTCGCCACTTTTGGTCGTGGAGTGGACCTAGACCGCAGCCCTGTTGGGGATTTGCCCAAATTCCGTCATGATGTTGGGTTTCAGCATTTCTTTAAATGCACCTTTCTGCGTTACGCTTCTGGCGTTGGGCCTTTTGTTTAGTTTTTGGTTTATTTCATACTGTGCCCCGAAAATGATCAACTCACTAAAACTTATGGGATCTATTACTATAAAAACCCTATTACTAAGTTTGTTGTTCATTTTATTATAAAGTTGGCGGTAAAATTTATGCAATATGGATCGCTAACATAAGTCATCTATATCAACAAGATGATTCTGAAAGAACTGGCACAACCTCCGATCAGGATGAAAACATAATCATGTTACTGACTCCTTTTCAATAGAGCAATAAATACATATCAAGTAATTTGAAAGATGTATGGTGATATGTCAAGGAGGTCAGAGCAATGACTAAATTATGTTGTTGATAGCTATTTGTGTGCAAAACATCACAAACAAACGAATGACAAACCAAACATCTAACAAAAATGTTAATATTGTTGTCCACAAAATTCAATTTCTAAAGAGGGACATCCAACATGTCCATATAATGCACGGAGTCAGCCATACTAGGACAGAAAAGGAAAATAAAACACCAAGCATTAGAATCAAACTAATGTTAGATCATTAGTTGTGCCAAGGATGATCCCTGTCAGACATACCATTGTCAACTCTATACACATGTGTAACTCCGAATTCAAATAAAAGTTAGTTATACAAACAAAGATTTATTAGTGAATATATATTGAACAGGGCTTTCTATTGCTTATCTAAAGTTAACCCGTGCAGGTGCATGGGTTGATGGACTAGTACCCTTAACTCATACTCAACATTAAGTTGCATTGCAATGCAACAAAAAATTACACACCAGGCGTTGCAGCTATATTAATCATATTGGACCTGCAGTTATGTTGTCTGTTAGTTCGTGTCTCTAACCAAATTTTGACACTTAAATTGGGTCCAGGCCGGTTTTAGAATTGGCCCAACTGTTGCAAAGCTACAGTTTATGCAACCTTTCTTTATGGAAATTTTCCTGTTGGGTCGTCTGGATCAAAAGCAGTTCATTACAATTTATTATTGCGTCTGAAATGAGCGAAATGGCCTTATTTTCAACAAGATCCCAAGTCTCGCCTCATGGAAGACCTCTTTCAAAGCTGAAATCACTGATCACCTGATTAGGATCAAGCAAAGCCTGGATCATTTCATCCTGATGCCTTGTAATTCTCTTAGCTTTGTCAAGTCTGTGCAGCTTGTTTAGCTTGGTTAATTTTCTTCTCCCTCTCTTTTGTCTAACCTCTGATTAGGCCTCATGTAAGTCCTGTAAAACTCTTGCCACTTGTTTTTAAAATATATCTGTTGCCAGGGGGCGGGGGCTATGCCCCACAGTTTTGGTAAAAGAAATAATTTATTATCACACTCGGTGTAACATTACCGGCTGGCCGATTCCCAACTCCAACACATCAAATAGTTTTTACTGCTTTTGATAGATGAAGAAAGCCATATATATAGTGACAGCTACGGGAGCGTGTGTACTGCAAATTTTCGCAGGAACACTGCAATAATATATGTACGGATGTATCAAGAAATCACGTCCGCTTAACTCTAGTTTTATTTGCCTGAGGTTTTAAAAATGAACACCAACCTGTTTTGCAATTTTGTTTTTTGTGGAATCAACCTATTTTGCAATTGTACGGCAGTACTGATATTTTAGCAAATTAACTATGTAAATTTGGTCCATTTGTTGGAATAGGTTTTTGAAGGGAGTCCTCTTGTCGCAAGGAATTCATGAAGGATTTTTTTCTTTTGAAGAAAGGAAATAATCCAGCATTTGCGGGTAATAGACGTTGATGCTTGTATTTTTCTAGATTTATTTCAGAATTTTTTAGCATTATGCTTTTTTTGAGTTTTAGGGCATACGTCCCTGTCCTTGCATGAAAACATTATTACAGTTCCCAGGTGGGTTACACCCGTCCAAACAAACCATGAAAAACCTCACAAAAGACTTCCCAGCAAAGATGTGAATATAACTCTCAGCTCACATGCCCTTCACTAAGCCATATGCTGAGCAGTCAAACCACATTTTACCAGCACCTTTCACTTCACCATCAGTGCCCCCAAGCTTCTTCTTCACTTTTTTTGGAAGACAGGGACCGTTCCAGTCAAATGCTCTATGATACATGAACTGATCCCACTTGTCCACCACATGATTCAGCCACATATCTGCGCTCGTCTTTTGTGGCTAGCTCTTTCGGCTTCACTAGTCTTGCTGAGTACTCTCGCCTTCTCTCCTGTGAACAAAGGATAATCCAGGAGTGAAGCATAGTAGCAACCTTAAAGAGCAGGTTCCTTATATCCATCCATAATGAGTTCCCTGAAGACAAATATGATCTCTTAGCTTCCAAAGCCCCCACAGGGCAGCAACATAGAAGGCATTACAGATCAAAAACCTTTTATTACTAAGCCACATTTGACCTATAGAAACAAAGTCTTCACCAAGATTCCTATCTAAGGCATCAGACATGTATCTCCACATCTGTCTTGCTACCACATATTCAAAAAATAAGTGTTGTCCATTTTCAGTTTTAGAGCAAAACAAGCAAGTTAAGTCATCTAACTTTTCCTAATGTTGACATTATCTCTAGTAAGATTTCTATTTTTCGATGGCAGCCAATGGAAAAAATGAACTCTAGGTGGCATCTTGATTTGCCATAGAGCTGGTACACATATAGGAGGAGAAATACCTATAAAATTGACAATCCTATATAGAGATTGAGAGGAATACACTCCATTGGAGTTAAATTGCCACATGTGAGAGAGTCTTCCTCATCAGAAAGGCTAATAGTTGAAGCTAATTGGTCTACTTCCTCCCACATGTTCATTAATCTTTGATCCACACCTTTTTCTAAAGGTGCATCTTAAATCAGTACCATTCTTCTCATGAATGAGAACATAAATGTCCCAGTACGTATTGTATGGCCAAGCTAGAAGAACCTAGCCAGTTGTCCTCCTAGAAATTCACTCTTTTACCATCACATATTTTCCATCTATACCCTACCTTGGAAGCAGCTGTAGCCCAAATTATTCCTTTAAAGAACTAGGAGCACCAATTGTTGGACTATGGAAATTGTTCAGATTATTAGTTCTATATTTAAAGTCTAGAAACTGCTTCCACATCTTATTGTTGTCAACATTGTACCTCTTGATCCAAGAAGCTAGTAAACAAATGTTTGGGTCCCTTAAATTTGGAATCCCCAAGCCCTCAAACTCCTTCAGCATAGATAAGCTATCCCAAAATTCACTAGATGAATCTTGTGACTGTCTTGGGTATCATTCCAAAGATAGTTTGCTAGGTGGGTATTAGGGATCTTAATTGCCCAGTTGGGAAATTTAATAAAGGACATAAGATAAATTAGAATGTTGGTTAAACATGCTTTAATCAAAATCACTCTTGCAGCCTGGGAGAGCAGCTTCCCTCTCTAACCTGCAATTCTGTCTAACATCTTGTCCACCGGTGGTTGTATGTCCTCTCTTCTGAGATTTTCATAATGCAGAGGAACACCTAAGTACTTTATAGGAAAACTACCTAAGAGACAAGCAAATAAATGGGAGATTTGGTGGGCTACATTATCATAGCTACTATGTATCTCGCTTTTATGGAAATTAACTCTCATCTCTGAGATCTAGTCAAACCACACTAATATACTCTTTAGGTTCAGCAAATGCTCTATACTACTATCAGAGAATAAGTGTCGGTGTACTGTAAAGAAACAATGCCCTCAGCTCTAAAACCATATCCTAAGTAAACATTATACTTTAAGTAATAAGCGATGTTGCCATCAACAACAAGGCGTCAATGGTAAAGAGGTGCTCCTTTCGGGAATCTCTAGAATAGTAAGAGTGCTCCTTGACAATGAAGAGGTATGTTGTGGATCTATCAGTGCCTGGGCTAACTCGTAACAACTACATGGCCGTGTAGCTAGCTAGGTCATGACTCGGTCGAGAGTTTTCCATGACGACATGCTAGCACAGCGTGGCATGACTAATGCATTTTTTTATGAAAGGGAATATATTATATCTCAGCTTCTACATCGATAGATGCATATGGCTGTTCATTATTACAAAGGTTCAAACACAATTCTAGGAAATTTGAAAAATAAAGTTCTGAGCCAAACATGACAATAATGTTCTCAAAGGGAAACAAGTAAAGGGCAATTCTATATAAAATGCCAGCAATGTCTTGCAAACACTTCTATTGCAGCTGTCTCAATGATCTTATAGCCCGCCTTCATGAACAAGCGATCCTGTTCCTTCTGAAGCAAGGACCATAACCTGGTCCAGTACATCCCCTCGAAGATAACCTGCAAATAGGACGGTATTGTGATCTTGTTAAACAAAACATCATTCCATGTTAGCCATAGTGCCCAACAAATAGCACTTGCGCCCACAAGAATTTGAGATATTTTCCAATTAACCCTTACGACGGCCCTGTGAACAAATTATGTTCCCCAGTTGGTGGTTTTAGGTTAAATAAAACATGAATGATTCTCCAGATAAATTTAGCATAATGACAGTCAAAAATTAAATGTTCTAACAACATTTCCTATCTCCATGCCATTGTCTCCTGGCTAAATTATCCTTCGTTAAAATTACTCCTTTGTATAAGTAACATATAAAAATAGTGTCTAAACGTATATACAATCCCTATTGTCGTGCCAAATAGTGCAAGTGTTGTGTGTCATTCATTTGGTCAGCATCTATGACCTAGCCAGTTTAGTCACTCGGCGAATGCGCGCATCATATATATATATATATAGCTACACACCCACCGTCCCAAAGTGGATGCAGCTGCGTACCCACTCGCATGGCCCACATTCAGTGACTAAACCGACCCCCATCCCACCACCTAAGTACCCGACATGCACCGACACCCTATCCCACCATCCGACACCCATCCCACCACCTAACACCCCACTGCGGCGCCTCTCTCCAATCGATCCCCTCCCCACACTGCGACGGCGCTTCCCCACACCAGCGCGCGCGCGTCCGGCCATGGCGGCCTGCCCACTCGTGGCGGCGGCCTCCCCGCCCCCGACCTCCCTCTCCCCACCCCGCGCGGCGCATCCGGCATGGCGGCCTCCCTCCCGGCGGCAGGCTCCATGGAGGAGGCGATGGCGCGGCCTCCCCGGCCCCGACCTCCCTCTCCCCACCCCACACGGAGCTCCTCCGGGTCCATGGCGGCCACGGCGACTCCCCAGCCATGGAGGCCCTTCCCTACCACCGGCGCCCTCCCTACCCCGGCGGCGCGGCTTCCTCACTACCCCATGGAGGTCTGGCCCTGCCTCCTCCACCTCGACAGCCTCCATGGAGGGGGACGGCCCGCCACATCCACCTCGAGGTGCCCATGGGCGCAGCAGTGGCAGCCCCGTCCCCTCCCGTCTGGCGTCCCCACCACCCAGCAGCGGCCCACATCCCCCCGGCGGCGCGCGGGCCAACCCCAGTCCCCTCCACATCCGGCGGCTGCTCCTCCACCTCTTGAGATACGGCACATCCACATGAGGCAGGAGCTCCCTCCTCGGGTGATATAGCCTCGGCTACTGCGACCAGTTTTGTTTTCTACTGTGTCGATAAGATCAAAAGTGTGATAAGCTTTGTCTTCATTTGTTGATGGAAGAGATGTAGTGTGTGGTGAGTGCCTCGAGGACACATCCCAACGACCGCGACCAGTTCTTTTGCCTTATTCCTCTCCCCGTCCTTGTTCTGTTGTGGCTTTGCATTGGTAACTGGGCTGGGTGCAGCTACATCCCCGATATATCCGGGGGTGTGTAGCTAACCATGGTTCCTACCAATATTTATATCGAAAATATCGTGCTACCCATGGTGTATTCTAGCCTCCACGGGTGGTAGCTGCCACCTCCCAAATTTGAACATACAAGTGCTGACACAGCAATAGAGTGCACCAGACTTTCCTATTGTGTGACTTATACTGGACCACAACCACACGTATTGGACAGAGCTGTAGGGTCCTGTGCTTAGAGAAGGGCCCGCTTGTCATTGGCTCAAATCCAATAATGCTAGGACAAGGGAGCTGGTTGCTTACTAGTGGTCCCGCAACCTCTCTCTCTCTCTCTCTCTCTCTGTTTTTTTTTTTTGGCTTAGTGAGCTGCCAGGGGTTTGCCAGGGGACCACAATCAAAAAGTTTTGTTTCTCCCGTTCAATGCATGTCAGAAGACTAGATTTTGATTGATCTTATTTTCTAAACCAGCAAACAAATTTGCATTTTATTTGCACCATATTATTTATATTAATTTTACATAAACCACAAATCCGTTTGACCAAATGTTTGAAGAATTGTATGATAAAATCCACCCAAGTGACGTGAGTGGAGAGGTGAGAGAAATGTGAGAGATTATTTGCTGCACTACACTCCACAAGGTACAGACTAGTACTGTACTAGTTTTGCAACTTATAATTTGTTTGTATCATAATATTTGTATTGATTCTATATATAAAATCAGACCCATGTTGATTATATTTTTTAGACTGAAAAATAAGTAGTACGTGGGCCTCACATGTTCCTCATTTTTCAAATAAAAAGTTAGCTAGCCTGGTTTTGATTTTTGTGCGTGTTACTAGTGGTCTATGAACACGCAGGGAAAAATTTATGAGTAACATGTGCATGCTTGTTGGTTGCACTAGCATGCAGGCCTCTCCTATCTCGATCAGTTAGTCCATTGCATCTCAGTGGAGTTTCAAGAAAAATTGCGTCTCAATGAGCTAGAGCACACAAGCACACAGTGGACAATGCTGACCCGTAGAGGCGAAAAATATGGAAAGAAAAAAAAAAACACGCACCAAAGCACTCGTAGTGTCATGTGAAATGATTCTGGGCAAGGCGTGAAGTGAAACAGTATACAAGACGAATTGATGGTCCCAGCTTGTGGTCCATACCCACCAAATCAAACTAGGCAAGGTTTGGCAGTGTCCTTTGTTTGCCAAAAAAAAAAAAAGACTCCAATCCAACCACCCACGATGCCATGTGGCAACCATCTAAGGTGTGCGCAGCTACCACCCTAGGGGGGCAGCTACCCACGGTGATAGAGATTTTTTCCGTACAAATTAAACAAGTATCACTCTACTTGTTTTTTATTAAATTCGAGATTGCATTAATAGTACACTATTTTATATTACCTAATAATCAGTACAATCTTGTTCACTTCAGCATGGCCATAGACGACGTCACCTCAGCTGCTTGTATTAAGAGTAGCACCAAGTTTGGGAATGGGAACAAGCATGAGCTTCTCCTTTAGATGCACTGAAAATGCAAACACCTCTGTCATGTCAACATCCGCAACGCCCACGGGCAGCTGCCAGTCGAAGCAGTACATGAGGTTTGCTAGCATCATCTCAACAGTAGCCGTCCCAAAGTTGAGGCCAGGGCAGATCCTTCGTCCAGCTCCGCCCGGCAGGAACTTGTAGTGGTTTCCTTTGAAGTCGATGGCCGCAGCACTGCCACCATCCATGAACCTTTCCGGCATGAACTCCTCCGGCTTCTCCCATGAATCCGGGTCTCTACCAAGAGCCCATGCGTTGACGAAGACCCGAGTGCCAGAGGGGACGTAGTAGCCATGGACGACGCAGTCTGCCATGGACGAGTGAGGGACCAACAGCGGGATTGGAGGGTGTAACCTCAGTGTCTCCTTCACGACGGCTCTCAGGTAGGACATGTTGGCTAGGTTCTCTTCCTCCACAGTTTCTTGTCCCTCTGGTGTGTGCTTCCGGACTTCAGCTTGTAGCTTGGCCCTCTGATCTGGGTTGCGCATCAGCTCGGCCATGGCGAGCTCTAGCACCAACGATGAAGTGTCTGTGCCCGCAGCAAACATGTCCTGGATCGGATATGACATCATCAATATATATATATATATATAGATGGGAGGATCGGTCGATTATGTTGGGTATACAACTATACATACAAGGCTACTCACCATCAAGATGGCCTTGACATGATCTCTGGTCATACCATACTCTTTCTGAACAGAGAGCAACATTTCGGTGAAGTCACCTCCTCCTTGATCGTCATGCTGATGCATAGAGTCCCTTTGTCTCTCATGGTCGCTCACTATGGTTTCAAGCAACTCGTCCCATCTCTTGTGTGTCTCGTGGACCTTGTTGCGCAGAAACCTTCTGCTGAGGAATCCTAGCGACCTTGCCAGACCAGGGAAGTAGTCTTCTAGGTTGAACGCTGCAAACAGAAGGGAGTTGGCCTCCAGGAGCTCCAGGAAGAGCTTGTTCCGGCCTTCTTCCCTGAAGAACTTGCCTGACACGGCGCGGCAGACAATGTCATTGGCGAAGGTGTTCATCGCGACGCTCATGTCCACGGCCGTGCCTGTGGTCGCTGCCTCCCGTATCATGTCCATCACCAGGCTCACCTGTGTGTTCATATATAAATCATATAGTAGCTACTAGTTGCATCGATCTTTTTCTAAAAAAATATAGTGGATGCCTATATGTACCTCTTGTTTGCGAGCACCGCAGAATGACTGCACCTTCTTAACGGTTAAGACGTGCGTGGTGACGATCTTTCTGATCTGCCGCCAGTGCTCGCCGTAGGGGGAGAAAGCCATGTCGATTGACCCGTACAGGAGGTCGTCGCTGACACTGAATTTGGGTCGTGACGCGAACACATGGTCATGCGTGCGCATAACCGCCTCCGCAGCCCGTGGGGATGACACGACGAGGGTGTGGACGGAGCCGAGGCGGAGGAGCATCAGGCCGCCGCCTCCACCCTCACCATGGGCGTACTTGGCAGCGAGGTCACGGAAAGATCTGTGTGGGAGGTCGCCGACGAGGTGAAGGTGACCGATGATGGGCAGCCCCGGAGGCGAAGGCGGGAGCTTGTCATCGCTGCGGCTTGACCGTCGACGGGAGTAGTGCAGCAGAAGTATGAGAGGAACGACAAGCAATAGTAGCCATTGTGCTACAACGAACGGTGAAGAGGTGAGCTGGTACGCCACCTCCTCCAGGCGACTCATAAGTGATGAACCAGGGTGGTAACACAGGGGTACGACGTTCAGGTGGTGGGAGTGCTTCTTCTACGCCTTGCTGCGTGCTATGAAAGCTGGCTAGCCCTTTGGCTCTGCTTTATGTAGAACTAGACAGCCTCTCTGGACGAATTGTATCTTCAAGCACGTGCTTTGAAACTTTGAATCTTCCCGACGGTGGCCTAGGATTTTCAAGCACAGGATTTTCAATTTCCTCAACTAATCTCTCATGACTCTCCTC
>CM041643.1:997869-1045473 GCA_023333625.1 Bothriochloa decipiens | reverse complement strand
TGCCTTCTTTGCTTCATGCTTCTTATAAAGAGATGCAATATCCCCTTGCACTTTTCTCTTCATTTTACTGCATAAAAATTACAAGGATCAGATCAACTAGCAATTGAAGTATAAATGAATTTTTATAAACTAGACGGAGGAACATGAATCTCACCTCAAGCCTAGGGCGGTGATGTCTGATTGACTGAACTAGACTGAATATTTGATCTGTATTGCGTACTGGGCTACTGGCGATGTGGCGTCGGCAGCGGTGTCGGGCATCGGGCATCGGCGATCGTCGATCGCGATCGGCGTGACGGCGTAGGGCACGGCAAGGAAGATTGGAAATCGAACCGATGCCCGCTGGCGGCTGAGCCTCCGTATTGCTGTATTTCGTCAAAGTCACTTGCCGAATGCCGAATGCCGAATGGGCCTGAACACAAATTAAATGACGTTCACTTGTAAACGCTAGCTAGGCTGGGCTCATGGAGTCAGGACTTTGACGGACTTTGAACATAAATGGTTGGATCACGGTCTGCCCACTCGCTCGCAGCCTCACAACACGACCAGGCTCGCTCGCTCGCCGCGCGTGATCGGTAGATGAGTTTTTTTTTTTTATAAAATACGCATATGTACCTGTTCCCACGCCAGAAAAACAGGATATGCCGGGGCATACCCGGCATACCCTATAGCTCCGCCACTGGTTTGAATCTTCCCGACGGTGGCCTAGCATAACTTGGCACACTGCTTCATGTATGTTGCAGACGTGGTCAGCAGTTCAGACAACACCCAGTCGTAGGCCAAGTACTAGTCCAAGAACATTGCGATCTCCATATTGTTGAGGCAGGGATACAATGCTACGTCTGTGTCATACCTCTAAGAAGGAATTGTAATTATAAAGCTAGATTTTGACAAAGCTTTCGATAAAATAGAAGAACACCGGGCAATGCTAGAAATCATGAAAAAAATAGGCTTTGGAAACAAGTGGCTTGCATGGATGAAACTGACTTTCAGCGCTAGTACTTCCTCAGTACTATTGAATGGTAAACCTAGGGAAGTGTTCCATTGTAGAAGATGTGTGAGACAGGGAGACCCACTATCCCCCTCCTCTTTGTCTTGGTGCAGATTTTCTAGAGACCATATCAACAAAGCAAATAAAAGAACAAGTCCTGCGAAATCTTCCGATCCCTCTCCAATATATATACATGCATCAAATAGTATTCGGTTTCAGATTCAAACCACGTGGCAGATACATTGTGACTAAAGTGCGACAAACTCGTCCCAATGGTGGAAGAAGCATGACATAGAAAGAGAGAGAAAGATCTAGTGCATGCACCGTGTGACAGACAAAGATAAATATATATATCTTTGTTGACTGTACATTGCATATAAAATCTTTACCCGATCCAGTGACACGACATGATATATATATATATATATATATAACGGGCAGTGTATGCAACGTGTGATAGACGAATTGTCAAGGTTTTGTTGATCGATTGATCGACAATGTATATACGGACACAGTGCTTACAACCACCACGCAAGAAAGGTGCAACGCACAGTCCGACCCACTAGCAGTCTCTGTCTCATACTGATTCTTTGCGTTTCCGTGGCATTTTTCGACTGTCAACATGCTAAGATATTTTCTTTGGCGGACTTTACGACATCCATATATCGATCTGATGTGTGACATGTATAATACGATATTGATCGATCCGGAAAGAAGAGCACGGATAAGATGAAAATCAGTCTATGCCATGACGTATGTGTCTTGATTTTTCCGGTTCGCCAAAAATTCAATAAATAAGAGTGCAACACTCAGAAGGAAAGCGACAAGCGCACCCAGTGGACCGAGCTAGCTAGTATGGCTGACAAAAAACAGCTTCTAGACGGATAATAGTAGTAGCAGTATACATGCCCTAACTATTATTCGACGTTGAGTTGTATTGCAACGCAACAACAAATTACACACCAGGCGTTGCAATTATATTGAACCTGCAGTTTTAGTTTGTTGGTTCGTGCCTCTAACCAGACCGATTTTAGAGTGGGCCCAACCACAAATTTACGAGGGCACAATACTATCATATTATATTATCAATACAATAATCTAGCATTTGTAGCCATGCAGCCAATAGAACCGAAGGATAGAGTGAGAATTATGTATTTTAGCCACAGAAAAAAGTGCTCTTAGGTATCAGACCTTATTTTCTTCGAACTTGGGTGTATGGCCTTAAAATAAAAAATTTGTTAGGTATTTTGCCTTGTGTCAAGTTTAACACTTAACGGATAAAAAACAGTTTTACCCCTGAGGTAAAAAAAATAAAAAGTATTTAATATATATTTGAGTGGTACGCAGAATGAATCAGTTTTCACGTACATATATAGGCATATACACGATTCAGCAATCACCAAGCGCATACAGGATGAACTCAGCCTCCATCATGCCTAGCAACGAAGGGCCGGTTTGGTTCCCTTGATGCGGAAGAACCAGGTGCAGGACAAGCTGCTCGACAAGTTGAGCCAGGCCCTGCGCATGCACGAGGCACCCCCTGTTTCGCATAAACCTTCTGCCAACGAAACCTAACAACTTTGCCAACCCTGGGAAGTAGTCCTCCAGGTTGAACCCTTCAAACAAAGCAGAGGTGGCTTCCACTAGCTCCCGGAAGAACTTGCCTGACATGGCGCGGCTCACGACATCGCTGGCGAACGTGTTCATCATCATGCTCATGTCCACCGTCGTGCCCGACACACTGCGGCGTCCTGTACCTTAATTGGCCAGCACCAAGCGCACCTCTTCAACGAGACAATAAATATAGTATTCTAGACTAGATGATGTTCTTGGTCGAACAAATTTAATCTAGGATGAACCAAATCCCAAATTCCCCAGTCTAGCTAATAACATGTTGAGGAGTTGGAGCAATTTGCTCGTTTAACCGCTCTCCTTAATCTGCCTAAGAAAGTCAATACAGAGACTTTTACACGCTCTCCTTAAGTTTCCTAAGAAGGTCTCAAACTAGTTATTATGGGATGGACGGGGACTTACCATGAAATTCAATTTTTCTCAATCCAATCTACAATGACCAATTAGAATAGATGAAGTAGGTGGTGAGAAAAGAAAGCTGCAAAAACAAAGAAAAAAGCTTCTGCATTTACAGCAAGGGAAAATAGTTTAGCTTGGTACTGTTACAATGGCAGCAAAGGAGAGTAGTATCTGTTATTAGTGTTGATGATCCTAATAACAAGCTGGTAAGAGTACGTACAGTACAATACATAGTTTGACCATTTTGTTTTGCAAGTGGTTCACGTCTCACTCTTGACTGAAAAACGGTACTCCGTATTTGGTTAAACGCGACAAAATCGTCCCAAATGGTCCAATAAGAAGAATGGATAAGTATCATCGTCTGGACGGGAATAGTGACATGTACTGGAATGGTCCGAGCCTAACAGCCGGGTTGCAAGAACAGTTAATAAGTTCGAGAAATAGAGATCCCATAACGTCAACTGCATGTCTGCATCTCACCGTACGCAGTGTCCACGCCGATGTTGGTGGACCAGTTCTCAGCGATGTTGGGCAGAGCCGCCGACAAGACGCAGGTAGCGCTCTTCATCAGGGGGCTCGTGGAGCTCAAGCCCTAAAAAGGGGGATGACTTGGGAATTGGTGGACATTATTGCCAGGGCTGCTGTTTTACCAGGGGCCTCCTACTACGACGAAATATACTAATAGCGTCGATCTACTGCAGTGCGTAGTACGTAATCGCCAATGCAAGATTTGGTCGTGGATGGTGGACGACTCCGCGCAAGTCAAACGAGATTACGATACACCTTCCTGGTCGATCAAGGGAGTTCGTCCTCTGCTGCACATAATCCTGGCGGGTCTCTCCTCGAGCGGATGTGATTCGCCGGCAGGCGTGGTGCTTGAATTCTTGGAGGTGGTTGGTGTTGGACTTTTCATATAGTACACAGTCTAATCTTCAACGGCTAGAAACCGTTTGGTTGGTGTTGGACTTTTTATATAGTCAATAGTCTAATCTTCAACGGGTAGAAACCGTTTTGGGTACGTTACTTGTGATGGAAAGACATGAACGCCTCGCGCGTCATTTTGTCAACAAAATAGTACGTGTTCATAACTTCATATCACGTACACATATAGAAAACTAGAGCATATCTCGCGCGTTGTTGCGGGAACCACTGATTTAAAATTAGATTAAACTATTCATGTAATTCTTAGGAAGGGCTTAATTATTACAAACTAATATTAATGGATGGCATGACACGCCAATGTGGATAGCAAATAGTATGTTAGTGGATGATGTGTTGGATATCATAATTGGTTGTGTTAGTGAACTTTAATTAAAAGTGTAAGTGGGCTGTTAAGGTAGACAGATTTACGTCGAGAGAAATAGGTAGTAGGGTTTAGCTTTCACTGGTACAGAAATCGACATCAGTAACGTCATCCAGTTTTAGCAGAGGCGACTGACATAGCATGTTGCCTCTACAGTAGTAGGGCAGCACTGTAGCTTTGCAGCCGCCCCTGATGAGTCATATTTAGAGTCAGTTCCATAAAGAAAACAGCCTCTGAAGATCGCGTACCTTCAGAGGCGGTTTCATTAAGTTATCCGCTTCTGAAGTTACAGTTTTAGAGACGGTTGTTGTAATAAAACCGTTTCTGAAGATATAAGTTTCTAGAGGCGGTTCTCTTAATCCAGCCACCTCCGATGAATGGATAATCAAGAGCGGTGAACGTTATAAAGCCGCCCCTAAAAAGGGAAACCAATTTTAGAGGCGGCGTCCTTATGTAAACTGCCCCTAAAAATATCCCACCAAATAACCCTTATAATCTTATCTTATATAACACCCAAAATGTTAGTTTTGGCCATCATGCTTTGGAATAAGAGATTATTGATACAGATTTATGACAAGGACAGAAGTAGCACTTACGATCGCCTATCCATTTTCAGCATAGTTTTAATCAGGGGACCGTATCAAGTGCAAACCAAACAAGCTGTAGAAACTTGCAAACTCTAAATCAAGACCATAGGATCCCAATTCAATGTCTAGGAAGAGAGGTGGGCATTTTTAAAAACCGCCTGCCATTAGCCATATAATCATGATTTTTTGCAAATCACCCCTCCCTTCTCTAATCTCCCGTACGTGAGCCCGGCCTCCAGTACGTGAGTCACGCCACAGTCTCGGGGCTTCATTTCCACCGCGAGTCGCCGCGCCGCCTCTTTCGTTTCTCTGACGGTAGGTCACCGCGAGTCGCCGCGCCGCCGTCATCGCCACGGACTCTGGTACCCACGAGTTGCCGCCCGATCGGGATGGCCGCGAGTCGCAGCCCGTCCTCGACGGTCGCGAGTCGCAGCCCGCCCACGACGCCATGGACACCGGCGCACATGATGCTAGGGACTGCACGAACGCACCTACGGCCATCTCCATCCTGAGCAGGAGATCCAGCGAGAAGTACATCTTGCAGAGCTCGAACCTCCAGTCCATGGCGAGGGCGGCGACTGGAGGGCGTTGACCGGTGATTCGCGGTGACTAGAGGGCGATTTGGGGTGACTGGAGGTCGGCGATTCACGGGCGGCGGCCTGACCTCTCTACGGAGGAACGAACAGGCCGAGTTCACGTACGGAAGATTGGAGAGGGGGTGATTTGCAAATAATCATGATTATGTGGCTAATGGTGGCGGTTTTCTGTAAAAATACCCCACCTCTCTCCATACACATCGGATTGAGATCATGTGGTCTTATTAAGAGTTTGCAAGTTTTCATAGCTTGCTTGATTTGCACTAGATACAGTCCCTTTAATCAGACCGTGTGTTTGATGTGGGATTATTTGTTTGGGATTAGTCGATTGTGTCAGTTATGTCGAGTCTGAGTTAGACTAATGTCAACACCAAACCCCGATCGCACTCTCGTGTGTGGGTGATCACACCGCGTTTAAGGTCTCTTTCAGTTCCTTTTGTCAGGCACCATTAAAGATCCTCTCACATCATAAAGTTAATAAAATATGTGATTTTATCAAACGATTAGTAAGTCTAATCTTAACTAATGGGTCTAATTCTGCGATCCTATAATATAATAACTTGTTAGTAGAGTTTACATTTCTAAGAGTTCGATGTTTATGATTTATTGCTGACTACATATATAATCTTATCCTTTTTTGCGAGCATATATATAATAATCTTATCTAAATACTTGCGATCCGACACAGACCTAAAATGTAGCTTGTAAGAATTAGAGATTTGGTCAGCTAAAATGGGCCTACCGACCAATTTAGGAATTTAAGGTAAGAAGTATAGGATACAAATGGACTGGCTCACGCACGTGGACCATGGCACATATACATCATTTTAGGATTCAGAGAGAAGAAGGGAATAAATTAGGACTTCGGCTACAATTCAGTCATCCTTTCCCGTATCTACCAGGCACACATTTATACCCACGCCATATAAGGCCACCAGGCCCAAGCCGCATTCGGCCCAACAGACTCCCAACGAGCCCAGGCCCATACTAAATACTTTAAGCCGCACTTCGCCACTTGCATTGCCGGACGAGTAACAGTAGCCCACCTTTATCCCAAACACCTCTGACATATAAACCCCTACCCCATCCTGAAGCTTCCAATCGAAATGGTACATGAGATTTGCTAGCATAATCTCAATAGTCGCAATCCCAAAATTTATCCCTGGCAAATCCTTCGTCCAGCTCCAAACGGCAGAAACGCAAAATCGGTGCCTTTCATATCAGGGACAGCTGCTGCTTTAGAACCAGAACCTTCCTGCTGAAGAAACCTCTCGGGCATGAACCCCTCAGCCTTATCCCATGGCGCCGGGTCTCTCCCAAAAGCCCAAGCATTGACAGAGACGTGTTCCGGCAGGGATTCAGCAGCCGTTGATGTCGCAGTCTGTGGTTGAGAGGCGTGGGATAAGAGTGGCCCTGGCGGATGCAGCCGAAGCGTCTCCTTGACAACTGCCTTTAGGTATGGCATTTTGCTGAGGTCCTCCTCCAACACCACCATGTCTTATTTTCTTCCTGCAGAAGATGCAAGCAGTGGCGTTGTCGTCCTTATCTCTGTTTGCAGTCTGGACATAACGTGTCTGTTCAGCAAGAGCTCAGCCATGGCATAGTCCAGTACCAGATATGATGACTCTATGCTCGCTTGAAACGTCTCCTGTGTCAAGGGATCAAATTTGAGAATTATATATCACGTATAAATACATACTACATGTATGTGCGTACATAAATTTGAAACTATTTCAACGTCCTTATATATATTTACAATTATGCAGTACAGGTTATTTGCTATCTTGTGGCCAGGTCAAACTCCCTATCTCATCGTTTCAAAAAGATACTCCCTCTCTCACAAACCCAAATTTTGTCTTGAATTTGTCAATAATCTCCCTTCTTTAGAAAAAATCTGGAAGAGCTTTGTGGCTGGTAGGCCACTCACAAACCCAAACTTTGCCTTTGTCACTTGACCTCTTGTTAGTAGAACCTTGTGTCAGGTATTGAGATGGTGCCCATAGTGGCGATGAGGAGGTAATGCGGGATGGGGAAAACGGCGGGGGAGGGAGCGGTGGTGGCACGATAGGATGGGCATGTTTGGTTGGACCTCTAGGAGGTTGCACGTCCACAAGCAGTTGCTCCAGATTGTTGCTTGGGGCCATGAAACAACTATCTCAGGGGTTGTAAAAAAAAAACAACTATCTCAGGATCGCAATAAAACAGGCCCAGCAACGTGCAGATATTTTCCACAAGAATTGTAGGTTGTCGGTCGGGATGGGGGAGGAAGAAGACCATAGGAGCCAGATGACAGAGAACCCTTAGTTGCTAATCCAACATACAAAAATTCAGGAGTGAAACTAGACGTTCAGTATATATAAATGGTAAAAATGTCTCAAGATATGTTGCTACTTTTTTTAAGTGATGATGAGAGAGTTGGGGACCTACTATTAAGAGTGCCTTGATGTTGTCCCTGGTGAGACCATATTCCTCCTCTGCAGCCAGTAAAACATGTATCAAGTCTTCAGTGGTGCTTTGATCTTGTTGTGCCTGTTGGTGTTCGTGGATGAGGCTGGTCCCACCTCCGGTGCACCCTCTTGGCCTGGGCACAGATGAGCCTCCTCAGCAGCTCCATCCTCGTCAAGCTCGGCAAGTAGTCCTCCAGGTTGAATCCCCAAGCAGGGAGACGTTCATGTTGACCAGCTCCATCAGCAGCCTATTTCGCCCACCCGACCGGTGCGACTCTCCCAGGACATCGCGGCACACCATGTCGTTGGCGTAAGCGCTGACCAGCTCGCTCACGTTCACGGCCGCGCCGGTGCCGGAGCCGCAGTCCGCGCCCGCCGCGGCAGCTTTACGGACTTTGGCGAGGACGACGCGCACCTCCTCCAGGCGGCGGCAGCGGAAGGACTCCACCTTCCTGGCGCTGAGCATGCGCGCGGCGACCACCTTCCTGGGCAGCCACCACGCGTCGCCGTAGGGCGCTAAGCCGACGCTCATGGCGCCGTAGAATAGGATGTCGGCAACAAGGTTCTTTTGTATTGGTAAAAAAAAAAACAATTTCGGTCCCTGGCGATAAATGCGAAATTTCAGAGATTTCGAAAATATCGGGTCAAATTTAAATAAGTTTAAATTGATTTTTTTAAAATTTTTGGTATTATTTCACTAGAAAAACTCTCCAATCCATCATCCATCACAAATATGTATAACATCGATGAAACAACACAATATATCACACAAGTAACCCCACGGTAATATGTTGATATACGATAATACCGAAATTAAAAAAAATTTGGCTCACCAAAAAAGGCGATATTTCGGAAATTTCGGGATATTTTGCTGAAAAAAATTCCGTGGTCGGCAACGGGTGACCACGGCCTTGAACAGAGGACGTGGTTGTGCGTGCGCAGGACGGCCTCCACGGCGCGCGGGGACGAGACCACCAGCGTCGGCACGGCGCCTAGGCACAGGAGCAGCAGGCCGTCATGGGCGTGCTTCGTGGCGAGGTCGCGCAGGGAGGCGTGCGGGAGGGAGCCACCAGGTGGAGGTGCCCGATCACTGGCAGCTTGCCCGGAGGCGAAGGCGAGAGCTCCCGCAGCCGGTTGTTGTTTTTTTTTATTTTTTGATGAAACAAGAGAGGTGTGACCCTCTACCGGAATTTATTATATAAAACAAAAAATAAGTTCTTACGAAGAGGCCTCGGGAAACATAAAATATATGGAAAAAAATAAGAAAAATTATAAATGATTTTGTATCCATAAATCTAAACAAGGGAAGGATGTAGCTTTTGTCCTCAGCTTAACTAAAGCAAATTCTTTCTTGAAGACTTCCTTGCATCGGTGGTCGACAGAATGAGGAATATTCCTGAAAATAGCATCATTACGCATTGTCCAGATTGACCATGACATTGTCACAATTATTTCCTTGAAGAATGGTTGATTAATCTGCTGCTTGAGTGCTTCAACAATTACCGAGGGATCAGAGGAACCTGGAATTATCAATGACAAAGAGAACCAACAGGCTGCACTAAAAGGGCAGTGAAACAGAAGATGACTCATATCTTCATCAGCATTCAGATGACAGAGGATACAGGAATAACTAGGAAAGTGCATGTCACTCTCTAGATCTGGATAGGCACAGTGTTGCTGGCTAGCAGTTTGGAGTGATGAGCCTGCCATGGTGTCAATCACAAGACGTGTATTAACATACACGACGAGACATGGGTGTTGTGCTCCTCTAACGGCTCAAGTGTGGTGCGACTCCTTTAGGATATGCTAAAATAGACAACTGAAAAATCTACCATGCCTAGCCGTGCTAGATTTCTTGGGACGCATAACTCTCGTCCAAACGGGTCTACACAAAGACGTTGGTGCAGCCGTGCAGGCTTCTTGCAAAACTCAGCAGTTCATATCTATCTAAGGACTACAAACTTCAATCGTAGCAAGCAAGCCGAGAGACCCTTGGCTGTGTGGCTTTACTAGATCTATTAATTGGGCCTTTTGAACCCCGCCGAAATGCTTTCCTGCAGGCCCCGTACAATTGATCGATGCCACCTTTGCCTCCCTGTGTGTTTTGTACCGGTGGAATAAGAGGCCATCCGTGCCTTTTTCTGGGCCCATGTAAGGTAATTCGAATTACGTTTTTCACTAGTGTACATCCAATTTGTTTCACTTCTTTTCTTTTTAGTTGTGACAAAAAGAAAGAGATCCAAGAGGGACGTGATTGGACGGCGATATCTCAGCGTGAAGTGGCTGGCCGCGGCCGGAGATGACGACGCGACGTGTGCCGCGCGGCGGACGGCGTTGGCACGTGTAAACTCAATTGATATGGTCCAGCAGGCGGGTTGGCCACTTACGTACGGGATTATTAGTGACTTGGATTTGGCCTGACTTTGTCGCAAGTCAAACAAGCTAGATTACATTACGGTACTCCTTAATTCCGGCCTGGTCGATCTAGGGAGTTGGTCCTCTGGTGGTGGTTGGCGTTGGACTTTTTATAGCACACAGTACTCACGGCTGGAAACAAACCGTTTTGGGTGCGTTAACACATATATTAGACGTGATGGAAATAAAGACACGCCTCGCGCGTCATTTTCTCAACATAATAGTACACGTGTTCTCTTCATATCACGTACGCATATTTAATTTATACCAAAAAAAAATATAGGTTATTAGGGAAGGCTGAATTTGGTGGGTTCGTCATTGACCCATCATTGCTGTTGAGATAGATGCATGCAGATATTTTGCAAATCGCTACGCCCAGAGATGGAGGATTTGACAATGAGTTTTCCATAAATTATGCAGATGATATACTTCTTCCATGCCAACAGCTTATGCCTTAGAAGCATCAACTCTTCATTCATCACTCTACTCTAATCTAAGGAATGACTTGATCTTCAAAGGCATTCATATAGTAAAGAAATCCTCTTACTTTCGCATAGTTGGCAGCCTGTTGTCACGCAATTTGTTCAACATCTAGTCCTTTGTGATCCACAAGTTGTGGCCTCGGACCTTTAGCATCCTGGCATCTCGCCTCGGATGCCTTCTATTTGCATATATTGTGCTACATTCTTCTTAATTAATGAAATATGCATGACGTGATGTTCTTGAAAAAAAAAAAAGAGTTTATCAAAAGACGTACTATCAGCAGGTCCACCATCATCACATAGATCGAGAACGCCTTATGCCTTCAGCAGACTTGTGTATAGCCAGCCATATAGGTCGTCAAGCATCGTAGCAACAATGACAAAGTCAACAAATGTACAATGAGTCAATACTAAATAACGAAGCTAAAATCAAAGTTCAGGTGGATGTGTACCTAGGGCAATCCTGCAAACGAAAGCAAGATTCTCTGTGTAAGTCTTGCCTGGCCAGCAGATGGAAATATATATAACATGAAAAGACTATTCCTCTCTGCAGGACATGCATGGCACAATTCAAAACCGGAATCTGCCCGCCAAGGCTCGCACATCTGACTATACGTTTACTCCAAAAACAGTGCGTATATAGCGAATAATATTATTTACCTTATTGAGTCAAAAGGAATGACAACATCCAACAACTTGTCAATATTATTTACTTTCAAGAGAGCTGTGCTAATGCATGATAGAAAAAAAAATGAGAAGAAATTCTGAGGAAGTGGGGAAGAGATTTTGCAAATTGCATGTTCTCCACTGGAGTGTTATCCTAAACGCTAAATGGGAAGAAAACAAATGGGCCTCTAATCCAAGAAATGTTGACAAATTCCACCCAAGAAATGAATGGGAAAACGATGGATATTACTAGTAACTAGGATAGGAGCGGCACCTAGGGAGGCGAAATTCCTCTGCACGGACTGACTATCACCGGCACAGCAATTGACGTTATTCCAAGCTAGCTACAAGGCCTCTCCGTCTAACCCAATGCATTCACCAATGCGCGGAAATGGAGCTCCGATCCCTACCATTCATTTTGCAGCACAAGGAAGAGGAGGGATGCTCTGCTCATTTCTGGAGAAGTCATCAGGATTCACCTTAATTGGTCCTCACTTTTCCTATTTATTTTCACAAAGTGTCATATTAGCATGTGAACTATTGCTGCCATTTAATTTGTGCAGCCTTAGTGGATGAAAGTTTTGTGTTGTCTAGGGAATTCTTATGAGGAAATATCACACGACGACAGCCTGTGATGTGTACCTCCTAAATTATATATGCATGACGACATGTCGACATGTTTTAAAGTATTGGAATGTCTCTATTCCATCTTCTCATGTTCATCCTAGGAATGACCCCGTCGTTGTGGTAACATTTTTTCCCACCTAATACATATCTCCTGATTCTGTATACCTAATGTGTACAAAGCTTACATCTAATCAACGGGTTTGCTGCTGCTGTACAAGCCAGCTCCAATATTATTGTTTCTGCATCGAGAACAAGAGAAGGCCTGAACGACGATGATTGAGCTGCTGTATATATCTATAGATATATATATATATATATCAGAAAGAGAGGGACATTCGGCTTAATTATGCTTTAGATATGCATGCATCAGCGCGCATGACCCAATCTAGTGTACTTTCAAGAGCTATACACACGTAAGAAATGATAAATGGCCTCGTTGCCCCTTTTTCTTCCCAGAACTTTTTGTGCAGATTTCATGTTTGAACAAATAAACACGGTGGACAATATATTACATTGAAAAGCTAACAAGGCACACGCCGCTTCACAGAGACGAATTCCACCCCGTTAAGTAAATGGGAAAATAATAGATGTGATAAACGATAGATCTCATTTTCAAATGAGGGGACATTCGAATCTTCGTATATAGTGGCTCCGTTAAAGACTAGGACGACAACTACGACGCTAGTAACTTACTCGGCATGAACATGGGGACGTATTAGTTTTTTGGACCGCAACATCAACAAGGAGATGAATGTCGCTGCCAAGATTTTCTTCCATCACTTCCCTTTGTCATTGTTAGATATGGCCACGATGAAGGACTAAGAGAACAAGTTTTAGATTGGTCTTTCTCATTCTTCGGTGGTAAGAATAATAAAGAAGACACAAAAAAATTCTTAACTCTGTCTGCAGGAATATTGGCCGTCATTTGTTAGGCATTCTCAGATCTTGTGCCAAGAGTTTGTAAATGTAGTCATCCTTAGAAAGCTTCATACATGTTTGGATTTGAGATTTGGAGCTATACAAAGTATTGGTACAATATACACAAAGATCTGTTTCCAGATATACGTTATGTAGCCTATAGTATTTGTAACATGATGATGTATAATTACAATTTAATATAACTTCTTTCCGCGTCTAATAAAAGACTTTAGATGTCATGGGGCGGACTTTTATTTTGTGCAGATCTAATGTTTGAATTGAACAGGTACAATGGATAATATATTATTTGGAGCCACGTATAACTAGGACAACTAGGACAGATGTAGTAACTAGGAGCCACGTAGGGATCGGAGGCGAAATCCGTAAGGATTGACAATCAGATGCACTAGAGGATCGACGTTCCAAGAAGTAGAGGAGCAGATCCTTACGACCATTCAATTTTAATTTGCAGCAGCAGGAAGAGGAGGGATGCTCTGCTCATTCCTGAAGAAGTCATCAGGATCCACCTTGCTCTTCACGGCCGCCAGCCTCCTGAAATTATCTTCGAAATACTTCTCCCCCGAAACCCTAGCCTTGGCGTAGCTGGTGACGTTACCACCCTCCTCCAGCTCGTTCGTCCCTAGGTCCAGGTCCCTGTAGTTTACGTACACAGCTCTCGGGTTCTTGGACACGTATGGCGTCACATTCTCGTACACTCCCCTCGCCCAGCTCATCCGCTTCTCCAGCGCCGCCGTCCCGTTGTCGTACCACACCGAGTAGAACTGGAGCTGGTACAGGTAGTTCCGGTGCGGGAACGGCGTCGCCGACGGCGAGATGCTGCCCATCCGGCCGCCATAGGGGTCCAGCATGACCAGCGCCGCCTCGGGCTTGGAGAGCCAGTCCGACCATAAGCTCTCCCACGCCTGCTTCGGCATGGGCTCCTGCACGTGGTCCGACTTCACCTTGAGGAAGTAGTATGGATTAGCTGATCTGTTCAGGAGCACCTCCGCCGGTGGGTCGGCCGTGCTGTAGAAGAAGAAGACGGTGGATTTCACCCAGCTCATCTCCTGGCAGTCCCGCTCCGCCATTCCTAGCTCCGGGAAGTGGCCTCCCATGGTGTCGACGAGGCTGCCGCATCGACCGAGGAACAGGGCCACGAAGTTGGCCGTCTGGTTCTGCACCAGCACGCGGAGGTACAGCTCCCTGGGGAGCGCCGGCGCGATCGTTTGCCACTTGGTGATGAGGTCCACGGCGGACTCGTTCCTGGACCGGCGGATGCTGAACACGGTGACGGTCTCCGTCACGGGCACCAGCCGCACCTTCCAGGACAGGACGACGCCGAAGCTCTCGCCACCGCCGCCTCGGATGGCCCAGAACAGGTCCTTGTCCATGGTGCTCCGGTTCAGCAGCCTCCCCTCGGCGTCCACCACGATGGCATCAAGGACGTCGTCGGCGGAGAGACCGTACTTGCGCGAACGTGGGGCAGTTGCCAGCAGGGAACCCGAACGTGGCGTTGGCGGCGGCGGCGGCGTAGTAGAGCTCGCCAAGAGTGGCTCTCGAGGCGTCCACGTGGATCGCGCGGAGCGCAGCGAGGTCCAGCACGGCGAAATGCCGGTTGGGGTCGACGGAGGAGTAGGAGAGGCCCTCTTAGTCGTGGCCGCCGCTGCGCGTGCGGACGTGGACGCTACGCCGGCGGCCACAGACCACGGTGGCCTGGACATGGGCGGCCTCGGTGGCCGCAACGATCACGACCGGCCGGCTCAGGGTGGTGTTTGGCGTGACGTCGTAGTAGCGGAGGTTCCGGACAGAGGACACAAGGACAGAAGAGAAGTTGTGGTTTGCAGGGGTGTAGATGAGGGAAGGCGGAATGTCCGCGCGGGAGAGGCAGCTGAGGAATCCATCGACATCGCTGCTGGAGGTGGAAGCTGAAGAGGAGGATGTTCTTGCGCTGGTGGAGAGAATGCAAACAATGGTTACGAGGAGAAGGTGCAACATTGGTGGTGTTCGTGCCATGACGATTGACGCGTAAGTACGTGGCAACTATGAACTGTGTTGGAGGCTCGGAGCCATGGAGATGTATTTATAGGCAACACAAACAGTCGTGTTCAATTTTTTTTTTTGACAACGTGTTCAACTTTATTCTCCCACAAAAAAAGCCGTGTTCAACTTCTTTGCAGCTCTCTTCGTTTTAAAACATAAAATACATTTTTCTTTCTTTTTGTTGTGGGAAAGCTAAGGGCCCCAATTAATGATATATACCATTCGTGAACAAATATGAGTTAGAAAAAAAATGCATGTAGCTTGTTGGTTAAAGCCGGGCCACCGGCCGGTGTGTGCAGGGAATGCGCATGATGATTATAGCGCAAGTCACATCAGGCCAGGCTTAGCGTGAGAGTTTCATTTGCATTTAATAGCCTGCTACATATGCATTTTTATGACATGACAATGTTTTAATGAAGAGATAAGAGATGAGTTTCATGGTGATAAAACTATCTTAACATGATTACCAACTCTTTATAAATTTTAGAATTAATATCAGTGAAACTCTGGAGTGAAACTTTGCATTGAAAGTGGATGTTTTATCTAAGTTTCATTTCATTCCACATTATATGTAGGAATCCTAAAAGCAACACAAAGAAATATTTTTCTATAAACTTATCAAAGTCAAATGAGTTTATAGATATAACAACAATTATACTACCAATGTATGCACTATCAATATATATTATATTGTGGATTCAACAAGATAAATATGGTATTCTAGATGATGTTACATTTTTTATATAAACATGGTTAAAGTTGAACAAATTTGACTTAGGACAAACCAAATACGACATATAAAAAAAATGGAGAGGGTAAAATCATCTCCAGTAGAGCCCTATTCCCCAGCAATCCAACTAAATTATTGAAGGGGTTGGTGCAATTTGGACCTCTAATCGCTCTCCTTGTTTGCCAAATAAGATAGTCATACAGACTTTTAGTCTCTCCCCTTAACTAATTTGCTTAAGAAAGTCTCAGAGTGGTTATTATATCCTGGGATGGAGACTTACCATGAAATGGACTCTGAACAATCGCTTACTTGCTTTGAATCAGTTTGGTCTCAAACTTATTAACTTCCTTACATGGCCCTATGTATATCATTTTAATAAAGTTACTAGGCCTTCCATAAGTCACACCAACAAAGTAGACAAACTCTATCTGGATATTTTCTATGATGAAAATCAAAACATCGTCTAGCCTCAAACAAAGAAACATCTTAATGCGTATGCAATAAACTTTCTTAACTATTTCTTTGCACGTGCCTAATAACTTAATTATACTGTATTGGACAAGCAAGTGCAAAACATTATCAGGGCAGTGAGTTTATTGGCTACTTATTTGCTAGTAGAAATGTGGAATTGTTGTGAAGTACTCTCCCTCAGTCCCAAATTATTGGTCGTTTTGGTTTTTCTAGGTACATAGGTTTACCATACATTTAGATATACACTATGTTCAAATATATAGTAAAATATATACAGTGAAAAACCAAAATGAGTTATAATTTAAAATGGATTAAGTATAAAATTATACTTAGAAATACAACCAACCACTCGATATCAACGCTAAAAGCTATGATAACTATTGGCCAATGACCCGGAGTGTCAATATATAGCTAGGGATCAAATTAGCCTTCATCTTTTTCTGCATGCAGAGACGTTTACGTCTGTCAGGCAGTAGCTAGCAGTAGCTAGCTAGAGTTTGAGTTGGACACATCTTACATTGAAAAAACGTAATCTCATGAGCTAATATATAGTATCTACAAGAAGATAAATCGAAATACCATTTCCATGCACGACTCGGTGCATGACATTGAATCGGAAATGAGTTCTTGGCTGTAAACGTAATTGAAGGTGTCATGTTATTGTCAATTGTGCTAGCAAGACGAACGATTTCTTTGGGCACACCGCACACGTACGGAATGACCTTGCATGTGGACCACCCATTCCAGGTCCTAACAGGGTCCTCACTGTTGATTGTTGAAAAACCCTCGCGATTGAACACCGCCTCTAGCAAGCTGTAGTTGGTCAAGAATAATCTGTTGCACCAGCTTGTGCTACGCCCATACCTTCTCTCAAGAATTATGCTTGTATAAGTTGAAAAAAGGCCATCGCAAGGAGTTAGCAAGTATTTGATAGAGGATATATGCTTTCTAGTCAACAAGTTGATTGTACAGTACTATATATGCAAGAAAGATACGCGATTGTTCTAACTTTCTTTCAGCACACGGAGGGAGAGGAAAAATGCCAACCTGCCTTTTTGTGCAAGAAAAATGAAGTTTGCTGATTGAGACAACGTGCACGGGTTCATTTCGCAATATATATATATAAAAAAACCCCTCATACTGAAAACCATGTTTTTTTATCTATATATTCTGGCACTAGGTACCATGTGTTGTGCTCATACTTTTCCATGCCTTGTTCTGTGGAGACGCTACAGGGATTAATAAGCTAGGGTCAAACAATTCAAACAAACACGAAGTCTCGCCCAAGACTTGTAAGGGCTATTAACAGTTTAGGATCAATCCAGAGGATTAGACTTGATGTATTATAGAACATTATATTTCTTCTATAGGGCAAGAATCTGGGTCCTAAATGGTGTAATTGAGTTGTGAGACCACTCGTATTGTTTTGGAGCACTTCCTAATTAAAGAACTTTGTGCGCTCTGCCAAAATCTCATCATATATATATATATATATATATATATATATATATATGTTGTTGTGGTTGCTCAACACCATCATGTAGGGTGGTTTTCTATGAGGTACATGTGCATTGTTCTTATATGTCACAAGCTATCGTACTTAATTAGTTACTTACAATATCATTTTCTAAATCCTTTCTTTAGGGAACATGGGTGGTACTAGTGGGATGAAAGATTCCCACTTGAATCATTTACCATTGATTCTGGATAGCTAGGCTTGTGATGGACTAAGACTACTCTAAGAGACCATGGGTCACCCTGACATGCTCCAAATTCTATAGCAACAACAATACTCCACCTTGGGCTAGAAGCCATGTTGGCTCCTTCTGATGGAAGGATGTACTGAATCTTTTTTAGTCATACAAAGAATTCAGTTCATGCTCTCCAAGCATAATAACACAGTCCAATTCTGGTTTGGCAACTGGTGTGGTCACTCTTTGGAAAACATGCACCCCCAACTCCTGTCCTAGTGCAGAAAACCCAAGTTCTCACTAAACTAATTTTTTTCCTAGAGAAAGGTATTGTGATCATCTTCAGCCTGCCACTCTCCCAAATTGTTGCAACTCAACTGAATGACATACATGCCTTAATTAATTGATCAGCACACCTAGGATGACACAGTCTCATACAAATGGTCTATAGCTGGGGGCCCACAAAATACAGCAGCAAAAGAGCCTACAAATGCCTAGCTGGGACAGTGTTGCATCCCCTCTTCAAATGGCTTTGGGGTGGTGCACAGAGCCTTGGAACTCACAAGTTCTTTTTCTGGTTGTTGCTGAGAGATAGGCTAAACACAAGAAACCTGCTAAGAAGGAAGAATATGGTCCTAAACGACTATACCTGTGTACTCTGTGACCTGTGTACTCTGTGACCAAGGATGTGAGGAAACATGCTGTCATCTTTTCTTTCAATGCCCCTTCAGTAGATATTGCTAGGAAACAATATATCTCTATCGACAGGAACCTGAACCTGACTCCACTGGACATGATGATCCAAGCTCAATCAAACTTCAACAATGTTAACTTCAGAGAGATTTTCATCACAGCATGTTGGGTGTTGTGGACTACCAGGAACGGGATCATCTTTGATAATGGTCAAAGAAATCTGAACCTACGGTTGGTTTGTACCAAAGCCAAAGGAACTAGAAGCAATCAGTTGAATACATGAAAAGTAATTATAATTGAGTAGCTATGGTTTTTTTCCTTCCTAGGCCAGATGGCCCATTAACACTTTTTTCTTTCTTTTTGTTTGGGCATGTCGGCCTTGTAATTGCTCTTTTTGTTTTCCTGCCCTGTACATATACCTTTCTTTGATTCAATTGAAAATCAAAAAAATAGGTAGGGGCATTCCTCTACCGATTCGGTTAAAAGAAATATAGATGCTTAACCCATACTAAACTTAAACATGCTAAATAAAATGTATAACTAACTTAATTACTAACCTAAACATGGAGAAACTGCAACTACATGTACACATAAAAGTACGTCGAGGGGCGGAAGCTAGTAAACCCAAGCTTCCTAAAGCATTCAATCTACCTACAATACATTTCATCTCTTCCCCAATAAAGTTTTTACTTCAAAACTCTAACAATCAAGCCACCTCTTTGAATCCACCATGAAAACACAAAATAAGAGGGCATTACCATGCTCTAGGCCTCGAGAAGAGCTTGGGGGGCATCCACCAGCTTGCTTCGGACACCTATTTGCTACTGATCCTTGGGCCTACCTTTGGGGCTGCCATTAAAACTTTGGTACATTGACAATGACACAAAGATTAGCCATTCTCCATGAAATTGTGATATATTGTTAATGGTAACATGTGTAAAGTTGTAAGGTTTCTGTATAGAGGTGTACATGCTCACTTGCTTGAATCTCGACACGAATCCACATGAGATGTAGGAAAATGTATTATGCACTCCTGCCTAGAATCTCAACACAAATCCATGACGGAACCTTGACCTTGGCTTCCTAATTTGACTCATCTACAGACCTGAACGAGTGTCCACCGCTGTGCGTGCGGATGTGGATGCTGTGGCGGCGGCCACAGACCACGGTGGTCTGGACATGGGCGGCCTTGGTGGCCGCAACGATCACCAGTGGGCGGCTCATGTTGGTGGTGTCTTGCATCATGTTGTAGCGGAGGTTTCGGACAGAGGACACAAGAAACATCGTTAACTATCTCCACTATTACACCTCAATGGTTAGATGATGTCTGTGCTGCTTATCAATCAGACCCTGAAGCAACTGCTATTCTTGCTAAACTGGTTGTTGGTGGCTCTACATATCCTCATTTCACCCTATCTAGTGGGGTCATTCATTATGATGGCAAGATTTGGCTAGGATCTAGTGCTATGCTTCAACAAAGATTGTTTCATGCTCTACATTCTAGTGCTCTGGGAGGGCATTCAGGCGCTCCTGCCACTAATAGGGATCAAGCAGTTGTTTCGGTGGGTTCAAAGTTGTCAGGTCTGTTAGCAAGCAAAACCTAACCGATCTAAATAATCAGGCCTTCTACAAACTTTGCCAGTCCCTGAATCTTCCTGGTCAATCATCACAATGGATTTTGTGGAGGGTCTTCCTCGGTCAGGTACAGCTAATGCCATACTTGTGATTGTTGACAAGTTTTCAAAGTTTGCTCATTTTGTGCCCCTTAAGCATCCACTTACTGTTTAGTAGCCAAGTTGTTCCTTGATAAGATTTATCGCCTATATGGGTTTTCTAAAGCTATAGTATCTAATCGTGATAAAATATTCACTAGCAACTTTTGGCAAAACCTGTTCAAATATGCCAAGGTGGAACTCAAATTGAGCACAGCCTATCACACCCAATCTGATGGTCAGACTGAGCGTTTGAACCAGTGAGCTCTTGTCCATCCAAATGGAGTCAGTAGCTATCACTTGCCGAGTTATGGTATAAAACAATGTTTCACTGTGCATTGGGCAAAACTCCTTTTGTTGTTTATCTATGGTCGTGAACCTCGACATCTTGGGTTGTCATTGGATTCAGTGGAAACACCAGTTGCTGATCTTTCTGAATGGCTATCAACAAGAGTAGTTATTATGCAGGATACAGTTTGGTAGCATCTTGTTCACGCTCAACAAACGCATGAAACGACAAGCTGGTAAATCAAGGTCTAAACGACAGTTCAATATTGATGTTTGGGTTTATCTTAAGTTGCAGCCATATGTACAATCCTCATTGAGCTACAAGTCTAACAACAAACTATCCTTCAAGTTCTTCGGACCATATCGGATCATTGCTCGAGTTGGTCCAGTTTCTTACCGGTTGGCATTTCCAGAGTCATCTGCTATACACCCAGTTTTTCATGTATCCCAATTTGAAGGCGTCCCATGGAAATGTGGTAGTCACAGCTGCTCTTCCTTCTACTCTTGTTGAGCTGCAGATTCCTCAGAAAGTGCACCAGCGTCGGTGGACCTCTGGCGATCACCCAGTTGAACAAGTCCCCGTCCAATGGTCTCATATGCCGACTTCTCTTGCCACCTGGGAGAACTATGAACAGCTCCATCAATAGTTTCCCCGTGCACCGGCACGGGGGCATGCCGGCTCTCGAGGGAGGGCGAATGTTACAAGTGCTGGTTCTACTTCTGAAGACCAAGATGGCAAAGAGACTGTTGAAGCTAAGGCCCGGCCTGCTCAAGAGAAGAGGCCCAACCCGCGGGTAGTCGCTAGGACAAACCTGTGTACTTAAGGGGAGGGAGAGCAAAGAGAGAGGCAAACCATTTTGTATGAAACACTTCAACCAATTAAGACTCATTTGCAAGTAATCGTTAGTTCATTACTGTTCTCTTCTTCCTCACGTCAACTCTCCCGATCCCCTTCCTCCTGCTAACAGTGGTCTGGACATGGGTGGCCTTGGCGGCCGCAACGGATCACCAGCGGGCGGCTCATGTTGGTGGTGTCTTGCATCACGTTGTAGCGGAGGTTCCGGACAGACGACACAAGAACCGAAGAGAAGTTGTTGTTTGAAGCTGGGGTGTGGATGAGAGAAGCCGGAATGTCCGCGTCCGAGAGGCAGCTCAGGAATGCATCCACATCGCTGCTGGAAGTGGAAGCCCCAGCTGAAGAGCCGGACGTTCTTGCGCTGGAGATGAGGATGCAAACAATGGTCACGAAGAGAAGGTGCAACATTGTTGGTGTTCTTGCCCTGATTGGCGTGTAAGTGGCAAGTAGTGTATGTGTTGGAACTTGGAAGGCTCTTGGAACGAAGGAGACGTTTTTATAGGCAACACAACAGTCGTACGTGTAACGTGTTGAACTTCATTTGCGGCTCTCTTCGTTTTAAAACATATAATAAAGCATATTTTCTTTCTTTTTGTATTTATTATGCACGGAAAAGATAAGTCCCAAATGATATATGAATACTCCCTATATACCATCCGTCAACAAATATAAGGATCTTAGGAAAAAAAAAAGTGCATGTACCTTGGTTAAAGCCGGCACTACCGGACAGCACCTCTTTGCCAAGTGCAAATGGGTTTGTCGAGTGCAATATTTTAGACACTCGGCAAAGCCTTGTTACATGATTAATTGGTTGTTTTACCTAGTATTTGAACTGAATGACAGGTTACCTGTGGACGATTAATGAGATTTGAGGGGAAATTACTGGTAGAAAAGCATTTCAAAGTTCGGTAACATCTCCGGTAGGTAGATCCCTATACATTCCCCAATCCAACTAATATAAATAACATATTAGGCGAGTTGGTGCAACCTTTAACTTCTCTCCTTAATCTACATGAAAGTCAATACGGACTTTTACTCGTCCGCTGTCCTTAAGTCACCTAATAAGAAAGTCTCAAGCTTAGTTATTATATTCTGGTACGGAGTGACTTACCATGAAATGAACTCTGAACAATCGCTAGCTTGTTTTGACTTTTGAATGAGTCTGGTCTCAATCTTAACTTTGATAATTAGTTTTCTTACGTTACATTTCCTTATATATCATTTTAATATCATTACTTAGGCCTTCGATAAGTTACACCAAGAAAATAGAAATTCTATCTGGATATTTTGTAAGAAAATCAAATCATACAGATCCTTCTTGTACACTAACGATGTAACAAACATTTGTATCCTTATTTGTTCTGTTGTGCAACTCCATTCCCATATTCTTTCATGTACAACTTGAAGAGTATGCCTGCAAGGCTGCAACATTGAATACTTGACTGAATTAGGTCGCCAAGAGGTGCTAGGCCGTTGGTTTAGTGGCAGGGGCAGGCATAAATGTTAATGTTTAGGTGTGGCAAGGTTTACAATGCAAAGATCAAACATGTATAGTAAAATGTTATATAAAAAAATGTCATTCAAATAAATTTGTAAATAAATTTTATTATAGGAAATTCATAGTTAAATAATTAATACAAAAAGTAGGCTAGTTAGAATTCAAAATTAAAAAATATCTTTCATTACATATTTACTCTTCTTTTGATGTGATTGTGGGCTTATGAGCGAATTTCAAGATACGAACAGACGGAGTAGTCGACTGATCATATTTAATTGAGGAAAAGAACTGCACATATCATGCTAGTGGCTGCCAGACAGATTAGCAACTTTGTGTTTTTTTAAGAGGTCGGTTGGTTTTGCCAATTGCTTATATATAGGCTTATTACCAGCCCAGCCACCGGATACAACAGAACAAAATATGCAGTACTGTATATCATGTGCACATTACTACACTTATTTTTTCTCAAAAAAATACTATACGTATTTGGTATTTTATTTGCATTTTAGGTGTGAACAAATCACTGTGTTAGAAAGGCAATAAATATGACTGTCTTCTTGCGTCTTCCCTAAGAATAGGACAATGTTGACTAATAACAGCCCATGATCGGTGGGCACGCCGCTATAAAACGTTTGGCCAAGTCCGAGTGGATATCGTAAAATATATGGACTCTATCGTATCGTATAAGAAAAAGAGAAGGAGGAATCCTAATCCTAGTCTGTTTGTACGTGTGTTTTTATGGAAACTTTTACACCTTGGCAGGACTATATATAAAGGGAGCTTTATGTTGAATTATCAATATTTAGAGAAATAAAGAATAGTCTCCCTATCTTATGTCTACTTGTTTTACTATTTCATCTATTGTGTGATCGTGAGAGACGAAGAGGGAAAGGTCCTAACCGCTGATGATATATTTTATAATACGTTATCAGCACGACAAGATCTACATCGACATCGCCGTTGAAGCTGCCGCCGTTTTTCGACACCTACGATTAAGTCGACGTCTCTACCACGACTATTTCGACGATGTTGACATCCCCGACGTTGTTAATGGAATGAATCTACTCCCTCTACTTACAACTAATCTGCACTGCATCGCCATCCATCGTCATCTTAAAGCAGGCAATTCTACAACAATGCTAAACGCCCTACGCGATATGTATCTACTAACCACTGTCCTACGCGGTATGTGACGTAAATCAAATTGGCATCCTGAATAAGGTATGAAAAAACCGTATCTTGCGGATTGCATCTGTCTTAGTCATTGAGCTAGATAGACAACTTTTCACCATACTATATATATAGTAGCATGCAGATATATACATGAAGTATATATATAGATGAATATACGCACACACACTTAGATGAATATATATGGAGTGGAGCCTAATAATTAGTAATTATGCCATCCAAATTATGATGTGAGGCGGATTCAGCAAGATCTAGTCTCGTCATGGATAGCGTCGCATGCAGCAATGCTAATTGGACTCGAAGACCAATTAACACGGACTCCACGTCATGTTCTGGCAAGAGGCCGTTTTCGAATTTTAGTCGATGCCTGAATGCATCCAGCTAAGTTGCCGCTAGAATCCGACTCCAACCATACAACCCGTAGTGGCTCGCACGGCTGTTGCGCCATGCATGCCCACACAGCTTGAAGCTACCGACTCATCGTCGTCTCTGCTACGGGACCCGTACGTCCATGTGTGCACTACCGCTTTGTTCCTCTAGCCTGCACGCTATTAGCTGCTGGTCTCGAACTGAATCGTCATGACTGTAAAACCATACATGGTGTCAGCAACCGCCCGTCGTCCAGCAGCACGGCCACGCTAGCCAGTAGCCATCGGTGATCAATACACCATCGGAATTTATGCCTCCGCACCTTGTACAATTAGGATGAAGACAGTCAGCAGTTAGAATTAATTTTCAACTCAAGCAGTAAGTTTTTGTTCCAGCTTGTGCAAATTGGATCGAGTAGGTCAAGAAGATCTACAGGCTAGGCCGTAAGGGGATGCGGAAGAAATAAAAGGGTTGAGCCAAGTAGGCTTTCGGATCGGGTATTAGAAATTAAGATTTGTGTCATCTATAATATTTACAGCATGATCCATATTTACTCTAAAAATTATATGGAGTGCATAGCATCATCTTAAGTAAATATATATGAAAACATAGAAATTCCTGCAGAATTGTGTGTGTTGGCATTTTAAACAGTAAAATCCTTCGATCTGTATGTACGTATAGTACGTATTTAATTTATGTTTATATATACATACATACCATGTGTTGATATTTTCAAGCTCTTTTGAATACATTTATTGCTTATGAATTTACATACCATGAAATTTTAAGAATAAAATTTTGAATAAAATAAAAACATGGTATAAAGTTCATGACTCTCTAAAAAAATCCTGCAGACCTTAGACTTATCGTCTTTGAGAGGCTTATATTTGTTATTTTTTTCTAGCATAATGAATTTTTGTTATCAATGAATGAACACTTGTATTAATTCTAAAATTTTTCATGTACCATAACCCTAAGAAATGCTAGAATGCTTCTAAGAATATTTTTAATAACCGTCCACTAGCTTTTTACACCTTGCTACTTGTTTACGTGTAGTAAACCTATATGCACATGATTTATCTGTATAATTGATATATGCATACCTTCATGAAGAAGGAGTATCTAAAAATTACTTTAAATAGTAGAATTATTTGTTATGGTCATTATTAAATCCATGTAAGATATTTTTTTATCATTGAAGTGTAGTAAACTCAGGATATGTATTTTCTGATTACTCTCTAGAATAAGTATATAGCCAAGATATAATGTTGCTCTATAAACAATACCTTGAAGCTTTGTATTAAATGTCTAGAAGACTAGATGGTAAATAAGATTTTATCATTGTATATTCTCGAAGAAATATCTCTAGTGTATAGAATATGATAGAGCAATATATATAATATATGATGTATTTGAATTTACCATTAAAAATTACTCAAATAGAAATTGGTTTAGAATTTTTAGATAGCTTTATAAACTAGAATATTGTTAGTTGGATTAACTTTGAATATGTGTCTTTCATATATCATACTCCTAAAAGGACTGAGCAAGCATGAAGCTACTAAATGTCAAGCGTTGAAGCTAAGACATGTAAAAATGGATAAGAATTTGAAGTTTCTATTGAACAAGAACTTAAATCGTGTGCTTATAAATTTGTTTCTTTTGAATTTATATCTTAAAGTATTGATAGTAGTGGCAGTGACGCATTAAGTTTTAATTTTCATTGAATTAAGTGATTAATGGTTAATTTATTAGCTTGAAAACTAATATTAAATATTTAGTATTCTTAGTTACAGTTGTTACTTGAAGTAATATATGTTAATTTCTCATGAAAAAATAATATTTATTTATATGTTTTGCATATAAATAATTGCCCAATGTCTATCTAAATAAATTTTGTATTACTTTTATCCACAAAGAAGCTTTAATTAACCATGAAGGTTGTAGTTCTATATACACTACTACCATGTAGGTTGAAGGAAAACTGGATTTTCCTAGAAGCATATGAACAATTCGATTATACTGGCATATTTTCTTGGAAGGACAAAAATAGCCAAGAAATTGTATAATCTAAAACTAAGTATTCAATACTTTAACCCAAAAATTAGAAGTTTATGTCCTACCCTGACCTTGTCGTTGTACACTGAACAGTACATAGGATATGTGAATATTTCATTCCATAACTAACAGATATTTGAAGTTTGGTTGGACTCTATGGAGCACTAGAAGTGATTATTCAAAGATGATGTAAGAAGCATATTACTACTTGAAGTAATTATGGCATGAAAAAGGAGGAATTTTGGGTAAAAGTAAATGTGGGTAATATATATTTAATAGGCATAGCCTTCCTAAATCTATCTTTAAGTGCATGTATGAGGACTTGAAGTTCTGCCTGCATCCCTTTCGACAAGTTAACTTACGCTACTACACTAATTGCAAGGAAGCTTGTATCTATCATGTTGGATTGAATACTGTTGACATTCGTTAAGTGCAAATAAAATATGAAAGATTTCTGCAAGCGCATAGAATATCAATATAGCATTTACCGGGAGTATTCTATGTATCGTTATTTATATTTTACCACGGGGAAGCTAAGGTTAAAGAATCTGATAATTTCCCATCATGTATCTACTAACTTAATAAATCAACTAGACTAAAGCAAGGATAAATGATATATGATAGAAAACATTAATAATCATACACAGGAGAATTCTATGATAAATGAGTAGCTAGCTCTAGTGAGAGGACAACGGGAGAGATCTAGGTTCCTATGTACTTCTCTATTACTTTGGTTCTATGGTAACTGAATGGTGGGTAGATATAGAGTTTAAACATTAGACACTTTAGGACAACAGTACCTTTCTGACTTTCGAATTAGATTGGGAAACGGTAGTCAGGGGAAGGCTGCCAAAAAGCCCTACATAACATCAACCCGAACATGGTGGATTACAAAGGCATAACAAGGTTGTCACCCCTGGGGCTAGCACAACTATCCGTTGGGTTGAGCGCATAGCCTAGACACCATGTCTACACTACTGATTACTACTATAATCACATATGATAACTAGAGCACTCAATACGAGCGGAGATCCCATGCCAAGATATGAAAACTGTACTAACCAAATATATAAAGGGCATAAAAGTAAATGAAGAAGATAAATAAATATTAAAACATAAGTCATACAAAGATGAGAAAGAAAGGTATACCAGACCCTTGAAGACTTCTCCAAACCGAAGCGCAGCTCCGCTCTCCCTAACTCTCATCTAGAACTAATCTACTATATTGGAAAGTCTAGCCCTAATTCTTTAGAGTTGAGAGATTATCCGTTCGAGAGACACCTCTCTTCTCCATGATGTTGTATGGCGTCCAAGGGTCCTGGGCTGTATATATGGGGGCTTCTGGCCTTGCCTCCTCCTTGGATTAGCGATATGGTACTAAACCTTTCCACCATATCTCATTAAAGTGCACATAGGCCTTAATGGGCTAAATTCTGATTTAGGCCCAATTAATCCCCTAGCTCTATGATGGAGGTCTTTTCCTTTATTTGTAAAATTAACATCTTTTTATTCTGAGCTCCAAATATAGCAAATAATATATCCATTTCGATCAGCTCGATGAGGCCTTCGCAATGGTGTCCTTTAATTCATCATTTGAGGTATTTCATTCAGTGAAAAGTTCAATCCTCTACAAAACAAGTGAGAACACCAAAACTCGTAGAACCTGTTAGTTTCAAACCTATAACTATACTTTGTGAATAATTTTATATCATATCAGGCAATAGTTGATGGTTAAAAATTGACATTAAGGAGTGTCAACAAATACCAATATTTTTCACATTGCACATGATTGTGTATCATAATTTTGTTCTCCCGTTGAGGTACATTCTTCTTCACTCTTGCATTAATATTAGCTTCAAAGATATAGTTGTAGCTAGTAACTACTTTTGCACTTTTCCCATAATCAGAATGGCTAGCTAGCATGCTATGTCTATACAGTTCTCGTTCAACTAAAGAATATTTTTGCTTCAATGCATTGCATGCATAATCAATAAATTGGTCTGTGGCCGAGCAGCCTAAGATTAGGGGAGTTGGTTAATCCAAAATTAAATTAGCTCAATGGAGAAATGACCCACTTGAATGGGATGAATTATAGTAGAATTAAGATGGTGGATAACACACATATGATGATTTGGGATTTATGAAGAAAAGACATAAAGAGAAATTTGTATTAATGGCAATTAGAAAATTCTGGAAGAAATTTCATGTAAATTGGATGTTACATATTTTATATATTTTAATTATATATGGTATACTTTGATGTATGAGTACTTGGATCAATTATTTTAGGTTAAATAACAAAGAAGCTAGACAATAAAATAGTTTTCTAAAAAGAAGCTAGACAATGAAATGGTTTTCTAAACTATCGTATGTGCAGATCAGGGGGAGAACATCCTCCCTGAGTTTGTAAAAATATTGAACATTCTTAAATACACTTTATATATTCTAGCTCATTGCATATATTGTGTAATAACCCCAATGTTTAAATATATGCGTGAATATTTCCTATAAAACTTCATCGTAGCATACATGAAAGGGCCTCCACTTGTAGTTAAAGATACATAAATCTTATTATTTTAAGTCCATGATAGGGGATATCTATTAAAGTATGCTATTAAAGATTTAATATTGGCATTAGGGGGAGAGAAAGCCTATTTTAAATGCCAAATATTATTTTCATAGAAGGAAAATGATCTAGAGAAGAAGCTTGAAGCAGGAGTACTATCACGCACTAAGTCAACTAATAGTTTGACTAATGCTCTTGTGAAGCATGAAGCAGTGCATATGTCAGATATTTTTGAAAATGAGAGGAGTAACATGAAGTTATAAATCAGAAGTTTTATTTACTAGTAGTAAACTAAATATTGTATACTATCAAGCTAAAATCTATGGCGACACCTGTGGGTTCTAGTTTAGCGTATACTTGTTGAATAGAAATAAAATAAAACTGCTTCATTCCCATGAAGAGAACACCTCAGGAAGAGGGTTGAGCCCCACATAAAGAGGATCATCATGAATATGGATTCTAACACACTAAGCGCACACATCATTAGTGTTGGATATACATAACAACAAAGTATCTCTTGTTTGGAAAATGACAAAGAGACAAAACAATATCACATTGTGAGAATATTAGGAGAAAACAATAGTTATCGACAACCCTACCTCTATAATTGCAAATTATTTCTCTTACGAGAACTCAGATCCAAAAACAAAGTCCATGGCAAAGTCGTATATAGCGATTATGTCAGGTCAAATTAAGAAATGCAATTGAGGTTGAATCTCCTGCTTAGAAGAAATAAATGTTTTGCTATTTCTCTAACAAATGAAATGAATGAATATTAAATATACAGTAATAAATGTATTATGGAAATACATATAGTTCCTAAAGAATACAAACTGCAACATGTGAAAATTAAACCTCATACAAGTATTAAGAAGTCTAAGGTATAATATATTCCTGAATGAATATTAAAGTCTCATGAAGAGCATGTCCTAGAAGAAGTAGTCATCGAATGACATTGTAGTGAATAACATTGTCTTTTCATTTATTTCACTTAATAATCTCTCATGTAATAGAGAATGTCTCATAGAAGAGAATTTCTAATTTACTAAGAATGAGAACATCCTTGAAGGAATTAATTCATGAAGTATTCTGTCAATTCTTGAATGAACACCACTACTCTCTAAAGTGAGTATAGACTCATGAGAAAGAAAATGAGGAATTCTAAACACCATGAAGGTGTCATACAAACACACAGAAAGTGTAAAGCTAGCAATAAAAATATTAAGATCCTCTAAATACCATAGAAGGTATAAGAATAATGGTGATTTTGGCAATTGAATTATCCCCCAAATACCAAATTCAAGACTAGATTTATTATTCAGTGGTACAATCAAAATCTTAAAGATTTGTAGAACATGTAATTTAAAATCCACTAAAAAGAATTATAAGTATTTAAACTCTATATATTGAATATTGCAATTTATTCACTGCCATGATCCTCTAAAAAAATCTATTACCCTGAAGGATAAATTTTTATTTGTTCTGTATAACTAATAAGTGGTTAGTTATGAATGAAGCATATTACTCTTTGTTATACCTACTAGTATCATGCCCGTGTGTTGCTACGGGTTGATAACCTTTGTATAAAAACGCAAGGATCGCACGATAAGAAATAATATTATAAAATTAAATAATGATATTAAAGTAATTTTTAATCTAAATAAGTAAAGTTTGCGAAATTAACACAGTCAGATAGATCATGATTGAGAGAGCATGATTATCAGGCCGGAAGGGAGAAAGCGAGAGAGGGCCAAGGGTAACCGTGAGCGAAATTACTCATTGCACGTTGGTCAACGATTCTGTTATTTGTTTTTTAGTTGTAAAGATCAATAACATGATTGTGTGGCACCGACGTCACTACGGTCACGCACCTTACATGTATGCTGACCACAACCTGAACTTACAAAACTGAAACGAAACTAAACTCTAACGAAACTGAAACTGAAAGAGCTGAAATTCAAACAAAAAGAGTGGTGGAAACAAGTAGAGTAGATCAACACTGGTAAGGCATTGTTTAGCAATAAAGCTCATTATTACCGCTAACTTGCATCATTGATATTATACATGTGTAATAGTTATCAATGGTTACAAAGTGAAGTATTATGAACAAAATACTCAAATTGCCATGCCGGATTATAACTACAAAACACATGTTCAATTTTGATTATGCCATCACAAATAGTTTATTAACATAATAATCTCGCACCATGTACAAGCTGTCGTATATAAAAACTTAAATATAATATTTGAGTAAATATGATCTTGTTACACAACATTGTTCCTGAAACATGATTTTTCAGTTGGCATGTAGCATGTATATAACATCCCTACGTAGAGTCTGATAAACCGTTTAAAAAACCTAGGAACAACAGCAAATATGGCATTGCTAAAAACTTCTGACGTTTAGAATCTTAGGAATAGTGAAAAAGTGAAATACTACATCCGTCTAGAAAAAATGAAGTTTAACACACATGCTAATACTATTTACTACCTGAGTGGGCTCTTCCTCCTTCCGTTTTAATTGGCGTGGCTGTGGACGGCGCCAAGCTCGAGCGGCGCGAGGTTGGAGCCCACCTGCGCATAGACCGTCACCCAACCATGAAGACTAATATACAATTAACAAAAGAATAATATATAACTTGTTTTTTTTATCATTACCAGAGTATTGCGTTAGTAAAATAGTAAAGGGATTAAAATGATATATGTAAATACAAGCCTATTTCGAAACCATACACAGAAGCAACAAAGTGATGGCTGGGGGAGGTTGGCAGTGCTCCCCTGATGCTAGATGATATGCACGAAGCCTGGATGCTAGAAAACACACAGAAAATAATCAAGAATTTTTAAAATTCATCAACAAAGATTAAATCTTGTCGCGAGGGAATCAAGCTCTTGATCAATATGCCGCTCTCCCCCTCAACAAAAAGGATAGGCGCAAGATTTACTGCTGTTTATGTAGATTCAGTGCATGAACCTAAGCAACAGTATTGGAGAGCGACGATCAGATTAATATTAAAATGTGCCTACTGACTCCAATGCCCAAAACAGAGCATAGTGAAAAGATCATTGTGCACCTGAACGTGCTTATCGGCCTTGAGAGTGAGGCTGCTGTGCACAACTGAGTGCTACAGGAGTTTGTTCTGCATAAATGTGGAGTAGAATCAGACAAAATCCCACATTGAAATCTGAACAAAAGGCATTTAACTGCAATTATTTTTTTTGAGTGTAACTGCAATTGTTTTGACCAGAAGAATCTAGCTAAGTACAATACGTTGAATGAATGATAAAGGTATCACCTCAATTCTTATACGAATCATTTGATCAATTGGCCTCTGTCACCACTGTTCAGATAATGACAGAGACAAGACCATGATTTTTAAATGAAGAATTTCTATGGACCTTTTAAAATTGGTTTATAAGGAGCATATCACAAGGGTTAAGTAGCAGGACAGCAGAAAATGATATTTTTTGTTAACTAAAACTGGTGGCATTTAACCAAAATGGTCTGATTAATAATGTTGGGTTAGTACTCCTAACCTAAGTGATGATGAAGCTATAAGGGCTCACATTAATCTGGTTGCTATCCTTATTCAGGGGCAGCGATTGCAGCGAGTATTTGGATCCGGGAGTTCAATCCTAAATGTGTGTACAGTCATAAATGTTATGGTTGCTGTAGGGCAAATTTGCACACATCTTAGATGATTAACAATATTGATACTCAGTCTGACATAATATTCAAACAAGCAACTCTACATGAGATAGAAGATTGATACTCAGTGTGACATAATTGCTACTGAACACTCTTAAGAAGCGAATATAGCTGTAGATTCATGTGAATTTAGATATCCTGATTTCTTTGAAATAGGGTGCGAGCACACTACTACTTTGTTATACAATAGTGTTCATGAGAGCGCAACATGCTGCATACCTTGTTGTCCTCTTCTACATTCAAACCAACTTACATAACAATGAAAAACATTCATAAAAAAATTTTCAGTAAAATACATAGGTATATGCAGCTAAACAGGCAACAGAAAGCATATAGAAATTGAGAAATTGAGATTTTGCTGACATCGTGACTGAAAGAACCAAGAAATTGAGAGAACCAAGAAGAGACAGATGTAACATCGTGGCTGAAAGAAGTCGTTCAGTCAGGCATTGGCTGCAAGTAGCACGACTGTCTACTTCAGCTGCTTGCCGGAGTTCTCCACCACCTAACGCCACCATGCAATGCAACTGCCTACCAAAGCCTAGCACATCTGGCAAGCATGTAGCCAGGTGTTGCCGACGATGCCATTGCTCCAGCCATCAGCCTATTGCCACGCTACCGAGCCCACTGCCAGGTATGCACCCAATGATCTACGGCGACATCCTGCCCCTAGGTCCAAGCACCGCCACCCCACTCCGTCCCTGTTCCCGTCCAATCGCTGGCGCTCGATACACACGACCATAGGGACCATCTGTGTTCTGTAAAGCATCCAGGACCACCTGTGCGGGCGCCGATGCTCTGCCATATAAGTAGATCAGACTTACCAGTCACGCGAGAGTGAGTACGACGGCGCCGAAGACCATTGTGGCGGCGGTGAAGGGCTCGGCCGGCGCATCGCTGGATCCGGCGTGATTGGGGGCGGCGCGGCGGGGCAAGGACGGCACGGCGGTCCCGGCGCGTCCATGCTCCTCCCGTTGGCGGCGAACTGGAGGGCGAGGGTGATTGGGGGCGGCGCGGCGGGAAAAAGGACAAGAGCGGCTGTGGTGTCGCAACTCGCAAATCCGAGTCCGGCGGCCGTAGACGCGAGGTTGACTCCGCCACCTTGGAGGTGGATCAAAGCCGGCGGGACACTGCTGGCCAGGAGACACAGTCAACGACGGCAGTGTCAGAGCGGCTACAGGTTGGCGAGGTCGTGCGGCTGCACGCAGGGCTCGGGGGCTTCGTGGCGGCGGCGGAGGGGGCAGGAGGCAGTTTTGTTTTGGCCTCACGGGCTTTTTTTAGAAGGTGGAGGGGGGAAGCTGCCGTGATTTAAGAGCGAGAGTTTTGACCAGCCTTTCTTTAGAAGGTACCGTGACTTCAGGAGGCCGAGTGTCATTTTTTTCATGCGAGTTTCACCACTGCTGGCTGACGGCCGAGTTTCCTTTCATCAGACAAGCGCGTATAGGTGGGAGGGAGGTGGGATCGCAGGCAGAGTCATGGTCCATATTTTCTACCAAAAAATGTTGCACCAAAAAAGTATCCATATTTTGTTTTTTTAGTTGTAGGAGATATAATTTATAGAAGAATTATGAGCCAACCTTTTAAAAAATATAGTGAAATTCAAAGGATGGTTTTATGAGGAGAAGCAATTTTATTGAATTTACCTTGAAGGTAATTGAAACCACTAAAATTATAAAGATCAAGTAGATTATATTTACTAAAATATTGAAGTTTATGCATAGATCACGAAGATCAATATATATTGATGAAGAATAGAATATCCTGAAAGAATATATATGACCGGAAAGGTTAAATATTGTACGCTTTTTTCCTATATGAGTTTTTATCGAAAGTTTCTCACACAAGATTTTTAATGAGACAACATGTGTAATTTAATTAACGAATGTGATGTACTATTTTCTCCGAGAACCATTTTTTCACACTTGGTTTTCGGATCGAGTTTTTAATGAGGCATGTGTGTATCGTGGTAATCGCCCAAGGGAGAGTGTTGTAAAATATACAGACTCTATCCTAGAAGGAAAGGGGAAGGAGGAATCCTAATATTAGTATATTTTTATGTGGACTCTTACCGAAACTCTTAGACCTTGGCAGGACTATATATACATAGGAGCTTTATGTTGTAATTATCAATATTTAGAGAAATAAAGAATAGTCTCTCTATCTTATATCTACTTGTTCTACTTTATCTATTTTGTGATCCCGAGAGAGGGAGAGAGAAAAGTCCTAACTGCTAATGACATGTTTTATAACACTGGTCAAGGAGAGCACGGGCTTATGTATCTCTGAAGACCAGAGATCACCCGCCGGCCTCTACATGTGCTGGCGTCCTCTCTTCCTCTTCTCCAGTGACAGTGTTTGCCTGGTACCCCGAGCAGGCATACAAGACTTCAGCGGGGCCTTCATGGCATATATCTGCGGTGAAAGATCAGTGATTAATTAAATTCTAATCAAATATTAATTAATAAAGGCTTATATATAGGTGTTCTTGTGCTAGGCTAATCAAGATCTTGATAATATCTAACATACTATTCATCAGTGATTCAGAGTTCAATGCTCCTCGACCCAAAGCAGATGACTTGTAGCTAGCAACGAAATCATTTGCCGTCTCTCTTTGCCACATCGGATGATACATCGTACGAGCCGGCGATTTTCGCTAGGCCGTGTTGCTGGGCATGCCATTATTAGATTTATATTTCGTCCCAAAGTACTTGACATTCTCTTTTTCCAATACATATTTCTCGTTTCTCAATACACTTTTGTCTTACCCCATACATCTCGGTCTTGCTTGTTTTCCGCACATCACATTTTTTGCACTTCTTAGTTCTGGTCTCCAAACATATAGTATTCATTTTAAGACAAAGTGTCCAAACCTACATTTATTTTTTTCCAAAACAAACCTACATTTATTTTAATACGAAGAAAGTAGTAGAATACACATAGATTCATTTGCTCCTCTCGACCTCTTGTTCTTTAATTCTTATAACATGCCACACGCTAGTTACATCAGTGATTTTTCTTCTTTTGTGTAAACTGATTGCTTCCAAAAAAATATCAACCCTGCTCGAGTGTGACGCATACTGATTGGATCAGTGGTTTTTTCTTATATCTTGAGCCCTAGCATCAGCCGGATCAATATCAGCCCTGATCGATTGCTTCCACAAATATCATCCGCACACACGCACCTACGACCAACTAGCTTTTATTTTCTATTCCAATCACTTTTATACCGGTTATTAAATTATAATATTTCTAGTTCAAAAAGAGTTGATGGCTCAGATTTATTCGACCTCTTAGAGAGTAACCGGCCGGGCCTAACATACACCTATAGCTGCTCTTTCTGTCTCAGAAAGAATAGATTTCTAACAATTTTATGGCAGATTAGCAAATAAGAGAAAAAAAGAGTTTACTACCAGCACTAGTGCTAGCGCTCGGATGTCTAGACGCCATTTGTCTGCCAGCGCCTGCAGTCCGCTTTCATTCCATTTCGCGCGCCCATATGGGGCCAACGCTGACCACTACTGTAGAGCCATGGTCCGCCCACCGCTAATATAGGTGAGAAACACCGCTGGAAATCTCACCCACCGTGTCCAGATGGAGATCCACTGCAATTGTCTTATCTACTTTTAAAACTTTCGGATACAACACTTGTAACATAGAACATACAAATAAGACAAACGAAGCACTAGAAACATACGCCGAAAACACTTGAAAACCATTGCAAAATATATACAACATCCGAATAAAACACAAGCAACATATGTGTGAAAAATATGCAACATCCAGAAACACACTTGCAAAATATATCTAAAACAAGATGCAAAACTATCAAAGAAACAATTCAGTATAGTTGGATTTAGAGAAAATGAGTTCAATAGTAGCATGAGATTTGATGTTTACCATCCGAAGAACGGCCACCGGCGGAGTCGAGATGACGGGCTTAATGTTCTCGACGGATCCCGCGTTGGAATGAGAGAGGTCAAAAAGAGGATTCGTCTCATGTCCATGACGACGTGACAAATAGGCAGCAGGAGAAACGAAGGTGTGGTTGGAGCCGTCGATCAGCGAGGAGCATGTGGAGCAGCGGTTGCAAGTAGCGTGAGCAGGTAGGATCAGACCGCTCTAACTGTTGGACAATGGGCTGGTGCCGCGGCCCACAAATGTGAGCATTTCCTCTTTACTAGGCCTTATTAAAGTTCTTAATTTTGATTGCATTCACTGTTGGAACTAGACGTAGCTGCGTGGCCAAAACGCAAACGCCGGCGATGGTGCGGTGACCACGGTGAGAGCTAGAGCTAAGGAAGATGTAAACTCGCGAGATAGATTGGAATTAGGTACTGCCAACATGACAGCCCTTTGAGTCCTTTATTCATGTATAAGACACCTGAGGGACACGACCTCATCCCACGCAAAACCGTTTCACCGCGGTGCTTGTCCCGTGCGCCCGGCATGTCATGGCGTGACCAAGACAGACTCCATACCGGACCGTGTCATAGTCAGGCACGACTCCAACCACGCCTGATCCCTAACCGACTCATCCCTAGATTCTAACAGAATGAAAGTTTACAATGATCTGCATCAGCTTATCTAACATTCACCACTACCAAGAAGTTAGAGTAAAACGTTTTTATGTTTCAAATGATATAATATATTAATTGTTGTTTCACCCACTACAACATTGGATTGGAAAAGGGTAAGAAAAACATATCATATATATATATATATATATATATATATATATAGTATTGCTAAACGTCAACATATATTTATACTGAACATTCATTTTGTCATCAAGTTCTTCCAAAGGAGATGTATAATCTGCACTTTGTTTATGCACTTGAGTGTGTATGCATCCCTTGGGTGGTGTATGTATGTTTATTTGATAGAGGCTTCGATTCCTTTTTTTCCTAGGCTCCTGTAACATCCTAAATTTTGCAAATTAAAAATAGAGTAAAAAAATAATTTCTTTGTGTATTTTTGTGCTCATGAGAACATAGGGAAAACAATATTTTTAATAAAATAAAATTTATCATAAGGTTTAGAAACATTATTGTGTATACATGCTGGTGCATTGGATTTATTGTAATGAGTGGTTTGATCCAAAATTCAAAAATGCTTTTGAATGTGTGTTGAAAATGACTTTGAAATAAAAGAAAAGAAAATTAAAAAGGAAACTCCTCTCCTCGCGCGGTTTTGGCCCAAAGGCCCACTGCCTTTCCTCTCGGCCGGCTGAAAGCCCGCACCACAAGCAGCACGCCAGCGCCTCTCATCTCACTGCCAGCCAGACCCCACAGGTCATCCCTAAACCCCAGTCTCCGGTCTCCCCATCGATCCACCATTGACGCGCAGCAGCAGGACCGAGCCCCCGTCCCAGCTCCCCGCATTCCGTCTCCGCAAGACCGAGCCCGGCCTCACCCGCCCAACCGACGCACGCCCGCTCCACCTTCGACGCGGGTCGCGTCTCGATCCGACCTGGCTCCACCATTCACGGCATGCCGCGCTCGCGGCTGAGTCGCTCCACTCCCACCTCTCCCTATATATTTCGGTCGTCCGCGACCTCGAGGACTCGCTCACTTCCACGACACCCCTCCCAGTTCCTCGTCCCGCCCCAACGCCTTATATCGCCACCATCGCCGCCATAGCAGAGTCGGGCCGAGTTCACGATCTCCGCATTCCTACTACCTCCGGCGCCGCCGCTTAGCTCTGTAGCCTCGCAAGAACACGGAGAGCCGCCCCGCTGAATCGCTTCGCCAATCCACGGTCACCACGTCTCTTCCGCACTCGCCGAACTACACCACTGCCGCAGCCGCTGTCCGCAGCGAACCGGGCCGGCGAATAGCACCGCATGTCCTCCTTCCAAATAACAAGGTGAGCACCCTCTGCGCTCTCGCCGTCCAGCGAGCACACTCGCCCAGAACTAGCAACGCCGCCGTGCGTGCAATGCATTATTGCTTCGTAGCTTTTGATGACATCATTCCTAGCTTTTGATAACATCGACATGACCTCGTCATTATTTGTGGCCGTTTTCCTTTGGTAAAATAATTCTAGAAATACACATATACATCGAATCTTTCTGAACCGTCTATTTTAGTTCAATGTTCCATATCAGAAGGTACCTCTTCAATATTCAGATAACTCCTAGAGTTAACCATGCTATAAACAATTCATGTGTTATCTTTTGCTTATATCCTATAAATGTCGTACGTCACCTAAGATATATTTTGTAAATATTTGTTCTTTCCTCCAAATTAGTTGTTTATATGCTGCACTAATTTCATGTCATGATGCACGCGTTAGCACAGACAATGTCAAATATTAAATTGATTAAAAATGAAATACAATACTTTTTTCTAATTTAAAGGCAAAGGTAGGTGTCACAGTTTGATATTTCTATGCAAATATTAATATGAGTTATTTGTGATATAAAATGTATTTAAATTGTAATTTGCCAAGTTTTAAGGATGTACCATATATAATTTGAATATACGCTCTCAGTGGTAATTATATTTTTTAAGTTAAAATTGGCATAAATGATATTAAAATATTCATGAAGAATAAGAGACGATTAATTTTACTTTAGTTTTCTTATAAAATATAAATTTGACTTAAATTCAATTTAGATATTTCTTTGAAGTATCTTATATGTTTTATATATTAATGAAATAAGTAAAGTCTATATATAATTACTCCATATTTCTCGTTTCATCTTAGCTCCAGTTAGAATGCATTTTTCGTCTATGTGAACCTAGCAATGCGTAGTTTAGTTTTCAAGCCTTTTTCATTCAATGATGTATTGTTCTAATATAGCTATGTTTATGTGTTATGCATGTCTCTGGGTTGGATGCTCGTGTGGTGCTTATGAACATGTCTAGTTGGTGAGTCTTACGTGTGATCAAGAAGCAATATTTGGAAGCTACGAACCAACAAAGGATCAGAGTTTAAGACAAGTATAGCTCGTGTTTTCTTTCTATGACCATGATCTTGAGCTTGTTTAATAAATGTGATATAAATATAAATGATGTATGTTATCCTTTGATAAAAACTGGGACTTATGGTACAACTATGGGGGCTATATGGCTCTGGCTCTAGTTGTTTAAAAGACCTTTTTCTAACTTGTTAGTGGTTACCAAAAGGTGCAAGAGGGGCTCTGCCTTGTATGATTCCATGGCCTACCAAAAGAGGGTGCACTTTGGTTTACTTGTCTTTTGTTAGTCACCTCTTTGGGGAGGGTTTATGCATTTTGATGGAGAAACCTTAGCGACCCTAACTTGTTAGATGAACTCTTAGATGACTTTATAAGGTTTTTGATGTTTTGGGAGTCGCTATCTCAAAGCATTGAAAATCATGACTCACAGTGAAAGTATACACCTCTGCGCAGAGTTTAAATCGATAACGTTCATGCCCACGGACAGGGCGGCCTGGAAAACTGAGAGAATTTATGTTCATTTAATTTTATTTATGTGCAATTCATTATTCAATAACACTTGATTATGTGGTTATGGGATTACACTTTGTTCCTATATTTGAGGAGTTCGACATGGACTCACTCTTACTATTCTTCCCACACCTCAGGAGAAGTTTTATGCTTGTGATCAACCAGACAGTTGGATCTAGTGGAGTCTACACCCAAAGTTTGGAGTTGTCTATCCGTTGACTGTTCCTAAGGTTATATCTTTTATACTATATACGTTATATTTAAAGCATTGTAATTTGATACTACCCTTTATTTGTAGTTATATGTGAGAATTGACCTCTAAGACTCACATATAGTGTATTCTAGTTTTGTGCTTAAATCGTCTGTGCAAAGTTAAGGGCAATCTCTCTCCTATTCAAACTTCAAGAATATATATAGTGTTGCCAAGTCACTGAATCTGAAGAGTACTTGTTCATGTGTTAAGATAAATTTTTGTCTGATATATTTGTTCAAAATTGCAGTGAACATGGACGGACAAGACTCCTAAGTGAAGATGACTTGTTTCCACATGCCCATGTCTATTAATTTTAGACACAGCATGGTGAGCCTTTCATATGTTTAAATTTATTTCTACCCTGGATCCTTATACATTTCATTTTCTACCATGTTTCAGTTGGAGAGAGATTTCAATTGTCGAAGTAGTAGTATATAGTACTTGCTATCCTTTCCATAAACTTTACTGAGTCAAACTGACTATTCATCAGTGAATTGCAAAATGATGCAACTGAAAACATAATTAGATAATAATTGCTCTCTAAAGTAGATATATAAACCATGCATATATTTATTTCACTGTTCTTTGTGCAGAAAATGCCTGCCAGGTTCATGAACCAATTTGGAGCAGAGATCTCAGAGAGCATCGACATCGAATCCCCAAATGGTATTGTTTACTCTGTCAAGGGTACCAAGTATATGAACAAGATGCTTCCCCACTGTGGATGGAAAGCATTTGTCGATGCCCATCCCATAGAGGAGAATGACTCATTGATGTTTCAATATATTGAGAAGGCCCGTTTTAAGGTTGCGATAATCGATCATGATGGATATGAGAAAGTCTTTCCCAGTGATGGGATCAGAGTCAGTTCTAGTAACATCCAAGAATGACATGTGGATTGTGTTGATGTTTTAGATAGCTCTAATGACCACAACAATTATAAGTCATCAAGAATTCAGAAAAGAGTCTCTAGCTGTCAAAGGGATTGTCATCCAAGCCAACGTAGAAAAGCTGCAAGGATTACCACAACATCAGCCTCTTCGTCTGAGGAATCAGGTTTTTATGTTATATACATATATATAATATATAATTATTGGTTGCCTTATATTATACATAAATGAAGATAATTTCTTTTGTTAAATGTGCCTGTGTGGAATGTGGTTTGGTTTATTTTATCTAAAATTGTTGCTTTTTTCCTAATGTCTTTTAGTAATTATATATATTATTAGTTATATGCATGAGCAGATTATGAGGGCATTGCTAAATATGAATGGTGTTCAGGTTCTCATGACAATCCTAAGACAAATGCGGCAACTGATTATGACTTATCACAAAAGAGTTTTCTATCTGAAGAAGAAGGGGAGCAAGTAGATGGACTTATCGAGGAAATCCAGCCCGAAATTACTATGCTTGTGGCTGTCATGAAACCTACCAATGTCCGACCATCCCCTATTCTTGTAAGCCGTGTTCTTCTCTTTTGTCAATTATAAACACTCGTCTAATTTAATCATGCAAATAATGTATATACGAGTTTTTCTAATTTAGTCCTGCTGCACTATAGTCATATTTATTTGCTGAATGCTGATCCATCCCATTCCCACCTGGAATCAGGTTATTCCTCAGGTTTTTGCAGACGCGCACCTCCCACAAAAAAATCAATTGGTCACCCTTCAGCAGCCAGGCAAGAACAAGAAGTGGCAGGCCAAGTTTAAAGTTAGGAAAGAGAAAATAGATCAAGACACGTTGAGTGGGCCTTGGTCAGACTTTGTGAAAGACAACCATTTGCAGCAAGGCGACATCTGCATCTTTCAGCCACTGAAGACTGTTGGCAAAAGGTTCACTCTGATGGTTCATCTGATTCGTCAGTCAAAGGTTGGTGCTTTACATGAACATGGAATCAGTCTTAGTCTAGGATCAGTAGGAGGAACAAGTTCTAGCAGAGAGTCCGGCGATTCTGATGAGCAGTATAAAACAAAGCTCTATACTATGTCATGTTGTACGCATTTGACTGATGAGCAGAGGAAGAAAGTGGAAGACATAGTTGGCAGTATTCAGTCTGAAGGACCCATTTACGTGGAAGGATGAACAAGACCAATGTTGCTGTCAACGCCACCACCTTAGTAAGTAGCTGAAAAGCTCCTTTCTCTTTCTCTTATGCCAATTTCATCAGTTACTACTTTATTAACACATTATATGCATGTATATGATAGAACAGTACTTTCGCTCAGAGTATACCAGCAAGTATCTTCTAGACGGGGAGGGTGGAGATGTATCCACGTAGGCTCAGTCGTGGTTGGCTTGACTTTGTCCACGGCAATCACCTCAAACTCGACGATATCTGCATCTTTCAGCTGACCAATGACGACATCGAGAAGCTTACAATGACAGTCTATATCATTCGCGATGTCGATGCCTAACATTGTTTGTTTATTAGAATCTACTTGTTTCGATCGTGCACTAGAAGGATGATAGGATGTTGGTCTTAATTTGTACAGCTCCCTGCTGCGACTTCGTGTTGCCTTTGCTGCGAAATAAGAAGAGGACGAACCTTAATTTGTTCTTGCACTGAACATCCTTTCTTACAATCTTCCTGCTGCTATTTTGACTTTTTACGCAACGATCGTGGGGCAAATCGTTCGGCGCCGTATGCTGTCTGCATAAATCGCAAGCACCTAGCACCTAGGGTTCGTTGTTACTGGTCAAGCCTCAAGCAAAGGAACATCTTATTGTTTATTTAGTTTATACTTATTCACACAAGTACGTAATAAATTTTGTTAAATTTTTCTTTGCAAGTGCCAAATAATTTATTCTTGGACAAACAGGTGCAAAATATTATCGGGGTACTGAGTTTATTGGCTACGTGCTTATTTGGTGCAAGCATATAAATGTAGAATTGTCATGAAGTACTCTATTCGTTCCAAAAATATAGGTCATTTTGGTTTATAAGCTATGTTTCGTTACGTAGCACAATTTATGTAGTAGAAAAGTCAAAATTACCTAGAATATGGAATGGAGAAAGTATAAATTATACTTAGAAAAATACAATCAGCCACTCGGTCGATATCAATCAGTTACGGCTCGGGCTTTGGTTTCCACCGAAGTTTGTAAGCATACAATGTGCTGCGCTTGTCGTTCGCTCGCACGGCGGTCGCCTGGCTGCTCGGCCCTCTCGCAGACACCACTGCAGGTATAGGAGATAGCGTCGAGCCTTGCCGTCGTGAAGTTTTTGCCCTGCTTACCGAATGGAGCAGAGAGCCCCGCCAGCGCAGTCATGGCGCAAAAGAGTGCACTCGCGCAGCAGCAGCAGCAGCCAGACATGGCGTAGACTAGCGCCAATCCCTGCTTACCGAATAGATGCCACCTTGCTCGCCGAATCGAACTATCACAGAAGACCACCGCGCGCCGCCGCCGCTCGGATGTGTTCGATGCGGAAAAGGAAGCAGGAAGCTGCCACTCGGGTCAGCGGAGGGGATGAAGGGTGTGCGTGACTTGAGGCCATGTGGGCCTTCGGACTTGATGTCGCTAATTTGCTAGGTGGGCCGAATATGTTAGCTGTTCAGTTTTTTCTGGATGCGAAAGCAACGACACAGCTGAAAACCGAAGTTTACAGAATCAGAAACCGAACCAAAACCAAAAACCCAAAAAGCCAACATTTTGGTCTGGTCTGATTTGGTTTGCGTTTAAAAAGTGCCCATGCAGACATATATATCAATGCTAAAAGCAAATTATGACTGCTGGCCAATGGCCACAATAGAAGAAAAAACAATCAAGAAAGTCGGAGTGTCAATATATAGGGATGAAATTAGAGCCTTTTACTTGCATGCCATTAAAGAAGATGGTGTAATCGTCCATGTCCCTTGAAGATGGCTTCTCACGCTCATGTCCCTGGGTCTGAAAAGTTTTCTCTTCCAAGTCATTCCGTCCATTTCTCTCTTCAATGGCGTCAAACTGAGTCCAAAAAGTCCAAAATGCCCTCTGCCCTTTGAGTCAATGACAGCCAGGTCCCATCATCATCTTCTTTCTCTTCAATGACGAGTGGGCCCCACGAGTAAGGCTGGTCATCCCCACCCTCCCCTCCAGCGCGCGATTTGCTGGAGCAGCAGTGGACGGGCAGAGGCTGGAGGCCGAGGGCTCGTGGCGCGAAGGCGGCGCGGCCTCCTCCGACGCGGAGTTCGCGGCGGGGCGCGCGTGGGCGAAACTCCCAGCCCTGCCGGGGGCCGAGGGCGCTCGCGGCGGTGCGCAACGGAGCTCGCAGCTGCGGAGGCTGTGGTGGAGCTCGGGCGACGCGATGACGCGAGACCGCGGCTCGCCGGCCATAGTTGCGATTCGGAGCCGGGCGACTAGGACGTGTGCGAGGGCACGCGCCGCGCAGAGCTCGCTCCGCCCCCGTCAGCGGCATCCGTGGTGGCGCTGGCCTCGAGCGCTCGTGGTGGCGAGCGCGCATGATGCCGAGGCCGAACGCGAGCGCGACGAGTGGATATGGTGCAGGGTGCCATGGCTAGAGTGTGGCGAGGCGGAGGCCGACGTAACTTGCGCGAGGTCGCTGGGGCTGGACCGCCATGGCCGCAGGGAAGGGGTGGGGAGCTGGCGGCCATGGCTCTGGGGCGACATGGCTCTGCATCGAGAGGCGACACAGGCTAATGGGCTGAGCTCAGAGCTCTGCCTTAGAGAGCAGCGGCCATGGCAATGTGCTGCGGGACACTACCAGACTAGCGGTTTTTTCTGACGGCCACAAACCGTCAGGAAAGGCCAAAAAACCGTCAGGAATTATATTCCTGACGGACAACCGACAGGAATAGGCCGTCAGCAACGACTCGTTAGGAAAGTCGGCTTTTCCTGACGGTTGGCCGTCATGAATCTTTTCCTGACGGCAGTTCCTGACGGCCAAGCTAAGGCTGGATCTGGATGCCTATTCCTGACGGCATAACCAACAGGAAAAAAAATAGTGAAGGTTAAAAAAAAAAATAGAAGCAAGCCTCGTCCTTAATTACAAACTTCAACCGCAGTATTTATACATATAGAGATCCATCGATCAAGTTACTACACAGTAAGAACTTCAACGAATGACACCTCAGTACGACTTCTAGTTAACTACACTAGTGAAGTTGGAACTTGAACTGAAGCAATGCAACAGGATGAATTTGCTAGGTGTTCAGGGCTGTGAATTTGCTGCAATAAAATAAAATAAAATTTATTAGATCAGATATTTGCTTCAACATGTCATATATTGGTTATGAATCTGCAACGTGCACGCTGCCCAGAATATGACAAAGAAGCACTCTACAATGTGCCATGCCACCTATATTAGTTCTGAATTGAAAAAAAGTTAAGGAAAGGCAGCATGAATACTGCAAAGTTTAGTTACAAATGGAAGGCATCAGTGTACTAACACAATGTTTGCCAATGTATGTACTGAAATCAGAACTCTATGCCAATGTATGTACTGATGCTTGATCCAAACAACAAAATGTACACTTATGTCAGAGACCTATACATTTTACAGAACATTGGTTTTAGCTTGGATATTGAAATACTGGAAATTAATAATATCAACATTTAGGACGGGAAACCAAAAGTAGATCAAGGAATGTGCCAAGGTCCAGGTGTTTTAGGCATCACATATCTGGAATGTTGATATAAGACAGTATATGGGCAGCAGGGCATACCTTTCAAGTTGGCTGACAAATACTATAAGAGCAGCTGAATACTCGTGGCACATGCACGACATTGTTGTATGTCAACTCACAGCTCTAAAAATGGAGACAATATAGTGAGAACACAATTTATAGCATGGATGATGGTAGTATCAACAAGCAAAATCCCTATTCCAAATTGGTTAATGTCAGAATCGATGACTTACATGTACAACCCAAAAAGTTACATTAGCACATCAAAATTTGTATGCATGTACACTTGGTGAAAAAACAAACATATCAAAGAGAACAAAAATTAAGCAAAGGTCAGAGATTATCATACCATATAAATCCCAAAGAGCTCAAGCAAAGAAATTAGCTTCTGCAGCAACTTAGCCTTGTTTGCTTCTGCAGCTTTCCTCAATTCCTTCAAGTTTATATGTTACCCATGAAATCAGTTCCAACAGCAAAAATCTTCATTCCAACCATAGCAGCACCTGCAGGGTTTGTGCTGTGTACTGAATCATGCTTATGGAAACTAAAAAAGGATGAAATAATCTGAGCCCCTTTAGCTAATTACCTTGTGGAGATAATACAGGAAGTTATCGAATAGGATCTGAAAATCCAGGCAATTTCGCTTCTCCCAATCATGTTCTAGCACTCCACTAGATCAGAGAACACATCTGACGATATGCTAGCTCTAGGTCAAAGAAGACATTCAGATCGAGATACTACATCCACTCCGGTGCATGAGAAGAGAGGCAGCACGATGTACCTTTGCATCTGCACCTTGCAGCCAACGCGAGATGGCGCTGCCGGCGGCTCCTGCTTGCTGCCGATGCGGGAGGGGTGTCAGGGCCGATGCAGGCTTCACCGGCACCAGATCTCTCGACAGGGTGCGGGCAGGTTCGCGTGGAGGGCATCAGCGGCTGCGGCGGAGGGCGGGGGTCGCGACGGGGTGGACGTCGCGGTCGCTGCGGAGGGCGGGGGTCGCGACGCGGTGGACGTCGGCGGCAGCGGCGGAGGGCGGGGTCCCGATGCGGAGGATGGCGGCGGCGGCGGCGACGGCGGCTTCGAGTGTTGGGACGGAGCCGAGGAATTTTTTTTATTTTTAATTTTTTTTAAAAAAAAATTTATAAAAATAGTCTGCGGTTTCAAATAATGACAGAAGTAGTCGTCCACAGTGAAAAAACGCCCACTATCTGGGCGTTTTTTAAAAAACGCCCACTGTCTGGGCGTTTTGTGTGACGTGGCAAAACGTCGGGCCGGCGCCGGTGCCGGCGTTTGCGGCGGCCCTCTGGCGACCAAAAAACGCCCACTGTGTGGGCGTTTTTCTGCGGCCAGGGGGCCG
>CM041643.1:873133-992869 GCA_023333625.1 Bothriochloa decipiens | reverse complement strand
CGGCCCCCTGGCCGCAGAAAAACGCCCACACAGTGGGCGTTTTTTGGCCGCCAGAGGGCCGCCGCAAACGCCGGCACCGGCGCCGGCCCGACGTTTTGCCACGTCACAAAAAACGCCCAGACAGTGGGCGTTTTTTCACTGTGGACGACTACTTCTGTCATTATTTGAAACCGCAGACTATTTTTATAAATTTTTTTTTAAAAAAAATTAAAAATAAAAAAAATTCCGGAGCCGAGAGGATAGGGTTTGAGAAGAAGAGAAGCTGTTCCCGTCCGTTCTTTTTGGGCTGGGCTGGCTAAGTGGCTTGGCTACGGGTGTAGTATTTTGGACTCCTGTCGGTCCATTTTACCGTCAGGAGCCTTCGGGAGTCGGGCAGTGGGAGGAAGATAAGGGGGAAAAAAAAATGGGAGGATGACACGTGGGCCTCACTGATGGCTAGCGTTAGAACTTCAACGGTTAAGGGCAACTAAGGTCATTTGCCACCACAGACCCTACTTATTAAGACTGTCAAACGACATAAATCAAACAGAACACAAACGGAATGACGTGGGAGAGAAAACTTTTCATACCAGAGACATGAGCGTGAGAAGCTATCTTCATGAGAGACCTGGACAATTACATTATTTTTTTAATGGCATACAAGTAATTCAGAGACATTTACGTCTGTCAAAGCAGCAGAGAGTTTGAGTTAGACACGTAACGTCAATACGTCATGAGCCATCTGTACCTGAGTAGTGAGTACCGTTCCATGCACGGCTCTGTGCATGACTTTGAATCGGAAACCACTTCTTGGCTATCAACGTAATTGAACATTTGAACGTGTCATATTTATGGTACGTCAATTGTGTATTGCTGCTGCTAGCAAGACGAACGATTTCTTTCGGCACACGTACCGAATGAGCTCATGGCACAGACGGAAAGGCAATGTGGACACCCATGCATTCCAGGTCCTAGATACAGGGTCCTCATCATTGTTGATTGTTCAAAAACCCTCGCGATTGAACGCCGCCTAGCCAGTTGTAGTTGGTGAAGAATATATTTTCGTTGCACCATGCATATATGTGCTGTGCCCATACCTGCTCTAAGATTTATGCTTGTATAAGTGAAAAAAAGCCATCGCAAGGAGTTTATTATTAGATAGAGGATAAGCTTTCTAGTCAACAAGTTGATTGTACAGTACAGTACTATACTATATACGCGATTGTTCTAACTTCTTTCAGCACTATACGGAGGGGGGACAAACGTCAACCTGCCGTTTTGTACAAGAAAAATGAAGTGTGTTGATTGAGACAACTTCATTCCCAATATAATATATGTATAAACCCTTCACATTGAAAGCCATATTTTTATTTATATATTATATACTAGGTGAGTTCTTCGCGCGTTGCTGCGGGTATACAGAGGAGTGTAATCTCTCATCCATTACTATGGAATTAGTATAAATTGCACAATTTAATAGAAAGTTATGCGTAAAGAATGTGCAAGGAAAAGATTGTCACCTACATGAATAGTTTGAGGTAATTAGAGTAACGCAGCAGCATAGACCACAATGCCACATACCTATGGAACAATTCACTACATGCTGGATCCGATTTTTTTTTTCACCCATTTCTGACGATCTCTGCTAGGTAAGCCTACGGGTGCTTATCAAAAGGATGCAAATAAGAGTCAGTCTACTCCCTCCTCTCTCGAGTTTCTACTACTCTGGCCTGACTCTATTCTCTATTGCTAGTCCACATTTCTTGGACCTTCTTTTTTTGCGAATACATTTCTTGGACCGCTGCTCGTGCAGCTCCTTCTAGACTTCATCGCCACTGCTGGCTTGGTGAGTGGCGGCAGGGGAAGACGCCTCACTCACACCATGGCCGCAGAGAATGTGGATACTGCGCCATGGCTTTGAGATCGATGGAGGCTTCCTTGCCGCTGACGGGCCGGGGGAGCATCTTATGGAGGGCTCAATTGCGAGTGCTACTTTCTTGAGGCATATGGAGTGCGAATGAGATGCAGCACAACTATGCAAGTGGTATATATAGAACCTTGAGGAAAATGAAGAGATGTAACTTCTTGTATTCTTGGTTAGAACAATGTGGATGGAAGAGGAAGAGACGGGTGGTGATATTTTCTTAGACCTTAATGATATCAATCAATGGATTTGTTGGGCACATGAAGAGATATGACCGGAGTTGATCGGAATCACGCATGCAGGGTTGAGTGGATGGAAAAGAGCACTGGAGGGCAGCGTAGAGCACTGCCACACTGGAGAAGGAAGCGTGTTATTTTTTTAGTGGAGGACGGCCGCTTTTGGTGGATGCATGATCGAGTAGTAATTGATGCATGCCAATCTTCTATGCATAGTACGTACTACTAAGTGGAGGTATATCGGATGACGTAAGCGGATGACATGGCGCAAGGGTGGTAGGCTACAGAAATAGACTAGTGGGCTTTAGTTTTACAAGAGTTTAAGATTATAGCACCATCATGCGTTGTGCTCATACTTTTCCACGTCTTCTCGTGTGGAGGCCAAACATGTATAGGGATATTAGTAATTTGGATCGAGTTATATTCTTATATAGGACAAGAATGGGTCCTAAATGGTGTAGTTGAGTTGTGAGATCACTCGTATTGTTTTGGAGTTGTTCTTAAGGCTTTGCCAAAATCTCATATTTGGTTTGGTTCCTCAATGCCATCATGTAGGATTGTTTTCTTTGAGGTACATCTTCATTATTCATATGGCGCAAGCTTGTATGCTACTTACTTACTCGCAATATCATTTCTGAATCCTTTTTTAGGGAACAATGGTTGGGGGCGTAAAGATCCCTACCTAAATCATTTACCATTGATTTCGGCTAGGCTAGTTGTGATGGGTACGTGTTGGGCACCTTATAGCAGGCCTAAGAGGCATGAAGTTGAATAGGGTACAACAGAGGAGGTTGAGTTAATCATTTTTGAATCCTAGCTAGAGTTACACATCATTAGGGGGTATAACTCTAACATAGATTCTCAACCCATCGTGTGATCATCAGTCTTATCCGACTCCCTCTGCTCAAAGAAAACATCTCGAATTGCCTTCATTAATAATATAAACAATTCATAATAATGTAGGTAATTGACCCATACTAACTAACTTAAACATGCTAACTAAAATTTCTAACTAACATGCTAACCTAAACATAGACTATAATTAAGCAACAAAAACTTACCAAATTTAACCTATACATAAACACGCTAACTAAAATTTCTAACTAACTTACTAACATAAGCATGGAGCAAATATAATGCAACTACATGTACCCCAAACCCTAAATTGTAAACCCTAAAGGTATTCAATATGCATATAATACTTTGCATCTCTCCCAAATAAAGTTTTTCCTTCATTACTCTAGCTATCAAGCTAATATTCAAATCTACAACGAAAATACCAAATGAGAGGGGGATTACATTGCCCTAGGCCAAGGGAATCTTGGGGCAACCACTAACTTGCTCCGGACACCGATCTGGCTGGGGAGGCCAGTGGCGCCATTCCAGTGCCCGGCATGATGACCTAAGTGGGGAAGGAAGAAAGAAGTTGCAAGTCATGGCATTTTTCGCGCAAAATTTGCAGCTACTCGGTCGGCAAGATTGGAACCGCCAACCTCTCCCTCACGCAACATCTCCTCTAACAACTGCATTACACACTCACATTTGCCTATATAAGTCGTTTTGGTTCTCACATATTATACTAAACCGAGTGTAAATTGCTTGTTTGAGGCCCTAAATGAATTCAAATTAAAAAGTTATCAATTATAAAGTTTTATAACTTTTTGAGGTCTACACTTTTTGTTTAGGATGTTTTCCATCCAAGGTCGTTTGTAAAATTCAAATTTTAAAATTTGACAAATTCAAACGCATTTTTGCATGACAAGATGAATTCAAAGAGCATCTACAATTAAATTTCTCTCCTAGGATGCATTAAATTTTGCCATCCCATAACTGCACTCTAATTTGTCTTTTTCTGGGTACCTATTATATACTATTTATAAAACTTAATGTGAAATTAGACCAAGAAAAAGAATTGTGAAAATAAAAGCAAGAGTCTTTCAAATAATCCTTATTTACCATGACATGATTTTTTTGTTCACGTTAAATAACTGCATTAGATTATGAGTTTACATGTTAATGATGTTGAAAAATTAGGGTATTATGATCCATGGAGTTATCAATTAAGCCTATATAGAAAAACCAAAAATTCCACAATTACAAAAAATAACTAACTAATCACATAATATTTCTTTTTGTAAATTATCTTGACCCCTAAGTTTGCATTCAAGTTAACAATATGAGGCATTATGTAATGTAATATATAATTATATATATAATGATCTATACCTAAATTATCTATCTTGACCGATTTGATTGGAACATTGTATCATAAGAATATGAATATTAGTAATTTAATTACAAGAATTATTTATTTAATAAAAAATATCAATATAGTATTAAAAAATTTGACATTTTGGGTGCCATGGTATATGGTCAAACAACTATGTATGCCAAAATTAAGACGATTGCCTAAGATAGAATATTATTTTAATAAAATAAAAAGTAAAGATTTTGAATAGGCGAGCATTGGAATTTTCAATTAACACGTGATCAAAATCTAAAAGCTAAAATATAGGCTTTTATGATATCACATAAGGTGATAAGAGTATATAAACTTTATCATGCAAGAAAAAAGATTAATCCTAAGAAATATTGATCACAAAATCGCTACAAACAAAAAAGATAGATCCTAAAATTCTTAAAGAAAAACTAAAACGTTATCCCATCAAATTGGTAGGCTATAATCACCATTGTACATCTCAAATCACCATTGTACATCTCAAATTGTGCAAAGGGTCATCTCAAAAAAATGCATTGTGCAAAGGATATTCTTGAGCAACTAGCTAGACGGCGTTCAACGCGAGCGTTTCTCTCTTTTCAAAAAAAAAAAAACGCGAGCGTTTTTCAATAGTGAGGACCCTATCTGGTGCCGCATGCGGAGCTCATTCATTGCGTCGCGCCGAAAAGACAAACAAATAGTTGTGTTGCTATAGCAGCAGCAATGCATAATTGACCATGCATAACACGCACGTTGAATTACGTTTACAGCCAAGAAATCATGCGCCAAGCCGTGCATTGCTTTATAACTTCGATCTATCTTGTTGTAGATAACTCATCAGCTCATGACATTGCTTTTCAATGTGAGATATCGTACGTGTCAAAATCAAACTCTAGCTACTACTGTCTGTCCATGACATTGCTTTTCAATGTGAGATATCGTACGTGTCAAAATCAAACTCTAGCTACTACTGCCTGACAGACGTAGCGTGTCTCTGCATTGAGAAAATGATGAATGTTTGATCTCTATATACATCGACGCTCCGACTCAATGACCAAGCCAGAAAAAATATTAGATAGGGCTAAACACGTATTAGATGTGGAGCACCTTCATCTTAAGGTAACACTGATGAAAATTTTTAGGTAGGGCTTAGGCGGGGCTCTGTGGAGTAACCAACCATAGGGGGCTTAAGCCCGGGTAGCGGCCCCCCCCCCCCCCCCCGGCGGCTACGTCCCTGCTCCGAGTCCAAGACATATCTTTCTTGATTGTTCTTTTCGTAGTGGCCATTGGGCAACAGTCAATAGCTTTTACATTGACATCGAGTGATCAATTGTATTTGTAAGTATAATTTTATACTTTCTCAGTTTCAAACTATAAGTCGTCTTGGCTTTTTTACTACGTATATATTTAATTATATATCTAGACATAGCGTAAGGCATTTTCCTCAAAATGCCTCCAATACTATTGATAATTAAAGGCTTTTTTTATATTTGACTTCATAAAAGTCATTTGAAAGGTATTTTTGTAAGAATGCCTTTAGGTAAAAGGAAATTAATGTAATTTTACAAGACATGTTGTAGTGTGAACTCTGGTGGGTAATATCTGACTCAATAATCCTACTATTAGACCATAGGCCCATTTATATATGTTTGTTTTTTTATATTGGCAGGGGAAGAGCCTAGATATATCCATTTTCATGGGTGGCAGCCCATGTGCTCAGTATGTTTTGAAACGAATAGAGCCGCAAATGAAATTGAACACGACTGTTGTGTTTCCCTATAAATACATCTCCTTCGCTCGGAGCCTCCAACACAGTTGCCCGAAGGTACTTACGCGCCAATTGTCATGGCAAGAACACCAACAATAATCTTGCACCTTCTCATCGTAACCCTTGTTTGCATCATCTCTACCAGCGCAAGAACATCCTCCTCTTCAGCAGGTGGTGCTTCGAGCAGCGATGTGGATGCATTCCTCAGCTGCCTCTCCGGCGCGGACATTCCGGCTTCCCTCATCTACACCCCAGCAAACAACTTCTCTTCGGTGCTTGTCTCCTCTGTCCGGAACCTCCGCTATTACGACGTGGTGCCAGACACCAGCACCACCCTGAGCCGGCCGCTGGTGATCGTTGCGGCCACCGAGGCCGCCCATGTCCAGACCACCGTGGTCTGTGGCCGCCGCCATAGCGTCCACGTCCGCACCCGCAGCGGCGGCCACGACTACGAGGGCCTCTCCTACGCCTCCGTCGACCCCCATGGGCAATATAGGCATTTCGCCGTGCTGGACCTCGCTGCGCTCCGCGCGATCCACGTCGACGCCTCGAGAGCCGAGGCGTGGGTCGGGTCAGGCGCCACGCTCGGTGAGCTCTACTACTACATCGCCGCCGCCAACTCCACGCTCGGGTTCCCCGCCGGTAACTGCCCCACCGTGGGCGTGGGCGGCCACCTGAGCGGCGGCGGGTTCGGCGGGCTGTCGCGCAAGTACGGCCTCTCCGCCGACAACGTCCTTGACGCCATCGTGGTGGACGCTGAAGGGAGGCTGCTGAACCGGAGCACCATGGGGGAGGATCTGTTCTGGGCCATCCGCGGCGGCGGCGGTGAGAGCTTCGGCGTCGTCGTGTCCTGGAAGGTGCGGCTGGTGCCCGTGACGGAGACCGTCACCATGTTCAGCATCCGCCGGCTGGGGAACGAGTCCGCCGTCGACCTCATCACCAAATGGCAAACGATCGCGCCGGCGCTGCCCAGGGACCTGTACCTCCGCGTGCTGGTGGAGAACCAGACGGCCAACTTCGTCGCCCTGTTCCTCGGCCGGTGCGGCGCCCTCGTGGACACCATGCGAGCTCAATTCCCGGAGCTAGGGATGGCGGAACGGGACTGCCAGGAGATGAGCTGGCTGAAATCCACCGTCTTCGGTTTCTACGGCACGGCCGACCTGCCGGCGGAGGTGCTGCTGAACAGATCAAGTAATCCGTACTACTACCTCAAGGTGAAGTCGGACCACGTGCAGGAGCCCATGCCAGGACATGTGTGGGAGAGCTTGTGGTCACACTGGCTCGACGAGCCCGAGGCGGCGCTGGTCATGCTCGACCCCTACGGCGGCCGGATGCGCAGCATCTCGCCGTCGGCGACGCCATTCCCGCACCGTAACTACCTGTACCAGCTCCAGTTCTACTCGATGTGGTACGACAACGGGACGGCGGCGCTGGAGAAGCGGATGAGCTGGGTGAGGGGAGTGTACGAGTATCTGACGCCATTTGTGTCCAAGAACCCAAGAGCTGTGTACGTCAACTACAGGGACCTGGACCTAGGGACGAACGAGCTGGAGGAGGGTGGCAAAGTCACCAGCTACGCCAAGGCTAAGGTTTGGGGGGAGAAGTATTTCAAAGGCAATTTCAAGAGGCTGGCGGCCGTGAAGAGCAAGGTGGATCCTCATGACTTCTTTAGGAATGAGCAGAGCATCCCTCCTCTTCCTGCTGCTGTAAAATAAAATGAATGGTCATAGGGAGATCGGAGCTCCATTTGGTGGATGCATTGGATAAATGGAAGCGTTCTAGCCTAGCTTCGAACGTCCATGCATTGCTGTGCTCGTGATCGTCAATCCGTGCCAAAGAATTTCGCCTCCCTACGTGGCTCCTATCATCATAGTTACTATACATCTATCGTTTTCCCATTTATTTCTTGTGTGGAATTTGTCTCTGAAGTGTCGTGTATGCATTGTTCGCTTGTTCAAAATAATATATTATCCATTGCATTTTGTTCAAACATCCATCTGCGTGCACAAACCTAGCGAGGCCATTTATCATTGGTTACGTATACAGCTAGTTTTATTTATATATATATATATATATATATATATATATATAGAATTACGGATACAGCTAGCTCCATGGATTCACGGGAACCTTCGAGAGCACTACGCTAACCTTTCTTGCATTGGAGGCCCATTTGTTTTCATTCATTTAGGTGTTATTCAGATGTAGTCGTATTTGCATGATTCTTATATGATCGATTAGAGTAAATTGAAGTTGAACTTAAACTAAATTTCACCTGATCCACATCTTGGATCGTGATGCGTACGAGAGCCACACTTTGCTGACTGCGTGGTGTAGTGACCCTCGCCCACCAAGACCTTCACTAGTGAATCAAGGTGGGTTTTCTACTTTGGGCAGGTCCAGCTCATGGAGGGAGGACAAATGTCAACCTTCCATTTTATTTGTACAGGAAGAAAGAAGTGTGTTTATTAAGACAACTTCAGCTACCTCAAATTTATACATTAGTGTCAGATCAAAACCCGACATCAGTGCTAGATTTTGAACCGGCACAACCTAGCTAGGCGGTACTGATGTGGGGTTGATATTAGTGCCGAATCTTACCGCTCGGCACTAATATGTTTTTTTTGGAAATCCTAAAAACAAGCCGAAAAAATAGCAGTTTTTTAAAAAAATCTAGAGAGGCCGCCATCAGCCACCATAGCACAACATAATTAAAGGCGGTGCTAAAGAGGAAACCAAAAATGAATTCTGTGCTATGTTTGGAAAATATTTTTTCTTTTCTTCTAGTGCTAATTAAGGAACCATATCATGCTAAATAAAGATTCTTTTTAATGAAAAAAGACAACAAAGTTTTTTTTAGAATAAATAAACTTTATATTACTTGCATCTTCAATGTGTATATATGCTGATGGGCTCGAATGGATAACATCGGTTGCCATTGCCCTCCTGCAAGTTTTGATATGTAGATATTGAAGTTTCTCCGTGCTTTCTTCTGTTTCTTGCTGTTCATAAAGCCCACATCGCACATAATATAGAACCTCCAAGAAACCGGATGCAACATTGGTAATTTAATGCCATACATATTTTTGAAATATTTCCAGAAAGCTCGAGCCGAGATGCATCGAGTTATAGCATAGTAAATTGTATCCTCTTAAGCTAAAAAATCTGGGAAAAAAACTTCAGACATCTACATGTCATTTGGCCAGGTTTCCATGAACAGGGATAAAATTATTTATAACACTCACCAGAGAACTCTAACCTTTGGGGAAATTTTAAGTTTGTAAAGATTTTGCCAAATTGGGTTGTTTTCACTAACGACCAGTAATGTTATTTTTAAGAAGGACAACCATTCTTCTTGAGCTAGAAACCAATAAACGATAGGCTGACCTTACACAGTATACGAACGTGCTTTTTTCTGCACTCCAAGCTCATTTATCTTTGTCAAGTTTTCCAAGAGGAATTCTGCTCACTGCTTTTCACCATGAAAGCAAGTTATATCTCATTGCCAAAGAAAAGCAATTTATATCTCGAAGAGCTTGTAGGTTCTAAGACATTCGATCTGGCGATAAGAGCTAATGGGCCTTTACAAGCTTGAGGAAATTTTGCCAAGGGGCCTGCCCATGTTTGAAGTAGAAAATGGGAAAAAGTGTAGTTTCAGTCCCTCAACTTTCGTGAAAGTTTGGTTTTTGTCACTGAACTCTAAAACCGGAAAAAAAAACATCCCTCAACTATTGAAATCATGCAGATTACGTCATGAGCGGTTTTGAGGGCGGTTTTATCTTTTTCTTTTACACTTATTTCAGCCAAATCTTCAAAAAATCATAGTAAATCATAAAAAATTATAAAATAAAAAATCCAATTTTGTTGGACTCTAGATTCGTATATCTACACAATGAATATATAATACAATTTCAGCACAATTGGATCACAAAAACTGCATCTATGAATTCTTCTAATGAATTATAGAAAATCAGATTGCTCTAAAGCATATTATATCATATAATTTCATCATATTCTAGATGATGTTACATTTTTAAATATAAATATAGTTAAAGTTGGACAAATTTGACTTAGGACAAACCAAATATGACATGTAAAAAAATAGAGAGGATAAAATCATCTCCAGAAGATCCCTATTCCCCAGCAATCCAACTAAAATATTGAAGGAGTTGGTGCAATTTGGACCTTTAATCGCTCTCCTTATCTGCCTAATAAGAAAGTCATACAGACCTTTACTCTCTCCCCTTAACTAATTTGGTTAAGAAAGTCTCAAAGTTGTTATTATATCCTTTGTTTTAGGGGAGTTGTTATTTTATCCTGGGATGGAGGGACTTACCATGAAATGGACTCTGAACAATCGCTTGCTTGCTTTGATCAGTTTGCTCTCAAACTTAGTAACTTCCTTACATGGTCCTATGTATAGTAAAGTTACTAGGCCTTCCATAAGTCACACCAACAAAAAAAGTAGAGAAACTAAATCTGGATATTTTCTATGATAAAAATCAAAACATAGCCTAGCCTCAAACAAAGAAACGTCTTAATGAGTATGTAATAAATTGTCTTAACTGTCTCTTTGCAAGTGCCTAATAATTTATACTCTATTCGACAAGCAAGTGCAAAACATTATCGGGGCAGTGAGTTTATTGGCTACTTATTTGGTATGAGTAGAAATAGACATAAAGAATTGCTGTGAAGAAGTACTCTTACTCAGTCCCAAATTATAGGTCATTTTGGTTTTCCTAGATACATAGGTTTACTATGCATTTAGATATACACTATATCCAAATATATAGCAAAATATATGCAATAGAAAAGCAAAAATGACTTATAATTTGAAAGAAGAAAGTATAAAATTATACTTAATTAGAAATACAACCAACCACTCCATATCAATCTACAAGCTGTGATGACTATTGGACAATGGCCACTATAGTAGGGAGAAAAAAACAATCAAGAAAAGACATGTCACGGAACCGGAGTGTCAATATATAGCTAGGGATCAAATTAGCCTTCATCTTGCAGAAGAGACGTTTACGTCTGTCAGGCAGTAGCTAGTAGCTTAGCTAGAGTTTGAGGTAATTAATATATAAGTATCTGAAACAAGATAGGTCGAAGTACCCTTTCCATGCACTTCTCGGTGCGTGACTTGGAATCGGAAATGACTTCTTGGCTGTAAACGTAACTGAACGTGGCATGTTGTGGTCAATTGTGTATTCCTGCTAGCAAGACGAACGATTTCTTTGGGCACAAGTACGGAAATAGCATGCATGTGGACCACGACCACCCATTCCAGGTCCTGAGAGGGTGTCCTCACTGTTGATTGTTGAGAAACCCTCGCGATTGAACGCCGCCTAGCTAGAAGCTAGTTGTAGTTGGTCAAGAATGATATCCTTTGCACCATGTGCTGTGCCCATACCTTCTCCAAATATTTGTGCTTGTATATATATATAAGTTGAAAAAGCCAGGCCGGGCAAGGAGTTAATTATTAGATAGAAGCTCTCTAGTCAACAAGTTGATTGTACGATACAGTAGTATATATGCAAGAAAGATACGCGATTATTCTAACTTCTTTCAGAAACGTCAACCTGCCGTTTTGTGCAAGAAAAATGAAATTTGCTGATTGAGGCAACGTGCGCGGGTTCATTTTCCCCAATATATATAAAAAAAATCCTGATATTGAAAACCATGCTTTTATCTATATATTCTGGCACCATCATGTGCTGTGCTCGTACTTTTCATGCCTTCTCGTGTGGAGGCTATAGGGATTAATAAGCCAAGGTTAAACAATTCAAACCAACACAAGGTTTCCAAGACCTGTAAGGGCTATTAGTATATAATTTAAAATCAATCGAGAGGATTAGACTTGACAATAATAATGTATTATATATTATATAGAACATTACATTCTTATATAGGGCAAAAATCTGGGTCCTAAATGGGATAGTTGAGTTGTGAGATCACTCGTATTTTGGAGTTGTTCTTAAACAACCTTGTGGGCTATGCCAAAATCTCATCGTATTGTTGTGGTTGCTCAATGCCATCATGTGGGCTTGTTTTCTATGAGGCACATCTGCATTGTTCTCCTTGTATCGTACTTAGTTACTCGCAATATCATTTCTTGATCTTTTTTTTTATGGATCACCGTGGGGATAGATGAGAGATCCCCACTTGAATCATTTACCATCATTGATTCTGGCTAGGCCGCTGATGGTGGCTGCTGGGCACCTCACACCAGGACTGAGGCCTGAACAAGAATAGGGTATACAACATAGGGGAGGGGGTTGAGCTAATCATTTCTTAATCCTAGCTAGAGTTACACATAATTAGGGCATCAGATTCTAACATAGATTTGCAACCCTTGTGTGATCATCGGTCTCATCGGACTCCCACTGTAAATCCAATTGCCATTATCTCTCATCTAAACAATTAATAGAAATATAGAGTTATAGACATTAACCCATGCTAACTAAATTAAACACGCTAACTAAATTTCTAACTAATTGCTAACCTAAGTATAGAGCAAATTCAACTATAGGGTACACATAAAAAAGAGGGCAAACACTAAACCAAGATTCCTAATGTATTCAATCTACCTATGATACTTGGCATCTCTCCCAAACAAAGTTTTCCCTTCAAAACGCAAACACTCTTTGCACCCACTATGAAAACAAGAGTGGGGCATTACCTTGCCCTAGGCGGGGGGGGGGGTGCTTTGAGGCAGCTGTGGCAGAACCTCCTAAATCATATGGCCCACACGCATGATTATTATCTAAACAGACTCCAAAAAACCATGACTGTGCTCCATACGACTTAAAAAGTCTATCGGGTAAATCCTGAATCATCCACGATTCTCCGAGAAGGATCAATCATTATAGAGAGACATTGCGGTATTACAACAGTTGATATAAATAATATACAACGAAGTAAAACAGCTGAAGACTTACAATAACATAAGTTTACAAACCTCTGAGTTTCAAATATTTACAACCATAAGTTTAAACTATACAGACCATAATAGTAGTGGAGTAGCAGTAGATAACCTTATTACAAAACCAAATAGTAAGCTCTGCCCACGAGCTAAACACCTTACTCATCGTCGTTTTCCTCAACGACTGTCATGCAGCAGGATGCAAAATACTCCTGCCCATGAGGCTCACCTGCAACAAGGGTTTAACAAACCCTGAGTACAAAGTTACTCAACAAGACTGACCCGACGAAAGAGAAGGGTGGAGACTCAAGAAATGCAGGCTAGAGGGACAAAATAAGGTCTGTAGGAGATAAGAAATTTTGCAGAAAAGCTTAACAGAAAAAAAAGGTTGCTTGGGCTAGCTCCCATTATCAACCAACTTCGCTATTGATCCTTAATTTTTGTTCAAGTTGTTACTACGATGATGAACAATGATTGAGTTTTCTTCTCCGAGAAGCAACGGCGATTCGAATCCATTTTCATACCCAGCTGGGACCTAGGTCACTGGAATACCGGAGACTTTAACTCCGATGCACCCCAGGTAACCGATATACCGGGATAACAACCGCAGCCATATATCACCACATGGCACCCGTGAGCTCTACGGCCCAGCGTACCGAGATACATGGGAACTTAAACCCCACAGTAAAACACACTATGACACAGATGGGATCTCTGGCCCCACGCTAGGTCACTCCATGATATACACGGCTCCAACCATCCGTATACCACTTCATGCATGTGGATTTCTAATTTCTCGATTATCGACAGATCACCATCGGACGGGACCTAGGGCATCAACAGACGAGAACACTACAGAGGGATTCCATTCCCAGTGCAAGTTCGCCGTCCGGACTCGATTTATTGCTATCATCAGGATTTCAACAAGAAAACCAATCTCATCTTTTTCATTCTTTTGCCTGTGAACAATTAAATAAATAAGCAGGGCTAAACATTACTACTTATCTTTCTAAGCAGGTAACAAGGAATAAGGAAATAAGACAGGTAATACAATTTGTGGGTTTTCACTCAACTCCTATTACTTAATGCAACATACCATAGCTGAAGCGGTAAAACTTTTATAAATAGAATAGGGTTTGAATGCATTCCGAGGCTTGCCTTGATGTTCGGGGTAGAAGTTCACAAACTCTGGATCAACTCCCGATTCTTGAATTTGCTCGTCCTTCGGATCTGGGTGATAACGTTAACTCTCCGTTAACAGAAACTATTCGATGATTAATATGCTTTAACATGATGGAATAGTAAACATGATGCTTGATGGATGCATGATCAGATTAAGGGATCGAGTACAACTTTTCTTCACGATAAAGTTGCAAGCTAACAAAACTTCGTTTATAAAACTCATTAGGGTTAACTACGCCTTTTAAGAAATTAATTAAACACATAAAATAACGTTAATTAAGCCCTAATGATATGATTAAGGTAAGAGCAAACAATTAATTAAAGTGCCAAAGGTCATTAGGGTTAATTACCTAAGGTCATCAATCAATCCCAAAGTCAATCAAATCCTATAATGATTAAGTTTAACTCAAGGGGTTAATTAATTATTTAAAAACATTAAATAAAGGCATAAAATTAAAGTTATCAAATTAAGCCTAAAATTTTATTTTAGAAAGCTCTAAGCCTAATTTGATGGCAAAACAAATTTCAAAATTAAAAGCCAATTATTTTATTTATTAAAAATCATTGAAGGTCTATTTTTCAATTAAAAGGGCTAATTTTAACATATGCAAAAATTATTCAAATTTGGCATTTCATATTTTTCCTAGGTAGATGACATCATAAAGAACACTCACAAAAATTTTCAGAATTTTTGGAGCTACATATGAATTACTATGATTTTTCAAAGAAAATAGCATTAAAATCATTTTCTAAAAATAGAAAAAGAAAATCGGCATAGTACCCCCGCGCTGACCGATGGCCCGCCGTCGGTTGACTGGTGAGTCCTCGCTGTCGGCGAGGTTTTCGGCGACCGGACTTGTCCCTACAGGCTCATCTCGACACGGCGCGTCGATTGAGGTGGCTAACGGCGCGGCTGAGCGGCGGCGGCTCCCACGCCGACGGCCATGGCGGCGCGGCGGAGCGGCGGCCCGGCGGCGTCGCTCCCCGGAGTGATTTCCGACGACGGCAAGGTCACTGGCATGCGCAAGGTACTCAAACGGATGAGTTTGGCAACTACATGACACCATCTCGGGGTCCCTAGCCAAAGCAGCAACGCGCGCGACGGAGCGGCATGGCCGTGCCGGCGGCGAGCCACGGTGGCCGGTGGCTACGATGCGAGATTGATGAAATTGATGGCACAGATAGATGCAGGAGCTCACCACGGCGCTGACGCGCACTTTAATGAAGATTAGAAGCTGTTGGGTTGAGCTGCGGTGGGCGGCGCTGATGGCGGCGGCGGCGCTCCGATGGCAAGACGGCGTCACGGCGGTCTCCGGCAATGCGCTGCTCAAACCAAGGTGCGCATCAGGTGCAAGATGACACGAAGAACATGGTAGCAGGGTCAAAGGTAAAATATATTCACCTCCGGCGGCGGCAAACGGCGAAGATGGCACGGCGGCTCGGCTTGCCGGCCGCGGAGAAAAAGGCGACGTGCGGGTGGCTCAAGGGAGGAGAGCAAGCACGAACTGGCCCAAGATGACCGTGAGGATGTGGTGGAGCTAATGGCAAGCGCAATTAGACTGAGATGGAGTGTCGACGGCGAATTTCAGCGGCGGAGCGAGGTCGTCGGCGACGGCGGAGGGAGGAAGAAAGAAGAAGAACTCAGCCACGGCGACGGTATTTATAGCACGGAGTCGATGGATGGACTGGCGACACGAAGGCGATGAAGTTTCTCGCATCCATGAGCACTCTGGTGGTCGAGCGGGTGCGGCGGTGGTCGGCGACGCGCGATGAGAAGCCGGCCATGGCGATCGCCGATAGGGTTAGGTACTGTTTGAGTTATTTATAGAAATGCCATCCGTTTTAAAATACAAATTACTCCAAAATTTATATAAGAACTTGAAAATCTCCAAAAATATAATTTGCATAACTTTTCAAGAGATATACTTTTCCTTTAACTAGCATCCTCAAATTCTATCTAGATTTTGAAATTTGAATTCAAATTCCAAAAGGGAATAAAACCCTAGAAATAAACATTTGAAATTACTTTTGATTTTTTAATAAAACTTGAAAATCTTCAAACTATGAAATGTTGAGCTTGTCAGACCAAACATTTTTCATATACACAGTTTTCCAAAATTATGCATAATTTTTGAATTATGGTTTTAAAATCAAAAGGGGATAAATGCTGGAAACTGTATTTTCAAATTAATTTAAATTTCCTTTTGGAAACTTGAAAAACTTTACATACCAACTTTGTAGCTCTTGTCAAGATCTATAAACTGTATTTTTAGAGTATCTCCAAATTCCTTATAGATTTTGAATTATAGAAAAGGGGATAAGACTAGGTTTTGAAATAAAGGGGTTTTTGAAATAGAATTTAAACTCAATTTGGTTTCTAACTTAATTTGTTGGTTATTAGTGATCACAAACATCATCCAAGGACATTTTTAGGTCATTGACCCAATGACACCCTTGGTTGACCAAGTTGACTTTTGAAAAACCTTTTATAGCATTTTCCATTTGAATTTCAATTTGAATGGCCAGGCTTAAAAGTAAGTTTTGGAATCTAAATTCAATTTCAAATATGAAAATTATTTTTAGAGTTGGACTTAGATTTATACACTATGCTTGACACTAGTGTAAACACAGTTTACACCTCAAGTACATAGAGTATAAACTAAGCATTTGCGATTACATTCAAAAATAGGGTTTTATTATTTCATGTGACAAGCATTACAGAAACGCAATCCACCTATGAAATGTAAACTTGTTTTAGTTGATGCATATTAAGATTAACTTAAACATGAATGCTTTGCGATGCATATGATGATATCACATATTTTAGTTAATATAACACCAGAGGTGTTACAGCAACCACCAACTTTGCATTGCCTTGGAGGCTGGTGGTGCTAGTTCAAGCACTGGGCACACCCAAGTGAGCGGAAAATGAAGAAAGAAGTAAGGGATGATAAAAACAGGGGGCAAGGGATCCGACCACACCTCTGTTCGGCAGGCGCGCTGGGTCAACGACGCAGCAAGCATGGCCAAGTCAGCAGTCAACGCATGTCTGATAGCCAACCCCTGTTGTGCCAGGCTGGGCAGTGCGGTGGCACAGTTGGCCCACTCTAGGAAGCGTAATCCAATAGGTTAGATTTGAAAATAAAAAAACAACGGGCATTTAATTTTCAAAAAAAGGTTAAAATAAAAAGATCACTATAGAGAGGAGTGATCTAGAGCGAGCGACCGAGGTAGATGGGTTATTTCAACTTATTTCTTACAAATTGTTAGAATTATTTTGTGGTCAATGGCATTTTTTTACGGTACCAAACATACACCAAGTTCACACATACACGAAATTGTTCGTTTGGTACTATCCACAAAATTACTAGCGTGCTTAAACTGTGCAAAGAATTGTACCCAAAAATATTCATGGTCCAAACAAATTTTCTGTAAAAAAATGTTCATGTAAGAAAATGGTACTATAAAACAAACGTGTGCAATAAAATATCACCAGTAACATGTTGTGTGGTTGCACATGAGACAGGGGCGAAATATAATAGCAGTGCTGTAGAGAAAACTGAAAACAGATTTTTTAGAGGTAAATTGTAAAAAGATTTCTTCTGGTGGAACCATGTCATATTCTAATACTGAATAGAGATTTTTTTTAAACAAAAAGACAACAAAGGTGGGAGAGGACATTTTTGCGAGGGAAAATGCCGGGCCCACCCATTTTTAAACGGGCCTCAGTTGGGCAAGCCCATTTCCAAAAAGCCCAATCAGGGAACGGAGAGCCGATTGCAATACAACTACTGGTATGTGGGCCCCCAAGAAAAGCAGGGCCCTCTCTCTTTCTGAATAGATCGATTCCTGAGTTCGCGACTGCAGAGGAGAGATCTAGAGCGAGCGAGGGAGGGAGATGGGCGACGACGCAGCGGCGGCGGGGTCGTCGGTGCTCGGCCGCGCGGTGGAGGAGGTGCGCTCCGCCCTCAACGAGCACGCCGACGTGGTTGCCGACCTCTTCGGTCGCGTCTCCTCCGAGCTGCGCACCGGCTTCGCGCCCGCCGTCGACTCCTTCATCGGATTCTTCCACGCCGTCGACTGGAAGGTATACACACGCATGCTCGGGCTTCGTGTTGGACATCCATACAATCAACCCTGCATACCATCCTCCTCATCCTTGCCCCATCCGCCTTGATTGATGGAATCAACTGGAAATCTCTATGTTGTGCAATGCGTGTGTGGATCTAGCTACGCTGCTATATATGCTTCATTAGTCGTCAGTAGGTCATTAGATGCCATCACACTGTTAGTCTTGGATTTTACTCCATGGTCTGAAACATGCTTGCTTGAGGTTAACTGGTTAAGTGACGATGAATCAAACCAGCAAAGGGAACTATGGACCATGCCACTCCTTGTCTTAAAAGTAGCAATCCATAAGGGAGTAATTCTGTATGCACCAACACTCATATTGGGGAGGTCTTTCAAGTTTCAACTCTTGGATTATTCAGTTAGCATGTTTGCTACTGATCCTTCGGCCTACCTTTGGGGCTTCCATTAAAAGTTTGATGCATTGACAATGACACTAAGATTAGCCATTCTCCTCCAAATTGTGATATAGTATTGACTACATATTGTTAATGGTAGCATATGTGTAAAGTTGTAAGGTTTCTGTACAGAGGTGTGCTCACTTGCCTGAATCTCAACACGAATCTGAATCCACATGAGATCTAGGAAAATATGTTATGCACCCTGCCTAGAATTTCAACACAAATCCATGATGGAGCCTTGACCTTGGCTTCCTAATTTTACTCATCTACTGAACTGAACAAATGTCTGTGTTAGTGGTTATGTCTTGGGGTTGAATCTGGGAGTTGTTGACCAATGTATGAGGCATCAAATGTTTTCATTTTTAGTGCATATAATAAATATTCAACATTCCAGAAATAATTGACTGATGATGTACCGTAGTCCATACACCTCAATTCCTAACATGCGCACGCGCCGGGGGGTGGGGGGGGGGGGGTTGGGGGGGTGGTGTTGGGGGGTGCAGCAGGCGGGGGACAGAAGAGGTTTATTCCGTGGTGAGCAAGTGTCACGCAGTCTCTGGTTGACAGCTTGTGAAAATTCAGTGCTAGTACCTTCGGCATGGCCATTGTTGTTTTCTTAACCAAACTTCTTTGTCGCATGTTCACCTGTTGCCTTTTGTGTTTACAGGAGCCTTGGCTAATCAGCATACTAAGTTTCCATGCCATTCTGCTAGTGGTTACCATCATCTCAAGGAGGAATATCAATTTCCAGCTCATCTTGTCAGCTCTAACATGTGGGTATCATTTTTTTATTATTGCCTTCTCCTTTTTACACTTAAGAATCCTCATACCACTATAATAATTTACAGAATGTGTAAGTAATTTAGCACATCCTTTCCTCTTCCTGCACTTTTATGACATATCAGTTTGAAACATCATGATGTAGCAACATTGAGTACTGTTCTTTCTGTAATGGCTAGTTAATGGGAATTTCTTACACATGATGCCTTGCAGCTTTTCACAAATTTGTCAAAGCTTAAACCTGTCGAAATTGAACATTTTCTTTGGATGTGTTAATCTTGTAGAGCTAACCTTCCTTGCCATAACAGTGGAAGTTGCCAAATTTGCACTTGAAGGAATGATTATCATGGTTCATTTAATTAATGGAATGTGTGTGGAAGACCTGTGTTGGCTTTCTTCCATTCACACTTATGCACTACTTTACTTTTAATATTGATTGTGTGTACCTTTTATAACCTATATTCGGCTTGATTTGGTGCAGTTTCTGGTGTATTCCTTGCTGAGAGATTAAACACATTCTTGGCGCAAAACTGGAAGAGCTTCTCCACCCAAAACTATTTTGATCCCCAAGGCCTCTTCATTTCAGTCATCTGGTCTGGTCCCCTCCTATTGATAACGATCCTTATTTTGGTAATCATATTTCTCTGGCCCTTTTTGTTTCTGTTCTTCGTCAGTTTTGTTTCATTACCAATAAATGTTTATTTGCATGTTTGTAGGTTAACACTCTTGTGACGCTGTGCATGCTAATCGTAAGGTGGAAAAGGGCAGAGCTCAGGCATCGCGCGCGGCAGGCTCGTAACAAGCAGGACTGATGTTAACCTGCATCTACGTAATTTGGTGGCTAGTAGGAAAGTCGCTTTTGTTGCTACAATTGGTCTAACTGAGAATCATGTTCCTGGAACGGTGTTCATTTAGGTAGCAGAGTATAACATTCAGAGATGGTCAGATTTTGCTCTTGTGGACCTTTTGGTGCGCAGATGACCACTCATTACCCTGTAATATTATCACGTCACATGATTTCTTTAAGCAAGGTCACTAGGCCTGTGCTATTGATGTGCCCATTTGCTATATGCTAGACCTCGGAACTGCTTGATGGTTATTTTTTCCTAGTTGTGTTGGGTTGGTTGCTGCAACTTTTGATTGTTGATTACCTGAAAAATGATGGGATATGAGGGTGTTATGCTAGCTAGAAAATAAAACTTTTCTGCCTCATAAATTAGGATCTACTGCTAGTTACAGGTCACGGGATTACCACTTAACGCGCGGATGCAGCGGAAGATGACTCAATGTAGTCGTACGCGTCGCAGCAGGCAGTGCAGTTGTGTGGTCGTTCGTCACGTCAATCCCCTCGCGCGGTTCGTCCCAGTGCTCCAGATGCAGCACCTCCGAGGTATCTCACACGTACAGGGAAGAAGCGATGCGCCTCCGGACTGCTAGGTCCACGAGGAGCAGAAGGCGCGAGCGTGGGGAGGGCGACGGCGGCTGTTCAAGGCGTGTGACCCTCACCGCGCGCGCCTACCCCTTGCTTATATAGGCGTCCCCAATGAGCTCACGAGTTGGAGGCCCATTAGTAACCCTAAGCCTTGTCTAATTCAGGTCCAACCCGAATTAGGCTTCCAGCCCCTTAAGCGTGCGGCCCTATGGGTTCACGCACACATTGACATGGGCTAAGTACTCTTACTCGCCCAATAGTCGACAGCGGCCCCTAGCAAGGCGTGACAACTCCTACGTGCACGCAAAGATCATATCAGACGAACCACTACGACCATATACAAGTTATTCCCTTTGCCACTCGATATATGGTTCAACTCGTGGGTTAACACTTAACCCAAGCACGGCCATGTATTTGTTGATCCAATCACTTGAGTGATCCAGTGATATCTCTCTCGAGTAGAGAGGGGCAAATTCCATCTTGATTGTCTATGTCTCATAGCATGCTTCTCGACCACCCGAAGACCAACTTTATAACTACCCAGTTACGGAGTAGCATTTGACAGTTCCTAAGTAGGTCGTTTCACATCTTGAGTACATACCACAATCTCAGGTCTAAGGACATAACGTATATGACGTGAATAGAGACTTTCTCATGTCGGGTCAGTCCAGCCTACATGTCTCACATGTGCCCACATTATTAGTTTGACATCTCCATGTCCATGACTTGTGGAACATAGTCATCAACTAATACATGTGCTGGTCTAATATTCAAGTGTGTTCTCACAAGAACGCCGACCAGGGACAACTTTAGAATAACCATTCAAGTAATTGAGTTCCACAAATAATTCACATAATTGCCAATCAATACAAGTTGTCTATAATGAATATTCCATGAACACTTTATTAATCATGGATACAATCGGAATATCATCATCTCATGATTAGCTCTAGGGCATATTCCCAATACTTCAGAACTGCATCTAGTGTCGATATAAGTCACCTTGGGCACATTTTCACCGAACACCGAACCGAACCGAAACCGAGCCGAATTTTCGGTTTTTCGGTTCAGTGTCGGTTTTTAGTTTTGTGAAGTTCGGTGTTCGGCTTAGGTTTCGGTTCCTACGTCAAGCTGAACCGAACACCCGAGGAACCGAGCCTTCCTGCTCCTGGCATCGCAAGCTGGAGGGCCTGGAGGCATCGCACGCGTGCGACGCGCAGCTAGTGAGCCAGCCCACCAGCCCACTTGGCCTCACAACCCACCACCAAGGTCCGCATCGCATACACCCACACGACCACGCCTACACCCAGGCTCGCCCGCTCCCCCTCGCCACTCTTCCTCATCCCTCACTCCCTCGTCCTCGTAACCCTAACGGCGGCGGCGCACCCTTCGGAGGTGGCGGGCCGGCGGCGCGAGGGAGGGCAGCGGCTGGGCGACCCCAGCAGATTCAGCCGGAGGGGTGTCCGCGGCGAGCCGGCGACGCGAGGGGTGGCGGCGCATCCGCAGCGGCAGGTTTTCTCCGCGGCTACGACCGGCGCCCAGCGGCGCGTCCGCGGGTGGGGGGCAGCGGCCAGCGGCGCATCGGCAACGGCGGGCTGCTCCGCGGCTACGACCGACAGGCATCTGCGGGTGGCGGCGCCGGCGTGGTGCGCGAACGAGTTGTGCTCCATCCTTGGATTGCTCTGCTTCTCCTATGTGTTGCTGTTAGTCGGTTTGTTCGGTGGAACCGAAAACCGAAACCGAATAAGCCGACACCGAATTCATCGGTTCCCACTTCTTCCAGCAACCGATCGGTTCTCCATCTCAGGAAATCGAAGTTTAGAGGAGCCGAACAAACCGAACCGAATGCTCGGTTTAAACCGATTGCCCAGGGTGAGATATAAGCTAATTTCTGGCCACATGAAAATCCTTTTTTGGCTGTACTATGAACTGAATGATGCATGGCAATCGTATCAGCTTCGTCAACCAGTAAATGATTTATCGGTTTGTACGACGAACCTGAAGCTGACAAGCCCAGCCGGCCTGTTCAAGGTCGACGGCCCATATTTCCCACTTATTGCATGCATGCTGTATGTTGTGAATTTACTTTGTGCTACGGTTTGTGTGTGGCCTTAGAGCTTGCACTATTCTTGATTATAGTGTTTCTTACACCAATTACAAGTTTATTTATATTCTGCACTCCATTATATCGTTGTTATAGTTCAGGTTTTTGGGCACATATAGAGTGCTTATTACACTTGACAAGTGAGGTACAATTTCTTTTACACCACTTACAACAAGTGGGGCAATGCAACTACTTGTATATATAGAGTGCTTGCTAGTGGACCAATTGCACTTGAAAAATGTTCCACACATGTTGTTGTAGGTTTCTTTCCTTGAGCTTTATTTTTACTTACTCTTGCAACTAGTCACTCTGTATTTCTGTGCAAACTATTTGCTAGTTTTATTAGATTAGAGAAGAAATAAAAATACGCACGTTGTTATTAGAATGGTAGTGGACATCTAATGTTCTATAATACAGTGCTTGTAGCACAATTCTTTTTCCACTGACGACATAATATAAAATAAAACTCAGTCTTTAAAAAAAAAGGACTATATTCGAGAGCGAGGGGATGAACCGGGCAGCAACAAACTAAGCCTTGGAACAGAAGCAAAACTGAAATAACCGGAGGCGATTGGTTGGGCAGTGTTAGTGGGCCTATCCTGTCTGATGATGACAACGAACACTTTTTTTAATTACTTGTTAATTATTGGCGTCATGGTATTGGTAGGTTCAAAAGCTCTCTTTCCAGATCCGGATGAACTCTTTGTCAAGCTAGCTTTGCTGATGAGACCTGCTGCGGCTTGCCACATTTTCTTTAAATAAACTTTACTTGACGACTACTAGATAGCTAGAGACATGCTCCCTTTGTCCAAAAAAGAGTATCCCTGTCCTAATTAAACTTTCTTAAGTTTGACTAGATTTGTAGAAAATATAGCAATATTTGTATTTTCTAATAGGTCTTATTATTTAATGATTTAATATTAGTATTTTCTTATAATTGGTTAAAGTGAATGACACTCTTTCTACCACGAAGGGAAACACGTGATAGATATAAACACATGTCTTCCTGCATCCAACAGACTAATTAGGCCACTAGCATGCTCCCTCTATATGAAAAAGGATACATTTAGTACCAAGCCAAAAACATCTTTAGTTTGATCAAATCTATATTCGAAATGGTATAATTATTTGGTATCACAAGTATATATTTTTATACAAATTCGGTTAAACTCTATGTAGTCTTCTTTCTAATTATAAGAAGAGAAGGAGAACTGTATCTCTTTCCGGATGGAGGGTATGCGCAGACCCTTCAATTGCCTTGGTTTGCCTTATCCTGGTGGATGGATCAATTGAGTAGAAGCATTGCATTCACCAGTCTAGACAGTGACAGCCACAGCCATCAACTGACCACCAAAAAGGACATATTATACTGCCGTCCGAACGAACATACGAGAATAGCAACACGGCAGGCACAATGATGATGAATATAAGGATATCTGGTCAATTGATGTGCTTCCCAAGGATGATCCTCCTCGCTTCTCTCATCAACATGAGTGGTGCTCGAGTCTTAAAAAGAATGTAATAATTCTAGGTATAGATTAAGCTAAGCTCTCTTAAGTTTAATTAAATTTACAAAATAAATATTATTAACATTTACGACTTCAAATATGCATCTATATTATGTAAAGATATTTTATAACAATGAAATAAATAATGTTAACATTTGCATATGCTCGAAATTGAGATAGATTGACCTGATAGAAAATTAGAATAGTATCTTTTCAAACGAAGGGAGTAGTATACATGTTGCTCAAATATACACTTGCTTATATGTATCTTAGGTAGTGGTGGTCCCAGTACTGACAATTGATTGAAATCCATGAATGGCATCATCCGGCCACAATCTGCCACAACAAGGTGCCTGATTGGTGCAGTGCAATGGGGTCCACATGCATAAACATGATACGCTTTCACTGTCAAGACTCTAGACTGAGAAGAAATCTAACAAACAGGATCATATCGATGTGAGGAAATCCCAGGAATTGTGAAGAAGGCGACATAACGTCTGTTCGAAGCGTCACAGCCTTGCAGCACAATATAACGGCGCAATTGTCCATCTTACATATGCGTGCGCGCGTGTGACAAGTTGCGAGTGCATGAGCAATGTATGCGCCAACGATTAATTCTGCATACAAAATTCCTTTCAAAAAAAAATCTGGACGAAAAATTAAATTAAACCCCATCTGCTACCAAAGTCTATAAAAAACTATTGCACAGCAACTTCTTTCATAATATTATAATCACATGGACCCTTGATGCATGAATAATGTGCCTATCCTAATAGCTTATATATGTATTTAGTGTTTTATTGCGCGTGTGTGATTGTCTCAAGAGTATTGGTTTATTATTACTTGATGTTTCTTATAGTACACAAAAACTTAATTATTATTTGATGTTTCTAATAGAACACACACAAAAAAAAACTTAATTATTTGCATATGTTGTTTTGTTTGCAACAAAAAATTATGAAACTCCAGTATGCTGGAAAACTAGTCATGCTAGCATGATGACTTTAATTTGTCAAGTCAACAACCTGAATTCACCATTGTGTAACTCTTGTCCACCTGGAGTTTCATAATTTTTTTTGTCTAAGCCAAAACAACATATCATCAGGAACCCAAATGAGAGAAATATGATTTCTGATAGATCCACATGCGTCAAAATTGATCAAACCAATTTCCAAAACCCACCATGACATTTTTAAAAGTCTAAGGAGTTAGGAGTTGTATTTTACACGGGATCTATAAGAGTTTCAACTTGTAACGGCAAAGACCACACACTATAAATACAAATTCTTTTTTGAAAGGGGCAAATTGTTCATTGGATTATTTACTCAATTCGTCTGAAATATAGTTCACATTTAGTTTTATTTAAGTGAAAATTAATTATGTAGTTTTAACTTATACCAACATTTGAACCATCAGGTTAGTATTTGTATTTGGACTTATATCTGTTATGCATTTTTTTTAAAAAAAATATAAGAGTTTGACTAAGACAAAAAATAAAGTGAACTACAATCTATAATAGAGTGTATGATGCAACAATATGTAACAAGGGATCAATAACAGTACGAAAATCATAAACCTCAGTACTTGCAGCTGGTCAGGTCGATCAGGTGAGGTCCCTTTGGCATACATATGCATATGCGCATATACATATGCATATAGTTAGTGGAGTGGTGGTGGTCGCTTCAGGAATACTTAATTACTATACTAGTTAGTATTAACCGACCAAAAAATATTAAACTAAAGCTACCTTTTCGATCTCTCTTCCTCTCGCTCTCAAATTTCTGTCTCCCCTGCTTCTGTCTCTAGAATCTTAGGCTGCTAGTCAGTCCTGGCCGGCCCTCACACTTTTTACATACGACTACTTGCCGTAGCTTGATTGTAGCTTCATCTCATATATATCTCGATCTGTCTTAACATCATATCATCAGGCACTCAAAATAAACAAGTAGCTTTTCACCCGGCCCATCTATCTATAAATAGCCCCTGTGTATACCATCTTATTACATCGTGTTCTATATCTCATCTGAATATATCATCAGAAGCCCCGCCCCGGCCTTTTACTTGTTCCTGCTACCACACCCCTTGAATAATTATTGCTGGTGAGTAGCCATAATCAAAACATCATTGATCATGCATATGCACATATGAATTTTGTGTCCTTGTGTTTGTGTATGGTGCTAGTTGTTTGAATCATCTCTCATTTGAAAATTATTGCTTTAAAGTAATAAAATCAAGCGTTTGTATAGCAAGCTAGCTAGCTAGTGTTTGTAAATGTGCACTCATACATGACAAGTCATTGAATTTTTTTTAATACGTGTATTGCACGAACCTCATTAAGAAGAAGTGAGAATGGTCGATAGACCTACACATAGATAATACAAAAAGCTTCACAGGTAATCCAAGGATTACCAGCGAAGTCTTCAACACAAACAAAAGCAAGAACATGAGGGGTGGGGAACCCTCCGCCTAACAACCACAGCGGCTGAGCCTAATACAAATTATCTTGACACATTAGAAGCCAGAAGGGATAGGAGCCGTAGATAATAGAGTGGCAAAGCATCCGCTCTCCTCGGTGGCAAAGCATCTGCCGGAACGAACGACCGCGACCTTGCTGGCGAAGCTAGCTTTTGTCACTCTTTTGTGCCAAAGATTTGCACAAAAAGTGTATGCATACACTACATATGAATCTAAGTGCACTCCTAGGGCATATGTCGTTAAGGGTACATTAAAATTTACTTGGCACTTGCAGTCAATAACGTTGCCGAAAGTGTCATTCCCTATTTATCCTCTTATTCTTGTTGCAATAACACATACCTAGCTAGGTAGCTGCTTGTAGCAAGTAGGTACGGTATGAGATCGAGAAGCTAGAAAGGAAGAGTTGAACGAGGAGGGTATGTTTGTGCTAGCTAGTACTGGTATGCATGATGTACAAGCTGGTGGAGGGATGTGTGAGTAAGAGAGAGAAAGAGATGTATGAGGAGGGACGGCCGGCAGGCAGCAGCCAGCAGAGGCCTGAAGTGCACTCCAAGCTAAGGAATATATATCCGATCCAGCAGCGTGTACACTCTACCTTCCAGTCCAAAAAAGTTCGTTTAGCTGCTTCATTTTCACACACGTCGTACGCCCTAACATATATATACTGTGGCATATCGAAATTATAGATACTATACGTACCAATGCAACATGTATGGCATATCGAAATCCCTAGTAGCTATGCAGGTAACCAAGTACGGGTACAAAGTATGGTGCAACTACTGATTTGTTAATTAGGTCCACCTTAAGCAAGCTTCCTGCTGGTTCCACTTCCACCATATGTTTCATTGCCCTTGCTGCTGGTAGCTAGATTGCTTGCTATTTCTAGGACCATCATATTTCTCTCTTTGCTCCTGCATGCCTCTATCGGTCTGAAAGTGAAACCACACGCAAGCAAGCAGCTCATAGATAATCTCGACCGATCCCGTGGAGTGAGCATTGCAGGAAGAGATCGAAATGGATGAGCATCATCATCAGCAGCAGCAGGCACCGTGCGTGCCTCCAGGGTTCAGGTTCCACCCGACGGAGGAGGAGCTGGTGGGGTACTACCTCGCCAGGAAGGTGGCCTCCCAGAAGATCGACCTCGACATCATCCGGGAGGTCGATCTCTACAGGATCGAGCCATGGGATCTCCAGGGTATGTTTGTTCTTGTTCATATGCATGGTGATGGTCTCCAGAAATGGCGGCTGATATGATGTATTGATACCTATCGCTGATGATGCATGGTTCGTGCAGAGAGGTGCGGCTACTACGGCGGCAGCGGCGGCGGGCAGGACCAGGAGGAGCCGACGGAGTACTACTTCTTCAGCTACAAGGACCGCAAGTACCCGAGCGGCACGCGCACCAACCGCGCCACCGCCGCCGGCTTCTGGAAGGCCACCGGCAGGGACAAGCCGGTGCTCTCCTCCGGATCCACCACCTGCAGGTCATCCATGTCCATGTCCATCACCGGCGCCAGCCCCGTCATCGGCATGCGCAAGACGCTCGTCTTCTACCGCGGCCGCGCGCCTAACGGCCGCAAGACGGACTGGATCATCCACGAGTACCGGCTGCAGAGCAACGAGCACGCCCCCGCGCAGGAGGAAGGGTGGGTCGTCTGCCGCGCCTTCCAGAAGCCCATGCCCAACCAGCAGCACATCAGGCACGCCTGCTACGCCGCTGCCGGCGGCGGCTATCCGCCGCTGGGCAGCTACGGCTCCACCGTGCCCGCCACCTACTACTACGACGGACCTGTCCCTGCGCCACGGCTACTGATGAACAGCGGCGGCGCTGCGGCGGCGCCTCCCTGTCCACCGCATGAGCACGGCGGCTCGGCGGCTGAGTCCAAGCTGCAGGTGCAGCTCCTCGCCGACATGCCGTCGCTCCAGAGCCCCGCCATGGACGGCGGCGTGCACCAAAGCTATAACGATCAGGTCGCCGCCGCCGCCGTCGCTGCGGAGTCGACGGTGGATTGGAACCTGCTGAGCAGCCTGCTGCCGCCCGCGCAGCTGAATTTCCATCACAACACACCGCCGCCGGCTTCTCCGTCTTCTTGCTCCAACAAGAACAACAATGAAGCATGACAAGACTACATCTGATCTGAAGACGCATGACGATCCCTCTTCATTTTCAGCATGACTGATTATACATGTACTGTATTAACCACTATACACACTAGTAGCGTATATTTCGTAGGGTGTATTATTCATCACTTCACGTACAGCTGAGATCTGGAAGTACACTGATTGCTTTGATCAAAGCTAGCTAGCACTTAATTAGTTGCCGTAATTCTGATGATCGGTTTTTACTTCAACAAATTGTATTCACAATACACAAACATTAATTCCTATATACTGAACAATTGATTGATGCTTTAATTTCCCTCTTGTTATTATTGACTATCTGCAAAAGAATTAATGTAGTGATTTTGGGCCTGTACAGGTACACGTGTGAAATCATATCATTTGATTTCTTTTCGTGCATGAGCTTTTTTCATAAGTATTTTTCATACCGTACATATAAGACTAACTTCAATCATGCAGCATGCGCATTATTATCTATTGAAAAGAAAACATATATACGTGTGGAAAATTTTGGTATATAGGATAGATGGTGGTAGCTACAAATTATTGCCGGATCATCCATGACACAAGTTTGCTTCAGAGCTACAAATTAAATCTAGCCGAAGTCTTCACTATTAATCAACGAATTGAAGCCGATAGCAACTTCCACCCTGCACTGCAATGATAACACGGTTGTTCATGTAATGATCGACTTCGATCTTCTATGATCCACGTATATACTTGCTTGATCAGGCAACTCGATTTATTATCCATTTTTTTCATAATATTATTTAGTGATATCTCAATCAGAAAAGGGCTGGCGGCGCACTAGATTTTGATGGAACCTCTTTATTGTTTTGATTTTTTTCTTGACCAAATGCGTGTCTGATCATGCCATGTGGGCTAGATTTTCATAGATTTAGTGAAAGAATGAATAGTATATGTACACGTGGGTGCATTTAGCAGTCAAAGCATGTATTCGACCCACTGTGTGAGGTTAATGTAAAATACTCAACTTATTATTACTAGTGTTTTGTTAACCGTCTACTGTGGCCTATGTGTTTTGTTTGTTTTAGTGAAATTAATTTCACCTTAGTTGTATAAATAGTTTCAAGAAAACTTCTAACAATTGGCATTGTAAACGTAGCGCCTCATGAAGCATTGACAAAAGTGTAATAAAGGTGGTATCCCTATATGCGGTTGGTTGGCCTGTCCGCCAGGAGGAGAGCCATAAGCATACTTCAAATGATTCAACCTTTGTTAGTGTATAAAATGTCATTGATGCTAGGAAAGTAGAACCATAGGACAAATATATGTGTTCAATTGTTGTGAATAGTTGTAATTATCGATTGATAGGCCAAAACAAAAAGGAAAGAAGAAAAGTATAAGAACACTAATGCTATGAACTTTGCAGAACACTTGTATAGTTAGCAACTACCTGTACCATGTATTTGAGTTACAACTTGTAGGATTGCACCGATATTTTATCACTATGAGTTCAATTCTGTATGTTATATGTTATAATAATAACACCACAACAGTAAAAAAATACACCAAATTACACCTGAATGAGTGATTAATTTATCTCTATGAGTCCCAAAACATGCTAGGCCCAAGAGACTATGGGCCGCTGGGAGAGCTGCTACATTACCAATCTCAGACTTGGTTTCATGGGCCCTGCTGGGCTGGCAGTAAGTGGACAAATTCCATTTTCAATTGGTTTCACTGCCTCCCCTCAAATAAAAAAGAATTGGTTTCACTGTTAAGAAAAATATTTTAGACAGATGACCCAACTTGTGCATCTATCGAATCGAATGTTTTCTTTGTTAACGGATTCTACCGAAGCATTTTTTTTATTCAATCTACAGAGGCAGTTGGCTCGTCAGAAAAAGAAAAAAAAGGTCAATCGTCATGCGAAAAAGGTGACTCCTTCCTCGCCTCGGTCGTCAGTCCCCCACCCCTCGACCTGGAGTGGCCGTTTCTGCTAGGCGACGGCGATGAGCATCGTCGGCGGGTCCGGCGGGGCGGGCGGGCCGGACTCCCGCGTGGAGACCATCTCCCGGCTAGCGCAGTGGCGCATCGACACCTTCGGCCCCTGCTCCTACCGCCGCTCCGAGCCCTTCAAGCTCGGCATCTGGAACTGGTACCTTTCGGTGGAGAAGAGCCGCTCCATCTTCGTGCGCCTCTTCCCGGAGCCCGGCCGGGTGGCCAAGGAGCAGCCCCCTCTCGCGCGCTTCCTGCTCCGCGTCTCCTGGGCCGGCCCGCCGCGACGCACCTGCGTCTCCCCTGGTACTGCCTTACCTACTTCTAAGCATTCCATCCAAGATTCAGCCTTTCTTTGCACTGCACCGATAATTTGCCTACTACGGTAGTAGTAGATTACATGGCATACTACATGCCCTTGTGATTTATAGTGAGTACTCTAGTGCCCAACTTTAGGCTGGTTAGATGGCCATTCCCTCGATGGCTTTGAGTTGTTTCTGTTTTTTTGGGGGAATATATTCTGTTTTTCACCTTTACGAGGTTAATTATAGTACTATCATTCGGTTATGAGCCTATCACTAGATATAAATTGTCCTATTCCAATTCTTGTCAAAGTGTTACTCACAGAAAACCTTGGGAAAGTTTTTCATAGCCACCATCTGCGAATGAATTTCAACTGATGATATAATCTGTCAGTAAAAGGCATAAAAAAAGCAAAAAGTAGCACTAAATACAGTCAAATGCTGCTGCTTTGAGTTTTACTTTCCACAGCCCAAATAGTTGCTTGCCAGCCAGGAATGTAATTTCTTTTTTGAGGAAATGCTGGGGTGCCTTGGGAAAAGTTTAAGAATACTACATGAGGAAGGTGCTCTGCACAAAAAATTTCCCTGTCCCGTGCTTCCCATAGGCACCGAAGAAGGGGGTTAATGAGGACTGCCGGTCAGAGATCCTAGTTAAGCGTAGAGGGTGCAGGAACATGGCATGTATCTTCATCAGACAAACCCCCGATGGTGTGCATTCCTATTTGAGCCCAGTTGGCGTTGCTCAGAGTGCAATCAAAGAAAACATGTCGCCGATCTTCGATAGTAGATTTGCATAGCCGGCAGATGTCGTTTTCGAATATATTTTTTGGCGCAGATTTGCCCTAATGCTGAGTTTGTTTTTGGAATACTACGAATATCTTCACCTTGTTTGGGATCTTTGTTTTCCAAATCATCTGACCATGAATGTGTTTGCTGTTGGGAAGGGGAGCTAGCACCACATAAGCATTGCAGGGGCGGTACACCTTTCCAGTAAATTTAAGGCACTAGGCGTCCAGAGCATTGGCTAGGTGAATTCCCTGCATATCTGCGCTAGGGCAAATCTGACATCAGGAAAGTAATTTGAAGCTCTCTAATCCAGTAAACAGCACTGTTGCTGCTGCTCCATGAAGGATACAAAATGTGTATTGCAAATGTGAAGCAGTGGTTAACAGCTAGACATGAGGCAGCCCTTTACCCAGAAAAGATTATGGCAGTAGTGTATCTATGTTTGTTGCAATTGTATCCTTGATAAACACGAATGGAGTTAAAATAGGATCATAATTCATAGGTCATACATACCTGAATCCTATACCCAACATTAGGAGCTTGATGGATTTTACTGTACCGTGTCTGCCATTCTCTTTATGTTCCCTTGTTGCTGTGATGGCTTCACTGGTCTATTCTGATAAATGTTATTATTTTATCTGCCATTCTCTTACATCCCCTTGTTGCTGTTATGGCTTCACTGGTCTATTCTGACAAATGTTATTGTTTTATTTATCCTTTTCCTGTGGCAGTGCATGAACATCTTCTGCGTACCAGCGATGACTTTGTCTGGCAAGTTGAGGCGATGTCGCATGGGCGTTTTACGATTGATGTTGAGTTTCTGGACCTGAGGATAGCCAATAGCAATGCAAGTATTCAATTCAGATCACTTGCTAAAACACAATTTTGTAGCTCTTACTTTTAGTGATAATCATTTTGCAGTGATGAGATGGGAGATTCATCATCATGACTTTGTATTGTTAGTGCTAATGATATGCTAACACTGTCCAATATTATGCTAATGATTATAGGCTACTGAATCATCGTCAGTATGGCCAAACGAAGGCATGGTGCAGAAGATTGCGAGCAAGAGCACCCTTGGGTGTCTCTCCCGCATGCTGACGGATTCCATCCACACCGACGTGACCATCAACACGACGGACGGCGTCCTGAAGGCCCACAAGGCGGTGCTGGCAGCGTGCTCCCCTGTGTTCGAGAGCATGTTTGTTCACGACCTTCGGGAGAAGGAGTCATCGACAATCAACATCAGCGACATGTGCCTGGAGTCGTGCTCGGCGCTGCTGGGCTTCATCTACGGGACGATCGAGCAGGGGCAGTTCTGGAAGCACCGGCTGGCGCTGCTGGCGGTGGCCAACAAGTATGGGATCACCGACATCGAGGACTGCTGCGAGGAGAGCCTGCTGGAGGACATCAGCTCGGCGAACGTCCTGGAGCGGCTCCATGTGGCGTGGCTGTACCAGCTGGAGCGGCTCAAGAAAGGGTGCCTCACGTACCTGTTTGTGTTTGGCAAGATTTATGACGTGAGGGACGAGATGCACAGCTTCTTCCACCACGCGGACCGCGAGCTCATGCTCGAGATGTTCCAGGAGGTCCTTAGCGTGTGGAAGCCCATGTGAATGAATGAGTTGAATTATGATGATGATGGGGTGTCTGGCTGTCTGGGTATGGATGGAGAAAAACTCAGTCTTGCAGAGTTGTTGTTCGTGCTGCCTGCAGCTGAATTGAGGCATTTCTTTCCTTGTGAGTTGTGTGTCATAATGTTAAACCTTGTTCGGTTGCAACGTATAGAGGGGTGATGGTTATCTAAGAATATGGTGTACATGTATATATTTGAAACCAAAGGTGCTCAGAATTTGAATGGAAGTTAAATTATGAATCATGAGCCCGCCAGCCAATCAGGGAGTCCTGATGTGGGCAAGTAACACATCAGGGTGCTTGCAGTATGTAATATTTGACTGTGTCCTCCTTCCGTGATTGATTCATATTCATTCATACTGTGGATGTATGGAAGCTTCAGCCAGTCTGGACGTTGCTACTCCTTGTCTAGAATTGGTGTGTTCTAGATGACAGGTTACCTGAGAAATGTTGTTAGATGTTGAATTGGTAGCCTAGTATGTACGGACTATATTGAATTTGTCTTGGGTCACGGACAGTGGGCGGCGGTTGCTGATGATGACAGGCAGGCAGGAAGACAAGTAAACGATGTGGTATATAACTTACGTATCTGACTCAGAGATAAATAAGACAATGTAGTAAACTGATGCTGACGGCGTTGTCGATAGATCAACATAGAATATGGATCGAACAAAAAATGCGACGTGCTGTGTGCCCTCCGCTTCCACGTTGTGTTCGGTGTCGCTTGCTTGGTCAGAGAGAGTTTATTTTGTGTTTTTGAAAATTATTAGAGCTCCTCACGTACCTGTTGCCGCGTATACATAGGAAGCAGTTGATTGAAAAGTAAACACGGTGAGGATGATGAATTTGAGGAGAACCTCGAATTTGGGCGCGTCCTTCTCAATTCAACACACGTTGGTCAACACAGGGATACGGAGTACTGCTCTCCTGGTAGCTGCAAAGCAAATAAATATAAAGTTGCAGGCAGAGACGCAGCCCTCTCTCTGTCCTGACCAAACCAACCAGGCGTTGCGGCAACCACCACGAGCGAGGAGCGCGTCGTCCTCCACCACCTCGTCCTCGCTGCCGTTGCCGTCGTCCACCGACTGCCAACTCAACTCCTCGCCGGCTCGCCGCGCGCGGCGCCCATCCCATCAATGGCGCCCGCGCGTCCGCGGCCCCGGCCCCGGCCCTGGCCCCGGCTGCTGCTCTTCGCAGCCGCCCTGCTCGTCTTCTTGGTGTGTGCGGGGCGCCCGGCAGCGGCGGCGCAGGTGGGCGACGCGTGCACCACCGGCGGCGGCTGCGGCTCCGGGCTGCACTGCAGCGCCTGCGGCGACGGCGGGGGCAGCAACATCTGCACGCGCGCCAGCCCCGTGGACCCGGCCACCCACGGCACCGGCCTCCCCTTCAACAGCTACTCGTGGCTCACCACCCACAACTCGTTCGCGCTCGCCGGCGCCGCGTCCGCCACCGGCTCCCCAATCGTCACCGAGACCAACCAGGAGGACACCGTCACCGCGCAGCTCAAGGTAAGGCTATAGCTTCCTTTGGCTGCGCTGCCCCTCCGAATCTCCGATCTCATCCCCTGCTGAGGTCAGGTAACCGCATCCGCCTTCCTCTCCGACGCCGACGCCGGCGCCGCTGCCAATGGAAGTGGGGTGGTTGCTGCTTTGCTGGCTCACATCTTCCCCTCCCACGTGTCCACCTTCCGCCGCTGTCGGTGGGCCCACCTTAGCGTCTGCTTTACACACTACTGTCGCGCATAACAATTGTCAATATATGTTGCAGACACGCACACACCGTGCCTGCCATTATCTCATCATCATTTCCGATACAATCTCGGCATCATCCTTTGATCCCCTGTAGTTGCGTTTAGTTTGTGCTCTTCATGTCTGCCTGCCTGCTTACTCAACCACATGATCCCAAATCTCATCACCAAAGCACCTTCTACTCGTTGGTTATGTGATGTCAATATTGCCACACTACATAGATATCATCGTCATTCATTATCTTTATTACCACATACAAGACATCTCTGCAAAAAAAAATCTAGTGAAATTTTACCCAGAAAAGCAAAATAAATAAAGAAAGCCAGCACCTTTCTCTTGCAGAATTCAGGCTTTTCCTAACAGTCAAGGAAAAATTGGACCTTTCTGCTACTATGTCTAATATGTGCAGTTGGACTCACTGTGTGTGAGCTGCACCTGCTCCATCATCCCAAAGCCAAAAGCTACGAAGAATACTTACACGCACGCACATTGGTTTCACCGCGCATTTTGCTTTAATTTGACTTTCGGAGGAATATTACCATCAAAAGTCCACATCGCACAAAGTAATTCCATGCTTTCGGAGGAAGTGGAACAGTACATGCTCAAAACCCTTTTCCACTGCAAGAATCATGCCAGCTGTCTTCCTCCTTTGTTTGCCCACGGACTTGTGCCACCAACCGAGACCTAAAGTTTCACTCTGAAAAAACATGACCATCTAGCACAGATAAAGAGTCATGTACAATAAGGGTGCATGTGCCCAACTTTTCTACCAGTTACTTTACTCAAACTGATTAGGATCTTTTATTTATTCGCATTTCTGCATCTGCCCATGGCACTATGAATTATTCTAGGAATGAATCATGTGCCCAAGCGGGCTGGTATTTATTCCTTTTTATCAAACTCTATGCCCAATTGGCATTGATGCACGGACACTGGCAATTGTTATTTTCACCGGTCCATACACACGCTCAAGAAGCTTAGATTCTTTACTCCTTGTTGTTATGCACGCCTCTGGATCCGGCTTTATTTGGTCCGTAAATTATAAATTTTAAGACCTGCTTAATGTTTCTACAAATTTTAGTCATGCTCAAGCGCCAACAACCAATATAGAATAGATGGGACTAAATGCCCTACCAATGACACTGCTTCTTTCCCTTGACATCTTCATAACTTTATGTAACTTAGGACATGGTTTGTCTTTTGCCTCTACCTAACTCATGAAACCAGGGTGGCACTCGCTGTATTCAATAGAGAAAGTTAGACTACTTATAAGTTTCTGGGTTGATTATTGCTACAAGTTGTTAAGCAGACCTCACAGAGATCTTGTCCAGTTCAGGCATTATGCTAGGTGTCGTTTGCTTTCTTCTTAAGAAAAGGAAGGGACCACGCTTATCTCATCTGCCATGTCATACTGCCCCTTCTCTTTTCAAACGGCCATCTGGAACTTGAGGTCTTTCGTGGCTCAAATTGGTTTAGTGTTGAAGACTTGGCAGTTGGAATGGCACTAATCTTTTCTAGCTAGTTCTGCCATTCACGTTTCAGAACTAGTCTTTTATTAAGATATAGTAAAGTAATCACAGAAGAACTCAGCTCCTTTGCCAATATTCTTTCTGACCCTCTTATATCTCATATACAACTTCCTTTGTTCCTCAACTGGAAGGAACAAAGAAGGAAATCTTAAGCCAAAGCTGTTCAACTTAGTAGGCTGCTACTCAAGACCCTATTTCTAAGATTTATATATATTTCGGAGCTTTCTAGTTTGTACTGAGGAACACAGTTTACCTCAAACTAGATTCCAATGGTGGAACTGCTAAAAAGATGTTCAGTTAGTGGTCAACAGATGAGTTTTGTTGCTCACTACTACTACTACTACTAACCCTTATCATTCAGTGCTGATGTGCCAGAGTTTTGCCTGATCATTTGTTATTTATAAAATGCTAACTGTGGGACTTGTACTTGATTATGTGCAGAATGGTGTTAGGGGCTTGATGCTCGACACTTATGACTTCAACAATGATGTCTGGCTGTGCCACTCATTTCAAGGAAAATGCTACAACTTCACTGCCTTTGTAAGATTATCAACTAATTGTTCTTCTCTCTCTCTCTTTTGTCCTTAAAAACAAAATAAGTACACTTGAGTTGTAAGTATTATATTGAGTTCATTTTCCTTTTTTTTTTTCTCAGCAACCTGCCATCAATGTCTTCAAAGAGATCCAGACGTTCCTCGATGCAAACCCATCAGAAGTAGTCACAATTTTTCTTGAAGATTACACAGCAACAGGGTCCTTGCCAAAAGTATTCAATGCTTCTGGCCTTATGAAGTATTGGTTCCCGGTGGCGAAAATGCCAAAGAGCGGTGGCAACTGGCCTTTGCTCAAGGACATGATCAGCCAGAACCAGCGCCTGCTAGTCTTCACATCAAAGAAATCCAAGGAAGCAAGCGAGGGGATCGCATACGAGTGGAACTACGTCGTGGAAAACCAATGTAGGTTTCAGTAAATGCCCTGTTTCAATGGCCTGCAGAGTTTTCCTTTTTTCCCCTTGACTCTTTTATTGACCATATTTGCTTTACCCACCCAGATGGAAATGATGGTATGGTAGAAGGCAAATGCCCCAATCGTGCAGAGTCTCCAGCCATGGATTCCAAAAGCCAGTCACTTGTTCTGATGAATTTCTTCACGACTAACCCGAGTCAGACTGGTGTATGTGGAAATAATTCAGCGCCACTCGTTAGCATGCTCAAAACATGCCATGATGCTTCAGGCAATCGGTGGCCCAACTACATTGCTGTTGATTTCTACATGGTATGTAAATATCTATTGAATCCCTTTACCTGGGCCATTTCGCCATTTCAAGGATCTTGTAGTTGCTTTGTTATGAAGTCTCTGACCCTCTTGAATCTTAATCATGCAGAGGAGTGACGGTGGAGGAGCTCCCTTAGCTACAGATATTGCAAATGGTCATATGGTATGCGGATGCGACAACATCGCGTATTGCAAGGTAAGCGCTGTTTAAATTAGTGGCATTTCTTACTTTGAACAGCAACATGATGCATGCCATGCATATGCTAACTCCCTGACCTATCTATGATGTGCAGGCGAATTCGACCTTTGGGACCTGTGTGATACCACCACCGCCACCGCCGTCGCCACCCAAGGCACCAAACACAGGCAGCAGAGGCTCAACAGCAGGGGGCGATGCTAGCGCTGGAATGGCCCGGTCAGCCTCGCAATGGATCTTATTCCTGGGACTGCCTTCTCTGCTTCTTTTGTTGCTTTCGTGAGAGAACTGGAGATTGGTTTTTTCGGTTTTGTGACATGCTGTTCTGATGGATCGGAGGTAGTTCCATTTGGTCCGTAACATCGATCATGCATGTGATCTTCTGAGCTGAGCTGTATATTTGTGTTTACTGAGCAACGTAGTCAGATACGGAAATCAGTTAAATTCATCATTCATCATTTCTTTGATTGTGTTGTTATCTTGATGTCTTAAGTTCCTTAAAAAAAATAAGGGTGGTGATCATCCTTGACCTAGGACGAAAGAAAACATGGCAGAACGCTGTTTGCTGAAACAGCCAAACAGGGAGGCATCAAGCATCTCATACCCTCAGTATCGTGCAGGCTGGCAATTTATAAAAGACAAAAATTGCTTTGGGATACTGAAAAAATTTAATTCGCCAGTATATACCACGAACCACCAAAATTGGCTAGATACCATTATGAAATCAAGATTACTTTCTTTAGCACACCGCATTGACTATTTTCTCAAATTTCTCAAATTTATGGAGAAATAAGGTTCATCTTCTTCTTCCTCCCTGTTGGTGTTTGGGTTGAAGGTCACATCTCAGGGCCTGGTCGAGGCCTCGAGGGTGTGGCCTTCGATTTCTCAACAATAGCAAGAGCAATATGCGGCTCTTGTATCAAGCTTTCCATCATCATCGTAGAGTGTTATTTAGGTCCTATTCGTGGGAGGACTTGGACAGTCTCTATCCTGATTTTACACTAATATCCACTATGGGTGTTGACCGCTCGTCAGCATCGACAGGATGCCAATTTGGTACATTCAAAGGAATATAAAGGGATGTAATAATTTATTTTCCAACTAGTGCAACCAAACGATGTCACATTAACAAAAATGGAGCCTAGTTCCAACTAGTGCAAAAAAATTAACAGAACGGCATAGCCTAGTTGCTACTATGATGCATGTCACATTGACCAATTTGTTGGTTAAGTTTGTTTGAAGGTACTCTTTCGGGGGACATATTGGCTCCAATTTTAAATTCGATTACAACATATGGATGAGAAAAGACCTCCATTGTAGAATGTTATGTTCTGTTTGCTTCTCATGGTGGAGTTTCACTTATCATCTTGGACACTAGGAGTGGTTTCCTGGTCTTTATTTTGATGTGAGATTATAATAATTGGTTTGATTTTTCCTCCTAGAGGAACAACGGAGAATGGAACTTTCATTTCCATTATCTAAAAAATGTAGGGGTTGGTGTCACGTGTGCAATGCGGGCTTTACACATTAACGAAGAAAACGGGCCAACACCGGTCCAGGAGAGGGGCGCCACCGCCGCCGCAGCAACACGTGGCTCTAGGGCGCCCTAGGTGCGTGCGCAACGAGAGGGACCACGGTCCCATCATCGTCACCGCCAATCTTGCCAAAGTTATTTCCTATTTTCCATGTTGAGTCCTCTTAGATTTGGAAAGAGTTATTAGAATAGAAGAGGTCGGTTTGTTAAAGGAGAATCTGTATCTATGGGGATCTTCTAGTTGTCTTAGGAGTTAAGTCAATGGGACTATAAATACATCACAGATGTAATCGGATTGAGCAATCAATAAATAAAGTCCCTTCCCTATCTCTCTCTCCCAGCATGCGGCCCCTCTCCCCACAGCCAGCCGCACGCCGCCTGCACCGCCACTGCCGGCGCCAAGCGCTGCCCCCTCCCCACCACGCCTCTCACAGTTGGCTCGCGAGTAATTGGGTCACTGACATTGGTAGTCGCTTTCATCATTACAAGCATATAAGCGCCCTTGTCCACTTGGGAACTTTCACGATCTGGTTGTCCCTGATGAAAATTTCAATCCAAGCATCTTGACATTCCTTATATTCACCCAACTCATGTAAAGATCGCCCACAACAAAGTTTAATCTCGTAACAGTAGAACCTTGACACGGGTCTCTGGAGAGCCCTTCATCATCTACTAACCATGCACAAGTAATTTTTATTTGTCACTTTTTTTGTCGTAATGGAGAAACTTCAACATATTGTATTTTTTTATGATTTTTTTTGTTGTGGTGGAGAAACTTCAACATAAAGGCTCAAAGGTCCCTAAGCTTTTATATTTCTAAGGGAATATCTAAGCAATATCTATAGGCAATATCTATATTTCTATAGGCAATATCTAAGCAAGTCCTTTGTTTGTTTAGTTACGTGAACTGAAGGAAGACACAAACTCTTGCTCCAAACTATAGCACCTAGAGGTCCCTTGAGCTGTTACGTGAGCAACATTAACAAGATCAACGTGTTCATGTAAGCTGTTAGCTTCTAGGCATAGCAAAGCCTCAATATCTTCATCTTGTTCAGGTGAATGATGTTTTTCTCTCAGCCTAATTGTTCTCAGAAATTGTAACCTCATGTCTACTTCTTTCATAGTCGGCCGCTCTACACCTTTGACCCTTAAGCATGCTTCTGCAAGGGAGGCGATTTCATTCAGATCTTCTTGGTCTGCCTCTTCTACAACCTGTGGATCCATGATTTCATTAAGAGACCTTTCAAGAAGTCCTTGGACAAAGTAATGGGACAAGCTTTGTTTTCTGCCTAAATTATTGATGAAAATTGGCTTCTTTCTTGTCAAAAGTTCCACAAGGATGAATCCAAAACTGTACACATCACTCTTTTTAGCTACCTGACCAGTATGATAATATTCAGGATCCATGTCACCACATGAGTCTCATCAAGTGAAAGAGATCTTGAAGCACCAAAGTCTGATACCTTTGTGGTGAAGTTCTCATCCAAGAGTATATTGGAAGACTTCACATCTCGATGAAAAATTGGTATGGCAGCAGCTGAATGTAGATAAGCAAGTGCTCCTGCTGCTTCCATTGCAATCCTTACACGATCATCCCATGATAGTAAGCACTTTGCTGTAACATCTGTGTGAAGAAGGTCATATAGAGTGTCATTTGATATGAACTCATAGACTAGCAAAGGAACCTCATCTTCTAGGCAACAACCAAAAAGTTTCACCACATTGCGGTGTATGATTTGAGACAAAATAGCCACCTCGTTGATAAACTGGTCTATCTCTGTTTTCTCAACTATTTTAGATTTCTTTATCGCCACCACACGCTGGTCTGATAGGATACCTTTATAAACCGTCCCATATCCTCCACAACCAACAACACGAGTAGTATCAAATATGTTGGTTGCCTCCTCTAACTCCTCCAAGGAGAATATCTTTGTTTTGTTTGTAGTGGTTTCATTTGAGATTAGTTGCTCCAAGAGAAGACCTTGATTTTTCTTGAAGTATGCTCTTCGGATTCTTCTTTGGATGCCTTTCTTCCACTTACGGATCAGCAAGCTTGCACCTAGTGCAGTACTTATGGAGCTAAAGCCACAAGCAACCCCAATGGAAACACCTACATCCATTAAGTATGGACGTGAATATTTTGTTAATTCAATTCACAAAAAAATCCAATGAACTTTAAAACAGCTTACCTAGGATTACGTTATGTAGCTTAGCTGACATGACACATTTCTGTTTTTTTGGATCATACTCCTTCCCATGTGGGCAATTTGTACAACTGAAACCTCCATCAAAATTGTGGCATATTCCATTGCATTTATTTGGAATTGAGCACTCATCAATATCTACACCAATACCAATATAGTTGTGTCATCTGATGGTACTGGTAAAGGAACACATTCATCTATACAGTTAATTAATGTGATGTGTCATGGTGTAGACCCTACTGGTGTTGTAAGCAGGTGTTTGGTATCAGGGATGAACGAGGATGGAACGAGTCGATCCCCTTCCTACTAGCGTTCGGATGCAAGAAGATGTGGATAGGTTGGCACTCAACTACTCAAGCAGCACATGTCGTGAAGATTCAGATTGCCTCCGTCCTCAGAAAGCGAGTGGACTATCAACAACGTTGTTCGACATGTCTTCCTCGGCTGCTCCATCTCACTTACGTGGGGTGAGAAGCGAGGCGTGGGTGGCATGAAGTGTACATTGTCATAAAACTTGAGAATCAAACTTGTTTTGTAAAATATTATATGAAAATAATAAAATTCACTTGCATATACACTAGAGGACAAAATTTCAAAATTTTATCCTTTAGTGCATATGCAAATAAAATTTGTTATTTTCATATTAATTTTTTGAGTCAATTTTCATATTAATTTTTACAAAACAACTTTGTACCTAAAATTCTATGATAATGCATATCTATAAAAGTACTATTGATATGCATAGTTTCATTTTTAGAAAAACCCTAAATATAGTTTCAATAGGGCTTTCATGGATTGCACTAAAGATATATTTTGCACCAAATATTTTGCCGTGCATGCACAGGAGATAGGCAGCACAAGGCACAAGCACGGCATGGGTGGGCAATAATGGAGCATCAGGCGTGGCATTGCGTCTAAGAGATGCGAGTGACTGAGTTAGGCTCTCTCCAATGCAAGAAGAGATTAGGGGAGGTGAAGATATTTGTCTTTTGACAAATGGGCCCCATCATGAGAAGTGGGACCAACAGTGGTGGAGAGAAGGTGAGGGGTGGGGGGATTCGGCGCGCGGGCTGGAGGGGGCCAGGCACCCCCCCAACGTCCTGTTTGGTCTACAAGTAGAATCTCATGTTTAGCAACTAATGATGGCAATTAGTGCATGCAGTTTGTCCCTTCAAACTCTAGCGTATACCATGCGCCCCTAATCTTTGCAAATACCATGCCCCCTATGTTTGAATCCTGGCTCCGCCCCTGGGGTCCAACAACTGAGAACGGTATATATCAGATTAACTCTATCCCTCTGAAAAAAGAAGAACCGGAATGGACACATCCCTCTCAACCAAATACGAGATGAAATGGAATATTCCTATCACAAAATATGAATAGATTAATCAGATCCCACTATGCGCCCCCAAACCAAACACACGCCAAGTAAATGCATAGGGATTCTAAGTTTCTTCACGTAGCACAATGCACAGTGTGTGTTTTAATATTTATAAATGAATGTATGAGAAACGAGAAAAATATGGAAATAGGTTGATGAAGATAGAAGTATAACCTGTGCAATTATTTTGTAGGTACGGATTTCCTTGGAAGCCATTGGAACACTTACAATGATACCCATAGTGTGTTTTCTCTCATGTGACATTTTGGCAGTAACTGTGGTGGCTGACACATGCATATGTAGCATTTGTTTGCATAGCTTGTTCACAAGTTAAGTTTGCAACGACCCATTTTATCATTTCATCTTCTTGTGAGAACACAAAAATACCATCCACAAGAGAGACCAGAGATTCAATAGAAGCCTCACCATCACCACCATCATTGCTACCGTATATTAGTCTTTCTATGTTATCGGAGGTTGTGTCACTCAACATGTTGCTAACAGCCAGAAACCCATCATCGAGTGATACACGAGTCACACGATATTTTGCGTATCCACGGTCAAGAAATGTGACATTACTTTTTGTGCAGTTGAGTTGAAAATCAGTGTTTGCAGAACAACCTTCTTCAACCCCAAAAGGGAACGGAATTGTTATGTTTCCGCATGATCTCGTACAGTTATCTTTGGGCCTTGAATTGTAAGCTGCTTCATGCCAAACAAATATGTTGAGGAATGATGATGACTCCAAAGAAATTAATTAATAAGGCTACTTCAGTAGTAATATATAAATTCATTTTAACGGTTCTTCATAATTTATGGAAATAATAAATATTGCCAGTGCAGGGATGTGATTAATTTTTTTTTCCAAACTTGTGCAACAAAACCATCACACAATTAAATTGGCTGGTGGTTTTGGTTGGCATATATAAAGTGACCACGCAAGGGGAGACAAAGAAAGCAGTATTCATCTGCACTTAAATCTATTAATATATGTCCTAGAAATATATACATTAATTAGTCTTAGAAATATATGTTGAACCGATTAGGGCACTCCCAACCATGAAACTACATGGTTTCTATATTTTCGTTAATTATGGTACGGTGCCACCTAACCTAAGCAAAAAGATGAGGTGGTACTCTAATTTAAGAAGAGACATGAGGAAATGGTTTCTTAGACAAGAAACCATGTCTACACAAAAGCCAAGACATGAGAAGATGTGTTTGGTATATGATGAAGAGACTAGATATGTGATCGGACAAAAGATAATTGTGTAAAAAACCATAGTTTCTATATGTAGTGTCTACCTAAGTTACCATTGGGATTGTCCTTATAAAAAGACCAGATGAAAAAGCCAGGAGAAGAAGAAGCAACAAATTAAAGTATGCACCTTGGATGCAGCCATCTGCGACGTAGGGATTGCCTTTCCAGTAATTGGGACACCGGCATTGGTAGCCTCGTCCAGATGGTAGGTTCTGGCAGTTGCTTTCATCATTACAAGCATAAGTGGTCTTATTCACTTGGGCACTTTCACAATCTGGTTGGTCCGTGATTCCAAACTCCATCCATGGATCTTCCACATTGTTTATACTCACCCAACTCGTGTAAAGGTCGCCCACAGAAAAGTTATAAGATTCTGATAGCAAAACCTTGACGTTGGAGGAGAGCCCTTCATCATGTAACAAATGTTCACCTGTAACGTTGCGGCGGGCAAGTCCCAACGTAAAGGCTTGCAGTTCCCTTAGCAGGTCGATGGAGCAGCATCCGAAGCCAGTACATGAGCCGCCAAAATTCACCTTCTCCATTGTCTCTAAGTCCTCTGTGCCGACACTAGTGCAAAAACCAATTAGATCCGTCATATTGTCACCGAACATGTATGCGTCGACGTTGCAGCCGACAACATAGAAACCAGCATTAATATCACTGATAAAAACACCCGCATCAGGGGTCTGCCAGGACACGTTGTAGGTGTCCACACCGCGGCTCATGGTGACGTTGAAACCAAGGGGAGCAATTTTATAGTAGATAGGATTAGCACCACCACCAACTGTTGAAGTGAGCTGAGTGGTGCTGTTTCCCAAGAAGAGCTTGGGTGGATGAGTGTTGTGTGGTCGCAGGTGAGCTCAAAGCCTTGCCGAGAGCAGCCTGGCCCAATCCCGAAGGGGTAGAAGAACTTGACATCCCCACAGCAGGATGGGCAGCGCTGATGAGCCAGGAAATCAGCGGAAAGGTATGTGCAATAATCCCCCACGACTCACTCCGGCACTTGTTCCAGCAAGCACGTCGCTGGAGCAGGAGATGAACATCATCAGCACAAGTCGTAGCAGGCTAACCAATACAGTTTTCATGATGGAGGGGCGGCACATCTTCTTAACAGCCAGCTAGCTATAGCAGTGTGCTTTTGGATTGATGTTGTGTTGCTATGATCCTGTAAACCTCAGCAGCATCATCCATATTTATAGACAGAATATATAATATATATCCAAAGAGAGCTACGCTTGATAGTGAACTGCGAATCTCCTGGCCGTCGGCAATGGCCCCACTACGTTTACGATTGTTCGGAGCATACTAAGATAATCTAATGGTAAAGTTATTCAGTCACCAAATACCAGCCGAAAAGCAATTAAAACTTGTTTGGTAGCCTTTCACTTATAACTGTCGTGGCTACGGCCGCCGGAGAGAATCACCCCAACTACAATTGAGTCATGGTACTTCTTTCATTTCTAAGGCCCTACTTCGATCCCTATAGATAAAGTAGTTATCTGCTAATAATTATATTATCTCTTTTGGATCGAAACAGCTATAAATAGATTATTGCTAGTTGGATCTTTAGATAGCAACTAGTAAAAAACCTTTACTAGTTGAGAAATAGCATGCATATACTATACACACGTACACTACCAAATAGGCCCTAAACCTTTTGATGAGATATAGCATGCATATACACACGTACACTACCAGATGAGAACTGGTCACGTCACAAACGGTAGTAGTGATGGTAACTAGCATATGAGATGACAAGTTCGAGATGTCATTTGTCATTATGTTGATGAGTGATTAACATGCGAGGTGGAGCCCTTCTGTTTAAATAAATTTTGGTAGCTATTCAAAGCGTCCATCTAAAATCAATTAACATAGGCAGACATTTCATAAAATCGTTGTCTCAAAAAATAGTTACTTAAAAATAAGTTCGTCACTTTTATTTATGAACTCGGATAAACATGAACTTTATATAAAAGTTATTTTCCTCAACATGATCTGCAACTTTGTTGTTGTTGTGAAGGCTTTTATATGAAATGGTTTAGAGTCCAAAAATTTAGTGGAAGTCAAACTTTTCAAACTTTTTTGTTCAAACCTTTTTCATTTAAAATTATTTAGTGGCTGAAATATTGAATACAAAATTATGACATAATAATAAATAAAATAGCTATCCATATATACTCATAAATTTTGTCTTTCGTGTGGTAGGGAGGTGTTATTTTTGTTGTAGGTCTTGGGTTCAAACCCGCAACGCTGCCGCCATCCTCCTCGAGCTCGTCAGAAAAGCTACCTCCTAATAAGGCCAATGGCTGCGTCCGATCTACAAGCAAGCACACTACCATGCTCACTTGCTCTCCTCAGTGTTGCTCCTCCTCTACTCATCATCGAGGAGATCCACCTTGATTCTCCACCTCGTGGTGTCCACGCTGACACTAGAAGTAGCCTGATGCCCAGGTAAGGAAGCAACATGAAGCCTCAGATTCGACCCCCTTAACCCCCTAGAGTTTTTTTAGATCAGGTCATTCGTCTGTATTTCATTAAGAGGAAAACGTTTTGTTATAACCCATAGCGTGAACTCGACAACGAGTAGCCATTAAATTTTTGTCACAACAAAACGCCTAACTACTGGATCCTCGGCTTAAGATTACATTGATTTAGCATTTTGCAACCATTATGAAGCAAGCACCCAAAGCGTTTTGATTAGGCAGCGCAAACAGACCGGATGGTCCGTTGCTTCCTACCCTAGAACAACACCTCCATTTCCCCCCTCGTGTCATCGCCGAGCGACCACTTGAGAGCAGCATGGATCTCATCAAACGACGTCGGAGTGCTCACAGTTTCGACCTCTAAACCAATGTGCTTCATCATCTCCTTCCGAGCCTACGCGTCAGGATTAGGTTCCCAATGCATGCTCTTAGCTGCTAGCCTTTCATCCTCCTTCCTGAGTAGTGGCATTGTCATGATGATGGACGGCTCCAGTGGCTTCTTGAAGGTAGACAGGAAGTCATCAATTAGCGTGAGGTGTGTCGGAACATCAGCAACATAGCCATCGACCGCGACATGCGATTCAGTGTAATCGGCAGGTGGGGGCACCATAGGCTGGTCCTCGCACCCGACAGCAACTAGCTCCAAGGTGGGCAAAGACAATGAAGACACAATGATGCCGGCTGCCTCATCCGTCATGTAGTCATTGCCACGGGACGTGGATGGCCTTAGTGAGGTTTAGCCCGAGCCGCCCTCATCTAGATGACCTGAAAGGCATGGGTCCATCGCCAAGGTCACCTCCAACATGGCCTGACTCGTAATACCTGCCTCTACACCTCAATCAGCTCAGGATCGAAGTCCCAATGCTGAGCCTCCGAGTAACGATCCATTGCAAGGTCAGGCTCTCAGTGCACCACACTTGTACTTGCATTTGGCCACCCTATAAATCAATGCAAGAGTGGTCGACCTGCGAGCACGCACGTGCAAACGGTCCACAAACCCTGGTCATGCCCATAGACACACGGAACTTCGAGAGCTAGACTAGAGCTCCTAAACCGGCCCTAAACCCCCAGAGTAATGGTTCAGCCAAAGGAGCCCTAACAGATTCAACCCCACCCTCTCCACACTAGATATGCCCGCCTAAATCCGCCTTGCCCTCTTGAATTGTGATAGGGAGAGGAAGGGTGCTGCCCTTGGCCGTTACCTGTTAATTGATTTTAGATGTGATTATTTGCTAGGACTTCTCATAAATGGAGTGACTGTCCTCTGAAATGACTAGATATTTTTGGAGACAGTGAATATTTTGACCGTCTCTGTAAGTAAAAAGGAGATGCCTCTTAAAATCAATTTTGCAATATGTAAAACCATTCTATGTTTGAAAAAGATGGTACAGAAAGGAATTTTCATTTACCACGTCAAAAAGACAGTGAAATATTTTGACCGTCCCCGTGAATAAAAGGAGACGTCTCCTAAAATTAATTGTATAGTAATGTGAAAGAATTGACATTTACCACATCAATAACGTCAATTATGAAAATGTATGTATTTCGTAACGTATAATGTATCTGAAAATCATTTGATATGTAAATATTGTTGTTATTTTCCACAAATTTAGTGAAACATAGGATGATTTGACCAGAACAACTGAAAATCATCCTATGTTCCATGCATCATGGATGTGATCTCCTGACTGAGAACAACTGAAAATATATTTCGCAATGCATGTGATGTGACCACCGTAGACTAGCTACGCCATACGACAGAGGAGGTAATTTGATAAAATATTGATTCAGCAACGACCAGCTAGCTACCAAGTCGACCCTTGGGTGGCTCCCTGCCAAACATAAAGATAGACAACATCAACCTGGCTTCTCCATCAAAAGTGAGAGATGGTAACGCATGTATCCATCTGAACGTCCGGAAATGCTAGCTTTACATGTAGTGGAAGCCACGGCATACGGCAATTATTTGCCGTGTTCCATATATATAATATATCTATGCTAGTACCCGTTGCCTGGCAGCAGGAGCCATAGACCGGATACGACGATCAGAGGGGAGGAGATTAAATAAGAGCCTCAAAATTTCTTTCAAAATTTTAGATCCTCGACTAGCCACACAACCCTAAAATGCAAAACCCAAATGATAAGGTCCACGACTCTATAAAGAGGGTGAATGTTCTCTAAAAATAGAACGGAACAACATAAAACCAAAGTAAGACACACCGGGATCAAATCGGAGACCGGGCAAGATACAGACCAAAAAACACAAATGCTATAGACCTCAGACAGTCCGCACAGTATCCCGTACAGTCCGCTGTAGTCCGGTGTGTTTTGAAAATAACTTTTAACTCAATGTTGTGGTTTTAGATAAAAATGAAAAGTTCCCTTGTCAAAAAATACAAAATATCTGCAAGTTTCGCCAGCATGCACAACACCTTTTAAGTGTCCTAAACGTGTAACCGCTAACCCTTAAAGTGTCATAAACGCGTACCGCTAAATATTTGTTAATGGCTTTCAAAATCGCTAGGGCAAAATGAATTGGCTTATAACCCAATGGTAGGACGGTCCAGTGGGATACTAACCATCAGGGTTCAAATCCTGGTGTCTGCACCTTTTTCAGAGATTTTCGCAAGGATTAACCGACATTATGCGTTAAGTGGTAAGCAATGTCCCCATTAACAATGAGGTGCCAGTGGTGACTTCGGAAATCTCCAGATCTGTCAGGTGCTCAATCCTTCGGAGGTGCTCATAGGGGTAGGGGTAGGAATTATATACGTGCGTTCATAGGAATAAGCGTGCGTGCGTGTTATGAGCGTCTATGTTATACTGTGTAATTCTTAAAAAAAATTACTATGGCAAATGTCATGTAAGATTCTTTATTTTATATATTTTGTTTTTGTACGAACGTTCTAGAAAGATCCACTTTGATTATATCAGTGATAAATAGTACAAACTTTTGGGGGTTCCTAAATACTTGAGGAAGTTTTATGGAATGTTGATTTACTGACGACCAGTTAGCAGACAATTAATGGGTAGATCGCTGACCCAAGGAAGGACCTTACACCGTACTGTACTAATTTATTTGTCAATCAAAAGTGAGATTGCGATGGTAACATTTAACATAGATATATTAATTACGACCTGATCATGCGACCAAAAGCTACTTTGCAATTTTTGCATGTAGTGGAAGCCACCGTTGCAATCGTTTTTCATGTTCCCTATGCACTAGGATACACATAGCCCGGCCAAGAACGTGCAATTCCGCAACCAAAAATGGTTTGGTTTTCTAAAAATTTAAAAATATCAACTACCATTTCCGCTTATTTATACGGCTTCATTATGGTTCCTTTCATATTTGGTTTATCCTCCGTAAATTCTTGATTCATAGGATTTGCTTGTGCTGGCCTCATGGCATGCAATAAGAGCAAGTGTGCACACTTACTCTTTTTGTCCTATAATATACTGTTCTTTGGTTTTTGAATTTTTTTAAAATATAGTGCATCCGGAGAACAAGAATACAATGTTTGCTCAAATAAAAATACATGATTATTTTCTATATAAAAAGTAATTCATTTATTTATCTATTTTGTATAAAAAGGTTGAGAAATTATCCTTTATTTATGAAAATTAAATTATATTTTAATATATTATGAAGATAAGCGAGAGGTACATACGTCATTATGCTCTCCCTTATTTTATCTCCAAATAGTAAGAATTCAATTTCAAGACGGAGGGAGTTTAGATGTTATCAGATTCATCTCAATCCATATGTTTTGAGATTAAATTTCATCTTAATATACTTCAACACATATGAATTGAGACAAATCCGACTATATCTAAACAATACTAATGATTTTGAGGGTCAGTTTAAAACGTTATTCAAGTGCTGAGGATGAACATCATCTTCACAAGTAGCACGCTAATAACCATTACGTACAGTTTTTTTTTTGTCTGCACCGAATTCATTAAGAAGATAACCATTTTGTGACGGAGGGGTACATACATCTTATCAATTGTTGTGTGTTGCCCGAACCTCAGCAACATACACATATATTCGTATATGGAATTGAATGTGCAAGGAGACCAACGCGGTTTTAATGCCTTTTAAGGGCATTGGCCTCATCATCTATACTGTTAGATTCGTATTGAGAAGTATGTACACATACACCTTGATATAGATTCGCATTGAGATGAGTGTATAAATTTCTCAATACGAATCCAATGGTGTAGGTGATGAGGGCACATGACCTCAAGGGCTAAAACCTTTCTCGCAAGGAGACATTAGACTGGTGGCTATGACGCACTAGATTGACAGTCAGCCTACGTTGGCTTTACGTCCTGTTTGGTTCATAGGACTAGGGACTACACATACATCACTAGTCTCAATTAGTTTCTCAAGAGAGACTAAAGAACTAAGGACTAATAACTCTTTTTTAGTCTCTATATTTGGTAATTTGGAAACTACTTGAGACTAAAAATTAATCCCTAGTTTTTAGTTTCATAGGAACTAAACATGCCCTTATTTCTAGTCAAAAAAAAAAACATGCCCTTATTTGGCGACATACTCAACGGTATGAGTGGGAGTATCCATCAGGCCGCACGTACCATTCACGCGGTTGCTCGGAACATCCTAATATATAAGATAATAATAATAATGCTTGGGCTATCTATCTCGTCTTTCTCTTTGAAGACCAAAAATCAAAAGCGATCCATGTGAGGTGCTAAGATCTTCGATTCCCAATATCTAACTTAAGCCTGAAGGAATACTAATATCTTGTTGACTGCTAAAGTTATTCGGCCATCAACCTGCGGAAAAGACAAAAAATCCATGGCTGAAACTTAACTGTCATGTCATGTGAGACACGACACGGCTGGAAAAAGTTAATTCTATGCGACGGCGCCGCATCAAGCATGCCAGGGGCACCTTCTAGATAGACAACACGTGTGCCCAATTAATAATAAGAGAAACTAATATGCGATATTTTTTTCACCCTCCAGGGCGCTGAGTCACAAGTTTTTTTCCCTCTAACTACGGCGGAGTCATATGTGATACTCTCTTTCGTGTTAAAACTTTCTATTATTTAATGAGATACTATGCATACACATACACACTATTATAGAGAAATCGTCATAGTGGTTAGAATTGTAGCATCCAAGACGAGAAGGTTAAGATGGCTGCACACACCACCCTCGCATCCCGTCTCACACCACCCTCGCGCCCCGTTTCGGCTCTGTAGACACCACCCTCGCACTGCGCCTTGCCCTCGGTGTCCCTTTAGCCGGTTCAGTCGGTCATGCCAAAGCAGTTGGTGTTCAACGACTCATCAGGCGTGGATGCGACTACGGTGAGCAAACTGGGCTTCCTACCAGGCTTCGAACAATGGTGCAGATGGACCCAAGTACGCACCGTGGATGCTGACGTGGTCGCAGAGACTCCCATCGCCACCCTTACAGGCCTGGATGCAGCCGCCTCCCCATGATCAACCGACTCCTTCAGCAGGAAGTTGAAGCGGTTTGCCGACAAGGTTCTGCGTAAGGAACCGTCGCCGTTGCTGCCCTAGCCATTTGTGGAGGCGACGCCAACGCAGCCAACGTTGTCGCACCGTAGGAGGAGGATCACCTATGTTGTTCTTTGTCCCAAACTACTAGAATCCTCTTATGTGACTAGAGGCTAATGTGGGTGCCATTGAAGCCACTGCTGCAGCTGCTGCCACATCCCCGCTTGTTGCTAAGCTCCCCTCCCGCTCTCTTCTAATCCCAAGTTCATGACTCAAGCCCGTTCTGGCGGGGTTGTGGCTCCCCTTGGGCCATAATCCTTGCGTCTTGGCCGAGCCCTCAAGCCAAGGTGGCCAGAGTGAAGGTTTTGTCATTCTTGGCTCGCCCTTCTGATATCGAGGACTTGCTCGGAAAGGACTGTCTGCAGGCGGCCGAGCCATTCCTTCACCTTGTTTGCCACAGGGTATGTACGAGGGCACCTGGCCCCTGGTCGGGAGATTAGCCGGGATGTCCGAGAATAACTCGGGGACTTAACATATATACCCCACGTTAGACTGTCGTTATCATCTTCTCCTAAAATGTTGTATATGTAGTAGCGGCCATAGATAACCCAAGGAATAGTACGTTTGGGTCTGTCGAGATGGCCTGATTAATAATTTTTTTAGCAACGCCAGATTAATAATTTTGTGGTGTCGTGCTTGCCCATGGGCCATGGCTCCAGCCAAGCACATGCACGGTGATATACAAATTGATTATGGTGGTTCATTTTGTTAATTAGTGACTGCCCCAGTGCATGTTGAAGACTGAAGAATGGATACAGAAAAAATATGATAGAGTTCTTTCTCATCATCTTATATCTCTAATTGCATCTTACACATTTTTAGTATAATGCAATTAGATGATGAAAAATACTAAAACCATGGAATGGAAATTATGAAATTAAATGTTGATTACTATATAAACACCAGATACAGAATGCTCACACACATTCCTAATTCAGAACAGAGTGAAATTAAATGTTGATTACTATATAAACACCAGATACAATAATACTGTAACCATGGAACGGCCACTATAAAATCAAATGCTGATTAATATATAGACACCACCATACAGAATGGTCACATACATTCCTTATCCAGAAAAGGGTTCTCAAGTCTCAACTAAGACCAACATTGTACACAAGTTGCTAGTTAGTAAAGCATAAATTCCTAGCCGCTGTAGCTCTGCTTCTGTGTTGAGTCTTGACCCTAACACTCCATTCTTTTATTTCTCCATCTTTCTCTGATTGATCATGGTACATATATGATATATAATTTCAGGCGGTAGTGATTTGATGCTTCTGTTTTTCCTTTACTTCCTGATACTAGTTCATGATCGAGCCTTGCAGTTGGATGGGTGCATGTGCAGCCCATGAGTCCAGGAAGTGAGAGACCCAATATCGATATCTCAGAGACAACTCAAAGTCCTCATCCTGTTCTTGCAACAGCTTCCTTCTCTTATTAGCTCCATGAAACGTTTGCCATGTGCTTGGCCCGAAGATTCTTGCTCTCTCAACCTGAATGTATGCAGTGCCATGACTAGACCTCCAAAGCATTTGGTAGACTGTCGCTTTCTCATGCTGACAGAAGTAATCTATTGCTTGTGGCAGCATGATCTCCTCAAGTTGTCCCAAGGTAAAGACGGTATGCAAAAAATGTTGCTCCTCATTGTAGATTGCTGCTATTGCAGGAAACTTATCCGCAGGTGACATGTCTTCTGAAGAGCCATGTGGTGCAAAGAGGACATCACAGCTCGGATATAGAAGATCACGTAGAGAATTTTTACATTCGGATAGTGAGGCCATCTGTTTGTTGCACTCTGAGAGCGAGAGTTGGCACCGCAGACGTACTAGAATAACTGGTTCTAGAGAAACATGTCGCAATCCAGATGACTTGTCTAGCTTGCTACCATGACAAAGGTTGTGCTTATCATGCTGCTTGCAACATAATGGGTTTGGGCGAAACCATTGATTGCCCCATCTGTGAGCATTGTCCCAATATTTTTTCTGCTGTGAATCAACATTTGGTACCCACGAGAAGTCTTCTGTAGGTAGTTGCATAAGTTCTTTCCTAATATTTTCAACTGTAGACTTGAAAAGAGGGGTAAATAGCTGTAAGCACTGAATTGCAACCCCAACTACGTCTGTACTCTCCATAAGCTGTAGCACTATAGCAAGGCAAAAATCATCATCTGGCACATTACGATCTTTTTGCATTAAGTAAAGCCTAACTTCTATTCCATGATCATCACTAATAAATGGTGCCAACAGTAGAAACAAAGGGCATTTGTTTGCCCTAATGATTCTATGTTGTAGTTTCTTGCCAGCAAGAAGGTGCCTGATAAGAGGGTCAAAGGGCATGTGACACCGAGGCATGCCACCAAGCTCTAGTAATCTCAGAAACTCGCTAGCACCATCTGCATACCACTCAAATCTTCGAACAATGGATCGATTCAAGTCATCGTTGTCGTGGTTAAAGATAGAAGAAACGAATGACCTAGTAGCATGCAGAACTCGCTTAGGAAGGGAGAAATTACTTACTTCCGTTTCTATGTGTTCATCTTCTAGGATTCTCTGCCCGCATATGTGCAACATGTCATTGCACTCTTGAGCAGCAGACTTAAGCTTCCTACGCCAACGCAACAAGGATGTATCACTAATATCCCACCTATCAGATGTCTGAAGAACAGCTTCCAGCCTGATGTGTGCCATCTCTAGCCTCTCAAGGTTTCTGAAAGCAGGTGAGTTCTGTTTCTCCTCATATTTTTGAAGCAGACCAGACAGGATTTTGCTAACTGACTCCTGAACAATCGCAGAACTGACAATCTCTGCCATTAGGATTCAAGCATCTGCAGTATCCCTTCCCTGTTCATGATATTCAACATGTAACCAGTATCAGTGAGTGATTAGATACATGAACTTTGGAGCACAGGAAATAATTCAGCTTTACTAATGGGAGAAAGAGCCTACCTTTGATTGAATTGCATGGACGTGAACGATGGACAGCAATCCTGTGTATAGATATGTCTTGGGGATTAACCACATCGTGTGGTAACTTGAAAACTTAAAGAGAAGACAATGATGTCCAAGGATTTGAGGGGGTAAAGTGGTAGACAAGCCAGATACAGAGGGCCGGGGTGTCACGTGGATTATGGTATCCGCAAGGGAAGCTTTTGTCAAGAAGCCTTCGTCAGCAATGAGATAATTCAGTGGTTGTCGATGTCGAAATGTCACGGAATGTCGTGTTCAGAGGTCAGGAGGGGATATAAGTCGTAGGCTTTTGATAAGTTTAGAGTATATACCAGTCCATCAACTCGTACCCCCGCATAGGTCTAACTTTGAGATAATTAAGCAATATAAATTCTTGATACTTAAGCAATAGAAATTTTTAATACTTAAGAAATATAAATTTTTAATTAATATCTATTAAGTAATAACAATTACTTCATATAATTAAATTTGTTTTAAATCTAGAGTTGCACACATATATAGAATTCAGTTTGGCATGATTTAGAGAGATCTCGGTACACATATGTGTGATTATGTTAGACTAACAATATGTGTGATTAGGCTGTTCATCATCCTGAGGCTATTACTGTTAGACTAACAATATGATTAGGTTACACTAAACAATATGTGTGATTAGGGAGTTTGTGATGAGCATGAGAAGTCTTTACGAATTTTATCTAGGGCGTTCATCAAGGTAACGTGGAGCTAAGTACTGCTTGGATTTTTTTTTACTGCTGCCATTATTGAGGCTAACAACTCCACATTGTTTTTGGCAGCCTCTGGAAGGTCACTTTTGTCACGAGGCATCACCACTCATCAGTAATTTAATGAGCATCACCACTCGATGATGATGCGTGCAGCGTGCATTACAAAAGGCGTCCAACCAAATATGAAGTTATTGACCTTGACCAGGGAAAGCAGACAATGAAAGCAGAGCCATGTGTCTAGTACTTCTGTTTGTTGTAGATTATTGAAATGTCCACTAGTGAAGGTTAAGCCTATGCTTTGGACCTTGAAGGCCTTGTATTTCGTTTCATTCTTGTATTCTTTTGTCCATATATTAATAAAAGAAAAAAATAGGTAGGGGGCTTCCCTGCCATTTGCGTCAGCCTATGTTTTTGGTGTCATGGCCGGACTTTCCGATCCTTCATCATACTTACTACGTTGCAATTTTTTTGAGAAGTGGGTGGAAATTATTTCACACAGAAGACGTGTTTTGGTGTCATGGCCAGACTTTCCGATCCTCTACCGTACCTGCAATTTTTTTGGGAAGCGGGTGGAAATTCTCACACGGAGTAGACCTGTTTTGGTGTCATTGCCGGACTCTGATCCTCCACCGTACCTACTCTGTTTCAAATATTTTTTGGGGAAAGTGGGTGAAAATTCTTTGACACGGAGTAGAAAAACCAACTAAATAAGGTTTTTATGGGTCCCACATAAAGTAGCAAAGGCAACACCGTTTGTTTAGTTGTTTCTGGCTGACTGATTTTCGCTGTTGTTAATTTATTATGAGAAAAAACACTGCTGAATTACTGATTGAAAAATGCTGGTAGACCAAACCAACAGAGTGGACATCTTACCGTCGGGTTGCCAATATATATAGTCTCTCATGTGTGATGCTGTAGGCCATGTCTACTTGTCTAGTATCCTTTCATCGGGCCACATTGTGGGCCTACATAAAAATCTGGAAAGTGAGCAGGGGCGCCTTATATCGGGACTCGTTGTGCTGCTTTTGTTACATGCTAGCTGTTCTGATGGATCCACTTGGTCCGTAACATCTCCAGCATCATGTGATCTTCTAAGCTGAGAGCTGTATATTTGAGTTTACTGGGCAACGTAGTTAGATGTGGAAATAAGAAATAAGTTAAATTCATCATTCATTCATTTCTTTGATTGCACGTGTTGTTATCTTGATGTTCTAAGTTCCTTAAAAAAATGTAAGGGTGGTGGTCCTTGAGACCTTGTGATATTGGATGAAGGAAAATTTGGCATAAACGGGTTTGCTGTTTGCAGAAACTTGCCGGAGGAGCAAGCGGAAAATTTATAACATAAAACCCAGCACACTATCTTTCCTCAAACAACTTTTGCACCTTCCTCCATAGTGTTGAATTTTGTTCAAAACAATTAAAGTAATTAATCTGCTTTCTGTTGCATTCATCTTCCTCCATAGTGTTGACCCTACTAAGAGTATGCCGTTACACACGAGCGCTCGCAAGGATGGACCTTTTAGCTCCTCTCTACAAATTTCAAACTAGAACATTCTATATATGCATTTCAATGAGAGCTAGGGTATGCAATGGTGAAGTTCAATTAATGTTTGACTAGCACAAATGCCCGTGCGTTGCAATAAAAAAATCTTTGTAAGTCCAGTATATAAGGTTATTGGCTTTGTACGGACAAGAAATAGATACACATGGATGAACTTCTTAGAGCAACTCCAACAGTTTTACATTTTTTGCTTGGCAAAACATGGAGTTTGCCAACTCTCAAATCAATATGGGGAGGAGAAAAAAGTTATCTCCAACGGTTTGACAAAATTGACTTGCCAAAATCCAAAAAAGAAAATCCGGCGGCACGGGAGGGAAGAGTGCGCGCAGGAAGAGTGCGCGACGGAATGCCAAGCCGATCGTGAGCTTGCATATATGCCAATCTATCCTAGCATTTTACCAAGTTAACAAAAATGCAAAACTCATTTGCAAAACTGTTGGATAGGAGTTTTGTAGAATTTTTTACAAAAATAAAAATACAAAGTCACCTTCCCTATACGGCCTCATCTCCTTGGTGGATTTGACGTGGACAGCCATTGCGATGACGTTGTGCCCACCGTCCAAATCTCTAAGATCAAGTCGGCTGAGAACTTGTGCTGCTTATTTGATGATTTGTGCTGTGATTTCTGAATTGGCTTTTTTTTTTTGCAAAATTTCTGAATCGGCTTGAATGCGATTCGTTCATGCACAGACTACATGCATGCTTCACTGTTTTATTTACGGTGGCCTTAAATTTTTATGTCTATTTGATTCAATTTATTTTTCTGATCTATGGTCAATTTGGATTTTCTGTGTTGTATCGGAGATTGTAAAGGGAATTAGAGTTGGAGTCTTGTTAGCCATATTCTTTATTGTTTTTGGTATTTTACACACAGCTTTTCTTCCGTCGTATCCTCAATCCGTGTGGACAGACGGACTATATATGAAGCATAAATAAAATTGGTTAGACGGACAGGAGCGGACAGAAAGGGTGGCTGACAGATTTTGGTGAACTGAAAATTTGACTTTTAATTATTAGGGTATAGATTTGACAAAGCTGAAAAAAATCCATCCAAGCTGTTTTTTCTTTTTGGTAATTTTGGTTGCCAAAACAGAGAATAATGATAAGTTTACGTATGCTGTTTTACAGAAGCCAGGTATGCACGATGGCTAAAAAAAAAGGATAAAAGAGCACCTCAAAATGTGCATGTGGAACTTGGAAAGAGAAATTACAGTATGGCCTGATTTGTACACTAGAGCAACCCAGCCAAGGAAAAATTCCATTGTTCGCATCTTCATTTCAGTTTGAACTCAGGCAAACCAAAGAGCCATACTTAAACCAAAGAGGAACCAGAGCGGGGAATGCAAAGAGAGAGAACCAGAGAAGTCATTTCTCCACTTTTTAATAGCACCGGATCCGACAAATCGAATTGCATACCACAAACTCTTTACCAAAATATATGATTTCATATGTGGCCAAATATCTAAGCAATACCTATGTTATCTTGCACGAATTTAGTTACCTTGGCCTAAATGAAGACACATATTCTTCCTCCAAACTATAGCACCTAGAGGACACTTGAGGTATTACATGGGCAGCATTGACGATCAATATGTTCATTTAATTTCTTAGCTTCTAGGCATAACAAAGCCTTAGTATCCCCATCTTTTTCAGGTAAATGATGTTTTTTACTTGGTCTTTTTGTTCTTAGGAATTGTAATCTCATGTCTACTTCTTTCATGGTTGGTCGTTCTGGACCTTTGAGCCTTAAGCATGCTTGTGCGAGGGAGGCAATTTCATTAATATCCTCCTGGCCTGCCTCTTCCACAACGTGTGGATCCATTATTTCCATAAGTGACCTGTCATGAAGTGCTCGAACAAAGTAATTTGATAAAATTTGTTTTTCATCTAAATTATTGAAAAAGATTGGCTTCTTTCTTGTCAAAAATTCCACAAGTATTACTTCAAAGCTATATACATCACTCTTATCAGTTAGTTGGCCAGAATGATAATACTCAGGATCCAAGTAGCCAAATGTTCCTTGAACATTTGTCACTACATGAGTCTCATCAAGTGAAAGAGACCTTGAAGCACCAAAGTCTGAAACCTTTGCGCTGAAATTTTGATCCAAGAGTATATTGGAAGACTTCACAACTCTAAACAAAATTGGTATTGCAGCAGCTGGATGAAGATAAGCAAGCGCCTCTGCTACTTTCATTGCAATCCTTATATGATCATCCCACGATAGCAAGCACTTTGCTGCAACATCTGTGTGAAGGAGGTCATATAGGGTGCCATTTGATATGAACTCATAGAATAACAAAGGCATCTCATCCTCTACGCAACAACCAAAAAGTTTCACCACATTGCGATGTATGATATGAGACAAAATAGCCACCTCATTGATAAACTCGCCTATCTCTATTTTTTCCACTCTTTTTTATTTCTTTATAGCCACCACACGCTGGTCTGATAAAATCCCTTTAAAAACCATCCCATGTCCTCCACAACCAAGAACACGAGTAGCGTCGAAGTTGTTGGTCGCCTCCTAACTCCTCCAAGGAGAATATCTTGTTTTGTTTGTAGTACTTTCATTCGATATTAGTTGCTCCAAGAGGAGACCTTGATTTTTCTTGAAGCATGCTCTTTGGATTCTCTATTGGACTCCCTTCTTCCACTTTTGGGTTCGTATGATCACCCCTAGCGCAACACATATGGAGCCAAGACAACAAGCAATCCCAATTGCAATACCTGCACACTAAACATGGATATAAACATTTTGTTAATTAATTCAAATTTGAATGGTGGGATAAAAGTAGCTTACCTATAATTGGGATCCAACCAAGGGTACATCTTGAACTCATCTCTAGTACTATTTGCGATGCGTACTTTGATGTTCGGTTTAGGAATCACTGCGTGTGTCGGCAGTGCATTCTCTTTGTTCGATGTTAGTAACTGCTATAATATATGTCGGTAGCAGATTCTCTTGTTCCATGATTATATGATTATTTGCTTCTTGCAGTTATGTCTACTGTCGAATTTATGGGCTAAAACATATCGTAAAATGACTAAATACTTAAGAGTGATTGCACTCTGATTTGTTCAATAGCTGTGAAACATCAAGATCACCTTGGAATGTAATGCCAATCAATGCATTTTGTTTATTAATATATATAATTTAGGCCGGCGATCGCCTATTTAGTTTAGCTTTATTTACAAACTATTTCAACTGGACCTTTTAGCGCCTCTATAAATTACAAACTGCTATGTTTGCACAGCTTAGCTTAGCTGCACATTTTATACATGCGTTTCAAAGAGAGCTAGGCTATGCAATGGTGAAGCCCAATGTTTGATTTGACAAACTAAAAAAATCCATCCAAGCTGTTTTTTTTTTGCCTTTGGTAATTTTGATTGATCGTCAACACAGAGAATAATGAGAAGCAGAAGCCAGGTATCACAAGACAATAGAAGACTAGAGCAACCCAACCGAGGAAAAAATTCCTTTCTTCTCATCTCCATTTCAGTTTGAACTGAGGCAAACCAAAGAGCAATATAAACCAAAGAGGAACTGGAGCCGGGCTGGAGCTGGGAATGCAGAGAGAAGGACATAACTCAGCATTGATGCGAGGGACAATATTGCATTGGTAGCATACCGACTCAGTAAGAACGAATAACACTCATCAGGGATCGGATCGGACATACTGATGGTCGATAAATAAAGTAGCTAGTAGCGTACTGATGAAATAAAAATAAACTAGGACACGCACTGATGATCTAGCTTACAGGGCATGAGCATCCAAATCCAAATTAAATGAAGTTGTAAATAGTAAGACTCAACTAGAAGACTAGCTGAATGCTGCCATATTCGTCATCAGGCACGTGGCGTATCGAATTGTGCGTGATCATCTGGAGCTGCTGCAGATTATTGTCGTTGTCGTCGTCAGAAGAAGTATGCTGCTGCTTCCGTACCTCCACGTCCACACCAGTTAAGACGGTCGTAAACAACCTGCTCCCACCCCTGCCATCATCGGAGGTGACGAGGCGCGTGGGCTGCTCCATCTCCATGACTGCGGGCCGTGCGCGGGTGCGGCGGTCCGAGAAGAACCTTGCGATGCAGAACCTGCCAGAGCCCTGGTTGACAAGCTGAGGATGCCGCACCTCCTTCCAGCCATGAGCCGCGCCGTCGTCCGGCATCAGCAGCTCCTCCTTCCAGGTGCCCACTAGCTGTGATTGTGGGAGGGGCAGCTGCCGCAGCTGGGGGTGATATATGTCGTCGTCCCATGCGCGACGACTGTGCGACTTGAAGGCAGGTCGTATCTCCATGTCGTCGGTGGCCATGGTGGACATGGCGGAGAGGTCAGCAGCGCCCAGCTGGAATTCCGCCTTTCTGTTACGACCCTTGTTTTTGGGGCAGATGCCAAACCACAGGTTGAGCTCCTTGACGTACTCGGCCCTGCCTACGAATGGCAGGTTCCAGTCGCCGACCTTGGTCCAGGCGTCCGTCGCTGTGTCGAAGCAGTAGGTGCCACCGTGCCAGCGCCATCCACCGATATGCAGACGACATGGGATGGGAGTAGGCGCTGGGGTCGGGGCTGGGGCCAGGAACCACCGCGTAGGAGCTGCCGTCTACGTACTAGTCGGGGTCGTACACGAACGGCGGCGCTGGGAGGAGATGATGCTCCCAGGACCTGGTGACACTGCAGTAGACGAAGGCCTCGAACTGGTGATGATGTTCCAAGGGCCTTGGCTGTGGCTGCTGGAGGGGAGAACGCTCCATGACGTAGACGACGCTGGCGTCGTGTTCCCTGGTGCTGGAGAGGCGGCCGGCGAGCAAGGCCAAGGGCGAGCGCTTGGGCCTGCTCAATTGCATCAGGTCCAGGGACCAGGCCGACGCGGGCTCCTTGCCGTCCCTGTCCCAGTAGGCAACGAAGGTACGGCCGCGAGCAGGTGACGGCCTGCAAGCGGCAGAAAATCCATGTACAAATCGAATCCAGTGAGGACCCCGGATGCGGATTCTTTCGAGGGGGAGGGAAGGAAACTCGCCCTCCGCATATGTATGTATTATTACATTATAAATATATATATATTCTCTGGCTTTTTTCCTCTTTTTCTCTTTTATTTATGATAGGATTTATGAGGAGGGCGTGGGGCCCTGTTTTGATTATACATCTCATACAAAAATCTTACACAATATTGTACTAGTGAGTGAGGGATGGATCTGAATTATTGTACGAAATGTATACAAAACACACAATGAATTAATTCCCCTGCAATGCAATGCATTGCATGGTCCACTAACACTAGCTAGCAGTACTAGTAGTAATTACAGGAAACACAAAGGCTGACACATATATCAGCCACAATATAACTCAACTGTAATCATACGATGCTATGATTCTTCAAAACAAAAAAAAAATGATGCGATGGCCCATTTGCAAAATCATAGCACATTACTTAAGGCCCCACACTGGAGTTAGATAAGTCATTGATTAATCGATACTGTGTATCATCAGTGTAGTTCAGTCGATTAATTTTGCTGAAACTAGTTCACCTGGACTGAATCACTGAAATCATTAAACTGACACGGATGCCGCTCATGTTTTAGCCGCAGCAGCAGGAGTAGTAGTGTATATAAGCAGCGTCGAGACCAAGGCCTTGTTTGGTAGAGCTTCCGGAGCCGATTGGCCAAAGATCTGATTCTGTGAAATGACTCTTCAAAATAAACAAAGATGTTAGGAGTTGAAAAAAACAACCCACGAGGGAAATGATTCTCTATAAGTTTACGCTAAAAATCAAAGTGAATTGGTATCAGCCGTAAAATCTTTTAATGTAGGGAATCAGGATTGAATGGAGCTCCACCAAACACTCCTATACCCTTATCGTCCCATCTACTTTTTTTTTTATTTAATAGAAAAAAGTTTGAAAGTTTGCGAAGGGCGAAATACTCACGAGGGCGCGCCAGAGAGAGAAAGGATGCAGCGAGCCCACGATTCATCCGGAGACAAGTAAGAGAGAAAGAAACACGGTTTCGTTTCGTGTTAGGCCCTGTGGCTTTGCCCTGCACTGCTGTCATCCAGTTGCCCTACCCTGCCTCAAGAAACAGAGGAACAAGGACTGATAGGGAGGGAATCGAATACGATACTTCTCTTTATCCTTCCTTTCCTTGTTTCGTCTTCCGACGATTGCCATGCCATATTGGTCATTGCCGTGACAGCCTAAAATCGCTCAGCTACGGCTCTCATTGGTTCCATTTCCACCACTCTAGTCCCTTTCTGGCTGGGATAGTCTCTGTCTACTCTAGGGAAGGAGAGAAGAGACCCCCACCAGCAAGAGCAACAGCCCTGTTTCGATTCGGGACGCACCAGCACCATCCTGTTCCTGTTTTCCTGCTTCCGAGTTCCAATCCCCGGGGGATGTGTTGTCATGTTCTTCTATTCTATACTTCTACCTACCATAGATAGAAGATAGAAGAGCAGGACGAAATCTCATCCCTCGATCCAGTTCCAAATAGCAAGGACTCGCAAACCGCCGCAACTAGAACAAGAGGGATCGCTGCTACTGCTTCTTGGACTCTACCGGCCCCGGAGAGCCGCCGGCCATGGCCATGGCCCCGGCCAAGAACAAGCAGCGCCGGGTCTACCAAGTCTGGAAAGGCAAAAACGTGAGTCTGCCATCCCTCCCTCCCTCTTCCCCCCTTCCCTAGTACCGACAGGAGCTTCTTTCTTGGTTTTGGATCCATTCCACACATGGGGGATTGCCTACTACTGTGCTAGTTTCTTCTTAGCTTCTTGCTTGCATCCGGCGGCCTAACATGGCCATGCGACTGCCGCTCTGGATAGAACAGGGCTTCTGTGCCGTGGTGGAATAAGATGATGGCTACCAGCTGCACGGACGGGACGGCTGTTGTATCTTTATATATGCCGGGATTGGCTGCCTAGTTAATTGTTGAACCATTCCGGTTTCTCTTTTGTTTATCCCCTTATTACAGTGCTATTCAAACTCCAGTGATTGAATGAATAAACTACTATCCACGCTCTCGATTTGGGCGCTTCTTGGCAGCCTATGTGAACCATAACCTTCCCCTGTATTGTTTTGTTTTACCCCTAATAAGATAATCCCACCACCTGGTAGGTTTTCCATGATAGGGTAGTATGGTAGGTCCAACACTTCACCATCCTGTGTTTTGCCATTTCTTACTTAGTGCTAGCTAATCCCAAACAATTAAGAGGCTCAGGTTCCTCACAGGAATGCCCCCAACATCGCTGCACTACCTTAGGTTTTAGGTCCATAGTTTTCAGCATTCATTTTCTTCAGAGTTTCAGAATACTACTACACTGTTTCTCCTTCACCATGGATTCGAAGGGCTCATGATAGTTGTAAATGTTTAGTCTTTTGATGCCTCAACAGGCTAACATGTTATTACCAATGCTGACCTACTCAATCTTTAACAACTTGGTATGAGATTTTCAGTATGTTCTATTCTGCTACTGCTGGCCTGTCTTCATTTCATTCACTAGCCTCTTGTTATATACACTGTCAGATTTTCAGTATTTTGTTTCTCTTCGTTCAGATAATTCTGTGTGGTGGAAGGTTGATCTTTGGACCAGATGCCAAGGCCACCGTGATTTCTTTCGCTCTGATCGCCATCCCTGTGGCTGTCTTCTGCGTCTTTGTGGCCAGGCATCTCGTACACATCTTCCCTGCATATAATGCAGGCTATGCAATTCTTGCTGTCACCATAGGCCTTACCGTTTATGTGAGTACCCATTCTTTCTCAGTACATTCAACTGGAGAAATTTTCGTAATATGACTAAACATAGCATACCATGTTGCAATCTGATGGTGCTTTCTAAGAAAATCAGTTTTTTTTTTTCTTTTAAGAAAAAAGAATGATGCTCATTTTGTTGTAATGAAATTTAGTCATTCCCACACAGACAGGTGAATATGATCTACAGGTTTTCTGTAATTTTTACAAAGATGGGGCATTTGATATCATTGTAGTCATGAAAGGAACCTCATATGGTAATCTTTTTTGTTTGGTTAGTACCAACTAACAAAGCTATATTGCAACCTTAAGTACCTCTCGTCAACCATCCCACCACCAGACATACTTGGTTCATGTACATATTTTTTAGAAGAGTAAAAGTATTGAGTTTTATAATCATATCTGCTCCTACATGCTAAATATGTTTTATAAGTATCTGTTCTCCAGAATTTATGTTCTCTTTGAGCAATGTGGAACGTGTTATGTCACTATTTATTTCCTACTTTTTTTTTATGTGTGTAGCACCAAAATCATAGTACCCTTCTCTGCAAAACCTGATTGTTAGGTACTGCTACTGCTCTTCCTTACCTCATCTCAAGATCCAGGTATTGTACCACGAAATGCACACCCACCTGTGGAAGAGTTCTCTTATGATGCTTCAGCTCCACATGCTCTTCAGTTCCCTCGGGTAAAAGAGGTTATGGTCAATGGCATGCCTGTGAAAGTGAAATACTGTGAAACTTGCATGATATATCGGCCTCCTCGTTGCTCCCACTGCTCCAAATGTGATAACTGTGTCGAGCGCTTTGATCATCACTGCCCTTGGGTTGGGCAATGTATTGGAGAGGTCAGTTATGTTGATTTCTTTATTTTCTCAGAGAACAAGTTACGGGTTCTCTTCGCAAAAAGAAAGTTACGGATTCTTTCTTATTATTATTATTTTACAGCCTAACAGTTGTTCCTATAAAACAGCCTACGCTTATCTGCTTTCATTTTCCTTTGCAGCGAAATTACCGGTACTTCTTCTGTTTTGTTTCTTCAGCGGCAGTGCTTTGTATCTATGTATGTGCAATGTGTGGATTGTACATCAGGCATCTCATGAATAGGGATCATTACTCGGTGGGGAAAGCCATTAAAGAATCTCCAGCTTCATTGGCAGTCATGGCATATTGTTTCATTTGCTTCTGGTTCGTCGGTGGTCTCACTGGGTTCCATTCTTATCTTATCGCAACAAACAAGGTTAGCCCTCCAACGTCTCAAAGCATAATGCCTAAAGCTCTTTTACCAAATATAATGAATGGTGGATAGGATCAAGATATGTAGCTGTAACCTACCATATCTAAATAAAATGAACACAAATACCACCAAAAATTTATCCTGATTTTTTAGTTGGAAATCAAAAAAGTGGTGCATCAGTATGTGCTATATAAGCTACTTGCTAAACAACTACTGTTACTTTACTGAACAAAATCTGTTCTTCCTTTTTCTGAAGACAACATATGAGAATATCAAGTACAAGTACAGCAACCAACCAAATGTGTATGATCGTGGTTGTGTGCACAACTGCCATGAGGTTTTGTGCACAAAAAGGAAGCCTTCTAAGATCAACCGAAGAGCTATTGTTCAAGAAGAAGAGGTAGCACGGCCACAGACCAGCCCTTCCAATATACGAGAAGATGAGGCACCTCACCGTCCACGAGCCAAGGTTGAGGATGATCTAGAAATGGGTCTTGACATCCTCAAGACCACAGGGCGCAGGACAGATGAACTCAGTGATGAAGGATTGGAGCCTGGAAGCAATGGTATTAAATATCGCATGCCAGATTCAGAGTCTGAGATTCCTGTTACCAGAACTAAGACAGAGATCTTTAGCGAAGTTAGGGATCTGGATTTGTCGGTTAGTAATGCTGCACAACCGTCATCTCCTGAGCAAAAACAACAGCCAGAAGAACTTTGCTGATGGTATATGAATGTGCCTATTCTTGGAAAAGTTGGTCTCTGCATTTCCGTGGTGCAAACACCAAGTTTTTCATCAGGGCTGTGAATGGTTGGATTTGAAGGCAGATGTCCTCCTTTGTCATCTGCTTCCAGGATTTTAGGCTGTTGCTTGATCAATCATAGGATTGTAAAGATCCTCCAGTTTATGTGTTTTGTGGAGGTTATGAGAGATTCTAGGAATTGTTTGAGATTCTTCTGGTGTGTGAAGGCTGTTGATTCACAATTGTACATAATTTTCATAGCAATATAATCACTGAAATGTAAAATGTGCCCTCTCGGAATGGTACTAGGAATGGGCCGTAGCTGGTCTTTTCTAGAATCATACGCATCATTTGGTAAATGCTCGATCTGAAACCTTGGTTGTCAAAAGAGTTGCAAATTCTCTGTGAAGCTACATATTGGGTTATATGATCTATCGATGGTAAAAGAAACATATTTAAAGGCTGAAACAAGGTATTGAAACTTAATATCTGAACATTTTGCGTTACCAAGTTACAGACATGAAACTGTAATAAACAACTGCAGCTCATAACTACTGCCGATTCTTAGCTTTGAGCCTTTGACAAGTCACACTAATGCGAACAAAGGACTGAATCAACACGGCAATAAACTATAACAGCACGCACACTATAAATACTTATTGCACAGAGATACAATCTACATGCATCCAGCATCCCTGTTCTTTTATGTATAATCTATTCACAAGCCAGCTTGCTGTCGAAACTGGTCAAACAGATGGTGAAGGCCTGGAATGCCGAGAGCGGGTATCGGTAGTCCATCGTGAACATGTCCTTGGCAACCTTACCAAACTGCAGGATCACTTTGTCATGATCCGATGCTGAAGATGAATTTGAAGGCTGGGTTTGCTGCTGAGCTTGCTGCGATGAATCAGAATCTAGTTGTGGTGCAGCTATCAACTGGAAGTTCTTCACAGAAGCCACGGTTACCTGACCACGGAAGTTGAGGCACCAACACTGCAGCTGCTCATGCCATCTTGGCTCCTTATTGTGGAGAACCAAAGGTCTCTCCTTAGCCTGGCCACTGTCCTCATCTTGCTGAGCCAAGCCACTTATCTCTGAGAAGCGCGAGGAGCTGAAGTCCAAGGAGCGGTCTGTAACTGAGAACCTTGAGCTGGAAGAGGTGTTTGCACTGCGAAAGGATTCTCCAAAGGAAGATGATCCAGGGACGAAGAGCTGCTTGGGTTGGCCAGGCACCACGCCTTCAGGGTCCAGTGCTGAAGCTGGGATGGAATGCATCGTGCAATTCATACGCCTGGGCCCCCTTGTGCCAAGCAGGTTTAGCTCATAGTTCACCCGGGCAATGGGGTAGCTAGCAGTGGGTACTTTGGGGGAAACCCTCCTAGAGGAGATTCTGCGGCTCCCGCGCTCACACGAGACAAGGCTCCCAGCATTGTGTGGTGTTTGAGTGTCATACACGATGAATTTAGTGCCAAGAAAATTTGACCTGTTGACACTACAATGTCAGGTCCAAAGAGAAAGCACCGCCCAAAACTCAAATAATTTGAGGTTAGATGAAATGCTGTAGTCAAATAAGATACTTCACCTCATTTTGCCTACATAGCCATTACTTGATCGTGATATATTTTTACGATCCACAGAAATGATGTACTCAGTATATGTTGTACGGCGATTCCTCTTAGCTGCTAGCAGAAATTTCCCTTCCTCGCTGAGGACAGCTAAAAACGAAGTTACCTGTGATAACAAGATCTCACTAAGGGTATCAAAGAGTAAGTCTAATCCTTCTTTAATTTACTATCGTCATCAATGTTAGATCACTGAAACAAAGCACTAATAGAACAAGAAACTGTATATTTGCATGGATCATGGCACACACAAAATTATAAGTTTTTCTAGTATCAGTTAACTCTTTTGCTTCCCAAAAACTCTTGTTACAGGGAGTAGTGGGAAACAAAATCTGGTACTGCTCTATTTCTTCGTCACTTTGTTCATATCTAATATTCCTGAATTTCGAAGGACTGAAACATACCCCAAAACAGGAAGCGACACATTTGGTTCTCAACCAAATCTGATTTGGAAAATCACTAGAGCAAAGGCATGCTATGGAATTAACTTAAATGTTTTTCCCTATTCATATAAAAGAGACAATACAATTTAGTTTGCAGTTTCAGACAAATTTCCAAATTTACATGGGATCGTTCAGAAAGATAGTAATGAGAAAAACATAGTGCAGGCTTTATACTTACCAGGGCTAAGACATAGGTAAAGATAAAAAGTTGACGTTGATTTGTCCCTTTTTATAAAACACTGGATTAATCCATTTCTTGGTCCCGGCTACACATGGAAAAAACAAAGTTAGATGGGTGCAAACATTTGTTGGTGGACATATATATTATACTGCAGAAACTGATCTCTACTTCTCAATTGCAAGAGAGAAAATTGCTACAAGTCAGTACTTGATGAGCAATGTAGCCATGGTTTTGTAGGTGTTGTGGCATCATGTGGTGTTGTGGACACACCTAGCGTGATGTGACTAGTAATCTGGGAACTCTATTGATGAACTTCAAGGGGAAAATACCATGGCAAGGATTGACTGGATAGCAGCAGCAGAGGAGATCGCCCTCCCTGGGAGCTTCTCATCAGCTAGTTCTGCTTCTGCCTGCTCCTAATCCCAGCCGCACTGGTGGGTGTATCACCCACATGCGCGCCTGATGACACTTCCTATTATTAGCTAGCTGATCCAGTTGACCAGGCTCTAGCACCAGCCGTACACCCACGCGGCTGAGGATACAGCCTCAGCTAACTGATCCAAATGACCAGGCTCTAGCCACTAGAGCCAGCCGCACCCTTCTTCTTCCTAACATTGTGCTGCCCAGTGAACTGAGTCCACAACATAGCAACTAGCCAACTAGGATCTTGTGGTGTTGAGATCACACCTGGACATCTGGGTGATGCCTCTAAAAACAAGATTGCAACAACCACTGTTCCTATTTTCCACTGCCCAATAGACCCACAAAAAAGCTAACTAGATTAAATGATTTCTCCTGGGCTAACCACTTTGAGAATAGGAGCTTGGGTGAGGTGATTTTTCATTAAGAAAAAAATGGGAAACTATGCATGGAGATTGGAGAAGCATGTACTGACAAGTGACAAGTATTTTTTTAAAAAAACACATAAAGTGGTCAATAATATCAGGTATATGCAAATAGGAGTATATTTGTTCCTAAATTTTGGGCAGCACAATCGTTTATTTATTCCAACTGTTTGAGAGCATAACTAATTGAGTAACACAAAAATAGTAGCTGCAAAATCGATATTCAATAACAGAGGTCTGCAACTTTCCACCCCTTGTAACTGAATTCAATCGTTACCTGCTTAAGTGATACTGGAAAAGTGAGCTTCCCGCAAAACTCTGGACTCAGCACTATGTCCTTGCATATCTCTCTCCATGTTCCGCAGACTGCTGCGCAAGCAACAACATTTTTTCGGGATGGCCAATTGCTCTCCCCTTCCTCAAGCCTTTTCATTACATCTCGAAGCAATTCAGGAGGAAGACCAACCCACCTGCTTTGATCAACTACTAGAGGTCTGTCGCTCAGAGATCCAACAGATTTCCCTCTATGATGACCAGACAGACCAGGCAAACCGGAAATCCTAACCTCAAAGCTCCGTCTTGATAAGCTACCAAAGCTTTCCCTAACATCACGGACTATGCTGCGGAAGGACATGTCTAGTGGAAAAAGTAGAATAACCGGAAATGATGATCAAGATCTTCAAAGCAAGACTGCTAGCAACAGAACAGAGTATGGAAGTGACAAAGCATTAGTAACTCCTGGCCTTATACAATACACTTAAAAGAAAAACATCAAAAAGCACTGCCAACACAATATCGTGGCTGCGCCTTATCTTTTCTTTCAGCCACATACTTCTTTGGTTTATCAACCATGTCAGCATCATGCTGAAAGAAAAGTATTCAACCAAACAGGAAGAATAGCATGCACTAGAACCTAAGCAACCGCTAAGGAAGACTATTAGAGGATTAGAGCATATCCAAGTCAAGCCCATTGTAGATAATACAATTCCCACTTGAATAGTGAATAGTCTAACAGCATCTATAAAGTCAATAACCAGTTCTTGATTCACAATAGCACAAGATGATGGCAACATGGGCAACAAACCCCATCCCCTCTGATGGGGAAAGGACAACGGAACACAACATTAATATTGAAGGCGGAGAGCAGAATTTGACCCCCTTTTATTGAAGGCGGAGAGCAGAATTTGACATTTCAGCACATTCAAGGAGCTCTATTTGGAATTAAGCATTGAAGAGTTTCTTCGCAGCTGGAGAAATGGAAAAAGGAAAATAAAGGAAACATTTTATTTATTTCCGCAGGAGTTAGCACAGAGCATATATGGTGTTAGCGTTCAGCAGCTCGAGCTGAGGTGTGGCAAGGCAAGAAACGTAAGGCGAGAGGAGAGGAACGGAACCGGACTAGGAATTCCTGGGCGCAGCTCCAATTACTAAAGTCAGATGAAAAATTCGCAGCTTCGATGGTATAGTGAAGGATAAAGAAGAAGGGACATGAATCTTACCTTATGGACACCGCGGTCGTCGACCTGGACCTGCTCGGGAATTTCAAACCGAATCTGCGAAAAAGATCCGACTTTCAAACGCAGAGAAGATGCTTTCCTGCAAGGGGGACGAGCAAAAGCTTTGCCCCCCTGGATTCAAAGCTCTGTGCTCCGAATTCCTGCCAGATTTGTTGCCTTTCAGAGCAAGCTTCTGAGCCCCAATAGCAGAGGAACAGGGTTAGCTTCGATTTGGTGCGGGGAAGAGGAGGAGCCTGGGGGAGATTGAGATGGACAGATCACAGCAGAAATGGTGTGAGGGGAGGAGGAGAGCATAGCATAGGGATAGGAAAGAGGAAATGGGGAACGCGGGAGGAATTCGGGAACACTGTTGTTGGGGTGACACGTGATTAAGAATGAGATATATGCATTCAGCCGTGATTTGTTTATTAGTAGTACTAGACAGAATAGTATTTTGAACCTTGTTAGCTTTTGCTTGCTCCATCCAGTTACGAGTGATGTTTACAGAAATGCTTTCAAATGGCTTTATTATTCGGACATTTAGTTTATTTTTTTCTTTGTTCCACTCTCTAAGTGGGTTTTCCAAATTATCTTTTTCACTTGGGCTTCGCATAATATGGGTAAAGTCTCCCTTCAATCTAAATCGCAGAGGCAAATTCACAAAATTAAAAAAATGGGAGCAAAATTACTATGTTGCTAAAAATAGAGGTAGAAATGCTTAAACTCTTTTTTCAAATTACACACGTCACACGAACACGCTCAATGACTCACTCCTATCAACATACATATGTAAACCTTATTGCTGCTATAAGCACCTTTGAAACACTCACAGATCTCAATATTACCGGCCGGTAGAAAAACAAACAAGTTTTTGCGGTTACATCATCAAAACTCAAGTCTTTTTATGGATTCGTAGACAAACTCGCATATATGTACACCTCTAATCACTACGGAAAACAGCGGCTTTACCGACTGTCCCAATCTTTGCCGACTGCCAAAGCTCGGGCAGTCGGCAAAGAAGCCATTTGCCGACTGCCAAACAGGGCAGTCGGCAAAGCTACTGTCTGGCAGTCGGCAAAGCCTTCTTTGCCGACTGCTCTAGAAGGGCCTAACTTTCGGCAAAGAGGGGCAGTCGGTAAATTTTGGCGGGCTCAAACGGCGTCCGTCGCTGTAAACTTTGCCGACTGCCCCGACGTCCGGCAGTCGGCAAAGATAGCTTCTTTGCAGACTGCCACGCCGAGCAGTCAGCAAAGATAGCTTCTTTGCCGACTGCCACGCTGAGCAGTCGGCAAATTGACACGTGACCTGGGTGGGCCCGGTGCAGGCCTTCTTTGCCGACTACCAAGCTGGGCAGTCGGCAAAACCAGCTTCTTTGCCGACAGCCGGTGACGTGGCAGTCGGCAAAGAGACTCTTTGCTGAGTGCCTTTGTTGGCCTCGGCAAAGATTCATGTTTTTTAATTTTGAATTCAAACTTTTCTGTAGCCCAAGCATATTGTTTACAAACACAAGTTCGAATTGGGACCTTTTTATAACATTTTGTTATATTTCGTTTATTTATTTTATTTACTTGAATTTTTTCGCATAATCTAAATTTGAACTGCAGGTGCGTGAAATAATGAAACGTAGCCATTCGAAAAATGATATTCATGTTGGAGAGTGTATTTTGATGCCTTGTCCACGAAACATGACCATCCAGGTACGACAAAAGTGTTTTTTAATTATATACACTACACCACAACAACAAGATTAGAGATGGATGATCTGACGGTAAAGGCAGATACAGCGACAGACGATCTGACGCTAAATACTTATAGCGACAGACTATAGCGTTAGACAGTACTTTTAGCGAGAGACAGTCTGTTGCCTTGGATATTTATAGCGACAGATAGCCTGTTGTAACCTTTTAGCGACAGATAGCATGCCAGTGCTCTATAGCTACAGACAATGACATTATAGATAGTTTTAGCGACTGCTGGTTTGCCGAGATTATTTAAATGCATTTAAAAAAATAAAAGACTATTTGGTTGCAATTTAATACAAAATAAACACCACTGTATACATTTCTCATACAAATAGATTCATTCATGAAGTCCAAACACTGAAACTTATAGCATATTTTGACCAAAATTTTCCAGATAAGTACATCATCTTATCTATTTTCTCTAGAGACAAATGATCATCCTACAAAACGATCTTTAGTCAACCTAGTTGTGGAAGCCTGTGCCTTGTGATACTTCTCAAAATAGTGATGGCATCTCCCATGTAGTGTCCCCTGAAACAATGTACAATTTCGACTAACAAATTATTTTTCTCAAAACCAGAATAAACAGTTCTAATACATGTGAAAATACAGGTTACATAATGAAATTAAACACAAAGAGCTGATAGCTACAGTAGACCGTGAGACCAAAATTGACATGCAGTAGGCAACATGCTAACCCAGCTCCATGATTAGGTACAGCTACTACTTGGATCTAAAATAATGTGTATAGATTGGTACCTAAGGAAAAACTTGAAGGCTTCATATTTGGGGCATGGTTTTCAGTATCTTCAAAGCTTACTCCTATGCCAATCAAGTCAAATTGCATAGTAAATAGATGCTCCAAAGAATCCTAACTAATCAATTAGCACTTGTTCTGAGCACAGTGTTATGAAATCTATATACCATTCAAGGTGAACGTTTATGGAGTCAAAGAAATCATTCCATGTATGTATGTTTTACTAGTGTTGATAAATGATAAGCTCAAAACTGATAAAAAGGTTACAATTTGTACATACAGAGACGTGCAGCAGACATGCTCCCTGCTGTCTGTCTGCAATCAGATTGGTCCTGGTTTGGTCAGGCAAAACTTCAGTTCGCAAATTCCCAACACCTTTTAACAAAAGAAAATCAACCCGATTGAATGCCCAAGTCTGAGTTCCACACCAATACGCAATAATGTAGAACTTATAGCATTATTTTTATGTGAAATGTGGAAAAAATGAAAGTTGTTACTATATTAAATAATGAGAAATGTAAAAAGTGCATAAACAGTGTTACTTGATCACATATTTAATATCAAGCTGAGGTCAGTCGTAAACCAAAAGCTTGAATCAACTAACTACAAATTGAGTATATATTGAACAACCACATGTATTATATTTCTATCTGCATACCGTACTCACTACACTGGAGAGAAAAATCAGAGTTCAAGTGTATATTAAAAGCCATGTCATGGCAACATTTTAGGCACCAAAGCCTGACTATCATTTAAAAAAGAACAACTTATCTATTGCTTGCATTTTCTATCAATCAACCTCTCTTCATCCCAGCTAATATTTGTAACATTTGTAACATATGAACTTAATGAATTCAGTTATTCCAATATAGGTTAATTCAGTGGTAAAATATTTGGACTATTTCCTGTTTAAACTGCAGAGACAGATTCAAGAAAGATTAGCAAAAAAATTCTATAAAGTATGTCTCGCACTTACCAAAGAAGGGCTTGTATCTTGCTTCCAAAGTTACTAGCTGGAGATCAGATGAGTTATCCCTGGTAAGCCATGTAACATAATCAGAAGCAATTTTTTTTTTTGTTCACAAGCAGGTTTAGAAAACATAGGAGTTGGAAAATAAAGCGAAGTGACACAAAGATCTCCTTGCTTGACATGTATTGAGCACAGAAAAAAAAAACAGTCCTCGATCTCCTCAGCAAATTACTATGCATTGCAGTCTTTAGCACTAACAAACCTGCTATTTATAGTCTGGTAAGGCCAAAATACACTATCTGCCATATACAATTTTATATGTCCAAATACATTCTCGGCCAGCCCTTCATATGCCCCAATTACACAGTACCCCAAGATTCAGTTTCATACTACCAAAATATAGAGTTTGCTTGCCATATATACATATATATAGTTATATATGGTCAAAATATGCACTTAGGCCCAACACTCAAGACAATAGTTGATCAAGCATCAGAAATTAGAGATATCTAAGAAGTCAATTTATCTTACCTTCACTGTTGTTGGATTACTACTTGCCATTCAAGCAGTGTCTTGACTCCAAATGACACTGGTTCACTAGAAATTTGGAGTATCCCCTCGAGCTTTATGACGTGCCTAATCAGTATTAAGAGCTTGTGATCAAAATAAAAATATTGTAGGAAAATCTCAGAACAGCATGTAATGAATACAAGATATTATTCAGATCATGACTTGCCAAAAATACATATTAGTATAATTCAGATCAAGACATGCTAAAATTCAAAAAAGAGTTCTGAAGATGAGTTACAACCATTTGTAAAGTCTGATTTTCTGTTGCTCGTGGGAATTCAGTAAAATTTAACCTATGCCATTTTTTGTGTCGTACCAATATGGTCATTCAATTGAACTACAGCAAGTAGACATGGCTGTTTCCATGCCTAACCACACCACCATGAAGCTGCAAGCAGCACAAATCAGATCTAGCTTCACTGCTTCATTATGCTTCTAACCTGAATTCTTCCACATGAACCAATTAAATCCCACCTGAATTCTTCCACAGAGCAGAGGAATCCAATCAAGTACCTGTTGTCCTGCTCGAGGGAAAGGGATGCTACATCTCGACGAAAGACCTGGGGGAGGCGGCTCCTCTTAGTGGGGAAGATGGTTGCGGGGGAAAAGGTGTTTGCAACCAGCGGGCGGCTGCTCTCCGCGAATGCTGAGGACAGGCGGAGGCTTCTTGATGGGGAGCAGGGGCGCAACTCAGAGGCAGCAACCTCTCCGGCCGGCGACGGAGAACGCGTCCGGTCGGTTGAGCTGTGGCTTCCCCTTCTCCCTAGCCTCCTCCTCCTCCTCCTCCGATCTGTGAAATAGCTTAAGTTAGGGTTCGGGTGCTGGCTTCCAGACAACAAGAAGGGAAGAGAAGGAGCGCATACCTGGTGAACACACTCATCACCGACGAAGCACAACAGCAAGGGACGAGAAGACGGTCGGAGCGGCAGTGTGCTGTCGGAACCGGCCGGCGGCGTACTTTCACGGAGGGGCGGCACGGGGGTGTTGGTGAGGCAGAGGAGCGGCGTCCTGTCGAGGGCCATAGCAGCAGCGTCCAATCACGGAGGGCAGGCGAGGCGGGGGCGGCGGCGGAGTGGATGCGGCACGGGGGGCGGCGGCGGAGCGGATGCGGCGCGGCCATGGCCTCACGCGGCAGAGAAAAGTGAGGATTGGGTCGGGGGATTGGGGAGTGGGGGTTTTCTCCTGTTTTTTCTTTTCTTTTCTTTTTTGTTTTTGTTTTTCCTGGCATGCTCGCGCGCTCAGACAGGTGGGACATGTGAGCTCACATGGAGCCCATTTTCTTTAGCGTCAGATAGATTGACCGTAACTTGGCTTTACCGTCAGACGGTTGAACGCTAAATACAGATACCTATAGCGTCAGACGGTCGGTACATGTATATTTAGCGTCAGATGATTTGTTATCAATCTTTAGCGTCAGATCGTCAATCGGTAAATATTACTTTTAGGGACAGACATCTGACCCTAAAGCGGTGTTGTGGTGTAGTGAAAAAATCCAAACGATGTCCGAAAATCACGAACTTGTCGAGGTGTCATGTTATCACATGTGGAGGCTACGATAAAAATTTGAGAATATTTGGAGCAAGTTGCGACGTCGGATGTCCAAAACCCAAACATCTCCACATGTGATCATAGTTGATCACACGTGGAGATGTCTGGGTTTTAGACATCTAACGTCACAACTTGCTTCAAACATTCCTAAATTTTTATCATAGCCTCCACATGTGATAACATGACACTTCAACAAGTTTCGTGATTTGTCGGACTTTGTTTAGATTTTATATAATTAAAAAACACTTCCACCCCACCTAGATGGTCATGTTTCGTAGACAAGGCGTTCAAACTTTTGGATGAGTTTCTGGACACGGCCTCAACATACTCTCAAATATGAATATCATTTTTCGAATGACGATGTTTCATTATTTTATGCATCTGCAGTTCAAATTTGGATTATGCGAAAAAATTCAAGTAAATGAAATAAATGAATAAAATATAGCAAAATATTATAAAAAGATCCCGAATTCGAAAATATGCTTCAATACAATATATAAGAAATATAGAAAAGTTTGAAAACAAAATTAAAAAAATCTTTGCCGAGTGCCAAGGCTGGCACTCGGCAAATAGGCCCTTTGCCGAGTATTGTCGACGTGGCAGTCGGCAAAGTTATCCTTTGCCGAGTATCCGAGCTGGCACTCGGCAAAGGTTAAAGAAAAAAATCCGGCCCACCAGGGCCTTATCCCCTCCTAAGTCCTAACCCTAACCCCATCCGCACACACACACGCCCCCAGCGCCCTGCCCGCTCTCGGCCGCCATTTCCGCCGCCGCCACCGCAAATCCGCCACTGTCGCACCGCACCCCACGCCGCACCGCACCCCCCGCGCCACTGTAGCTCCGCCGCGCCGGCCCCTCTCGCCCGCGCGCCGTCGTCGCTCGCGCAGGCCGGCGCCGCCCGCGCGGCATGCCGCCGTCCGCGCCGCTCTTTCTCCCCTCCTTCGAGGCGGCCCCCTCCGGCGCCTCTCCTGCCTCGCGCCCGCCCCCGGCCCTCTGCTTCGGCCGTGCCGGCCCCGCGCCCGCCTGGCCAGCTCCATCGCCGCAGCCACTGTAGCCACGCTCGCCGGCGCCGCCATCCCTCCGGCCGACCCCCTCCATCTCCCCCGGCCGGCTCCTCTGCCTTGGCCGGCCCTGTGCCCCCGCCCCCGAGCAGTTGGAGCTCACAGCAGAGAGGAGCGGAGAAGAGAGGAGAAGGAGAGGAGCAGTTTGAGCTCACTGCAGGGAGGAGGGGAGAAGAGAGGAGGAGAGGAGAAGAGAGGGGAAGAAGAGATGAGAAGATAGGAGGGAGAAGAGAGGAGGATAAGGAGAGGAGAACGAAGGTGCCGTCGACCCTCACATCGCTGTGGTCATCCCCGCCATCGTCTTGCCAATCTCGCCATCATCGTCCATCGTCAGCAAGGTAAGTAGTAGTAAGTTAGTAGTTAGTAGTAGTAGTAAGTTAGTAGTAATTTGTAAGTAGTAGTTAGTAAGTTAGTAGTAGTAGTTTTAGTGTTAGTAGTACTTGTGTTAGTAGTAGTAGTTGTTGTACTACTTTGACACTTTCTTCTGCATGGAAAGAGAAATTAAGTGCATGGCTTCTGTTGGTATATATGTGGTTGTTGGCCTTCGTACCTATGTTTTCTGCAGGTTTAGGGAACCTCCCCGTGCAGGGGAGGTGCTGCCAAAATTTTCAATTAACACTAACCTATTGCCCTTTTTTGCAGAAGAACTCGTCAGAGGGACTCGGCCACCCTGACCGTATTCGTCGCCACTGCCCTGCTAGCCTCTCTCCACCACCACCCTAGGTATAAATCACCTCTCTTCCTTACCCGTTGTCGTACTTAGGTCACGTGACCCAGTTAGGCGTCTCTCGTCCAAAAGAGATATGGTCGGAGGTATGCAGGTCTTTGCATATCTGCGATCGTATCTATTTCAGATTGTCCACATTTTTTGGACAGCCCACGGATGCGTAGATGAGTTAGCTTCCATGTTCTGCTCCCGTCTAAGTTGGAGTTTCGGCAGGACCTCCCCGTTGTTCTCCGGATACACACTCTCCCTGCGGGGACGTGTATCGGGAGAACAGTGGGAAGGTGCTACCGAAATTCTGACTCGGACGGGAGCAGAACATGGAAGCTAACCCATCTAGACATCCACGGGTGGGATTAGGACCTATCCTTCACCTATTAGATGGTAGGAACACCGTATAGATGCAATTGCTGGTTTATTACTCGCTTACGTACGTGTATGACAGAGGATGGATAACCGTAAGTGGATGTACATGGGCTTTGCAAGTAAGAGCAATGAATGGATTAGGGGGACCAATTATTTCCTAGAGCAAGCATTTGGCCCGGCTGCTCATGGATCGATTTGGATGCCGTGTCCCTATAGCCAGTGTAAGAACTCAAAAAGAAAAATACAGAAAGCAGTCTGGACCGATCTTTACAATATGGATTCGTGGCAAACTATACCCGCTGGATCTTCCATGGTGAAGGGAATCGTGTTAGAGAGAAGGAGGTGAGAGAACGCCTTGAGGAGTATGATGGAGATACCGGGATGGCCAACATGGTGTTAGACTATAACGAGGCACATGGCAATGAAGGATTGGTGGAGGAGGATCCAGAGGAAACCGCAAAGGCGTTCTACGAAAGATGTCTTCGGCACAGAAGGCCCTTCGAGAGAAGACAACAATGTCACAACTGGATGCCATTGGATGCCTAATAGCGTTGAAGTCGCAGTTGAGCCTGAGTCGAGACGGCTTCGATCACATGTTGGTAGTTTTTGGCACAATGCTTTTGGAGGAACACGTACGAGTCATAGAAGCTCCTTCGTGCACTTAAGATGCCATATGAGTCGATCCATGCTTGTCCTAACGAGTGCGTTATATTTAGGGGAGACCTTGAGGAAGCAACACACTTTGCAAAGTGCAAAGCCTCTAAGTATGTGGAGGTAGACGGTAGTGATGGTAAGAAGAAACAATCTAAGATCCCCGAGAAGGTCCTACGGTACCTTCCTGTCATACCGAGGCTCCAACAGATATACATGATAGAGGAGTCCGTGAAACAAATGACATGGCACAAGAATGGCAAAAGATATAGTGACAAGATGGTACACCCATCGGATGGTGACGCATGGAAGTACTTCGATCATCAGCATCAAGACAAAGCTATGGATGCTCAGCATGTACATGTAGCGATAGCAACAGATGGGTTCAACCCGTATGGAATGATGGCGGCCCCGTACACTTGTTGGCCCGTGTTCGTGATCCCCCTCAATCTTTCCCCCGACATCATGTTTGAACCTAAGACCGTGTTCTTGTTAATGATAATACCTGAACACCCAGGCAACAATATGGGTGTGTTCATGCAGCCACTGTGGGTACTGACGTACGACCGAGCTACAAAGAACTTCACAATGCATGTGTGGTATCAGTATTCAATGCATGACTTCCTGGCGTATGGCATATTCAGTGGGTGGTGTGTTCACGGGAAGTTTCCTTGCCCAGTATGCAAGGCATCTGTGATGTTCACCTGGCTGAAGAAGGGTGGTAAGTTCTCTTCGTTTGACAAACATCGTCAATTCCTAGATGACGATCATGAGTTCAGACGAGACATCAAGCACTTTACGAAAGGTGTTTAAGTTACCGACCCCATTCCTCAGATTATGAGTGGTGAATAGGTCCTTGCCCAGTTAGAGGCTCTCAAAAATGATAATGACAATGTTGATTTTAAGAAGTATGGTGTGAAACACATGTGGACCCATATTTAGGGCTTGACTAGCCTCCACTACTTCAAGGACCTTCTTCTTCCACACAACATCGATGTAATGCACACATAAAAGAATATCACTGAGGCACTTTGGGGAACACTCATGAACATAAAAGGAGAAGTCAAAGGACAATGTTAAGGCTAGACTGGACATGGAGAAGATCTGCGATAGACCAAAGCTAGTGATGAAGACCCCCCACAAGGCAAGAATTGGAAAAGAGACCCGGCCGATTACATCCTGAAAAGGGGCGATAGGAAGGAAGTGCTGTAGTGGATCAAGTCGTTAATGTTCCCTGATGGGTATGCAGCAAATCTGAGTAAGGGAGTGAACTCTAAGACTATGAAAGTCTTAGGGATGAAGAGTCATGACTTCCACCTATGGATTGAGCGGCTCCTTCCTGCGATGACCCGTGGATACCTTCCCGAGCCAGTGTGCGCGTTCTGGCAGAGTTGAGCTATTTTTTCTATCAGCTTTCTACCAGGGAGTTATCTTGGGAAGTGGTTCATGACCTAGAGCTTGCTGCACCTCTGTTGATCTGTAAGTTAGAGATGATCTTTCCACCCGGCTTCTTCCTGCCGATGTAGCACTTGATTTTGCACCTACCGCGTGAGGCACGGCTGGGGGTCCCGTGCAGGCCTGTTGGTGCTATCCAATTAAGAGGTGTCTAAAGATTCTTCAAAAAAATGTAGAAATAAAGTCAAAGTTGAGGCTTTTATAGTAGAGACATTCAAAGTGGAGGAGGTGTTGAACTTCACAACAACATACTATACTGAGAACCTTCCCAATGTGAAGCCACCCCTTGTTACAACGACGATGAGAGTTCATCGACCCTGAGCCTTTTCAAAGGGCAACTCGAAAGGGGAATCGCAGGTACCCCCAAGAACTTGCAACAACATGACTTTCACACTATCACGCTCTACGTGTTGTTGAACCTTGAAGAAGTGGCTCCTTATCGAATGTAAGTTCTCAGTGAGCTAGTTACATACACAGTGAATATCCTCCACCTATCGGTCCGACCCCCTTTATCCCTTTGTTTTTTTAGGGAGTTTGTTAAGGAACACCGGATAGGGAATAGGGCTCCTACCGACCAAGAAGAAGACAATCTTCTCAAAAATGTCATGCCCGATTTTATTTCCTGGTTCTGTACAAAGGTACCATCTAACTTACCTTGTTGTAACTTTGAGATTCCACTTTGCTCGTAGGAGCGAGAACAATCTAACTAGCCTTACCTTGCAGGTTTCCCTTTGAGTGGTGAATTGAAACAGGTTGCACAACGCTTCAACCGTAGGGTCAAGACATTCACCGTTTATGATGTGAATGGCTATCGCTTTTGCACGAGAAGCTACGAGGAGAGTCGGCCCACCCGAAAGACCACGTGCACAGGAGTTCATACGCCCATGGGCTCAATAGGCCACGCAAGTTTATTATCTCCCATGGGCGTGCCAAAAAGGCAAGAGACTTGAGGGTTGGTACCTTGTGCACTTGGTATCGCCGCGCGGTAAAGCGTCTGTCCCAAATGATGATGATTACAACTTTGACCCAAAGACAGATGCCGGAGAGTTCTATCAACTCGAGGGGCTAGAAGGGCGTTTGTCGATAGACTTTCATTCACTGATGGACATGGAAATAGACAACAACATCGATGAGGACGAGGTTGAAGTGGTGCAAGATCCTAAGGACATAATGATGCTTGAACGATGGAGGGCTCAGCACGATAGAGTTGTTGAGGACGATGGAGGTGGTGAGGCCAGTGGAGATGATGAGGACTTAGGTTTCGACAATATTGATAGTGATGATGACAGTAGTGATAGTGATGACGTGGAGCCAACCACTGTCGTTCGTGGAGATAATTTCTAACTCATGTAATACTATATTATTCTTATTATTACTTTGCAATTATGTTTTGTTCATTTTGTATCTCTTTACAAGTACTTATCAATTACTTGTGCTAATTGGTTTAATCTTTGTCTTTGTCATTGAAGGCACAGGACAAAATGCCGGGCAAAAGTAGACGACCGCGACGAAACTTCACCTCGCGCTACATGGTTACCGGCGTCAAGGAGGAGGCAGTGGAGGAGCCACCGTTGGTGGAGTCATCGGCGAGGCCCCGCGGACATCGCCGGTCGACGAGGCAGCTATTTCCTTTGGACGACGATGACCTGTAGATGCAGGACGAGGAGGAAAGGGGCGAGCAGCACGGGGGATCGCAGCACGGGGGCGAGCAGGACGGGGACAGCAGGATTAGGATGAGGACGACGCGGGCAAGGTGACAACAGGGGAGACGGCTTCCTCTGGTTCGAGCAAGGTCTACTAGCGCGGGATCACACGCCTCCCTACAGCGCCAATCGTGCCAGACCATCGTCCGGTGATTCACCCCCACGGTAAGACGTAAGTAACCATTCATGTTTTCATGACTTATTCATATGACATGTTTAAAATTGAACTTCAGACTAATAATTCTTCTTAATGACTCGTGTGGTAACTGGAAGTGTGTGCAGGGGGTCACTTCACGCCATCCTAATGGCATGCTGGGCCTCCTGATTAAGAAGCACTACCCTGGCCTTGTCACCCACGACGGGAACACAGCGCCGCCCTGACACTGGCGGGACTTCTTCAACGTCAAGGATGCAGATGATGTCCCTATTATGACCAAGATCAAGAGGGAGTTCTAGGTGAGTCTTCATCGCACCGCTTTGTCAATACTATACATTCGTTGGACGTTCTTGAAATAATGAAAGGATACATGATATCTGTATGTAGGAGTGGTTCACTTGTGAGTCAGGAAAAGAGGTCGAGATGTCGAAAGTGCAGGACAAGGTCTGCATGGAGCAACTCAAGGACATGTACTATGAGACGCACCTTCAGGTCCTCATCACCTACCATGTTGACATGCTTTGCCAGTCATTGCCGAGGACAGAAGCCAGGCAGATGATCCTCTACCCTGAGACCGACCTCCCCAAGGAGACCTACCTCCAGGTAAGTAGGAAACATTAATTTTGATTCGTTCCATGAAAAATAAGTAAAAAACATTATTTCTGATTCATCTTCTGACATGTCAAATGCACATTATCATGCAGTTTCCTGCTGATTGGTACAAAATGCACATGGACTGCTGGGAGGCCATTGTGGATGAGTGGAAAAAGCCAGAATTGTATGAGCAGCGCAAAAAAAGATGGGGATATGCCAAGGCGAGGACAGGGCCGACACACCACCAAGGGAGCCGCCCCCTCGGAGGGTTCATGGATGCATGGGTACGCTTCTGTTTATTTATTTATTTATTCATTCTCATTACGTGTAATCATCCTTGTGTTTTTCTCGCAGTCCCAGTCGCATGGTGGCCACGTCATCAACGAGTACACCGGCTACGCCCTGTCTCACAAGGGTAAAGCGACAGATTCGGACAACATCTACAACCTGGCGCAGGAGGCCGACGCGTACTCCTACGATCCTGCCACCCAGCCCCTGGATACAGACATCCCGATGAGGATGGGAGGAGGGAAGCAGCACGGCTGGCACTTTATTGCCCACATCCAATCGATCCGACCACCGTTCCCACCCTTCGTCAAGTTCGTCGATCAGGCAGCTATGGCAGAACCTCTTAAATTATATGGCCCACATGCACCTATCATTGTCTCAAAGACCTCTAATAGACATTCATGCGTCCCATACAACTTAGAAAGCCCTGTCGGGTGCCCTCAAAGGACCCCGATTAAACCATATTTAACAACTCATACCAGGATCAACAAAGGAGTAGCTCCAACATTACAACATTTGTTACAAAATATATATATCAAAGTATGGAAGAATAATAATATTAAATTTACAAAACATGAATAAGTTAACTTTTACAACTTAACTTCAATTGCGAAAGCAGAGTAGAACTATAGAAGACAACTTAGGTAGAGCGCTAAGTCAGGAGAGGACAACCAGATCACGTCGAGCTCACCAACATGAACTTGATTTGAACACCAATTAGCCCCTGTAACAGGGGTTCAACAAACCCTGAGTACAAAAGTACTCAACAAGACTGACCCCACGAAAAGAGGGGTGAAGACTCAGGAATGCAGGCCAGAGGGACAAGGTAAGGCTGCAAGAAACAAGGACTTTTGCAGAAAAGCTCTTTGGATCAAATTTTAATTCATCATTAGTTATAACAAAAAGTAAAATGTTCTAATCTAGATCAAGATTATCAAACAACTTTATTGTTAAACCTTTCCAACATTCCACTTATTAACTATGTTGATGGTGCTGAGATCAAGTCTCCTTTTCTCGTGGAGCAAACGACGATTCGAACCACTTATGTACCCAGCTGGGGCTTCCTAACCACAAGACATATGTAGCACTTAAGCTTGCATATATCGAACCAAACTATGGATCCTCCATAACAAGTCCGGTTTCATGCCACCCGAGAGCACGGTACCCCTCGAACCCGAGACCTTGTCCCCCGAGGGTCTCCGCCGCCCCCGCCATCTCTCCACTCCCAGTGCGTGATTGACCGTCTTATCATAGCATAGCCATAAAAGGGCATACCACTGGCATGTGGTTAGTACTATAAAAGTTCTTGATCCAAGGGCCAAGTCAACGATCGGGTCCTAGGGCATCAACAGATGAAAATACTACAGAGGGACTCCTTTCCCAATGCAAGTTACCCGTCCGGACTCAAATTATTAACTATCATCATGGTTTAAAAGGTGAAGCCAAACTCATCTTTTCTCAGAAACTTCTTTTGAAAACCTATCTATTTTAGCAAGGCTAAGCATTACTATGCACTTTCAAAAAACAGGTAACAAGGAGAAGGGTATAAAGGTAACAAGGCAGATAATGCAGCAAGATAGGTAACCACTCAACTTCTATTACTTAATGCAACATTTCATAAACCAAAGTGACTAAAACTTTATAAAATCAAGGAAAGGGTTAAAATGCATCCGGGGCTTGCCTTTATTGCAGCGGTGGTTAGTTCTCGTCGAGATCACAGATGTTAGATTTGGCACCAACACCATGGATAAGGACTTCAACATCATTGATGGATGTCACCTTCTCAAACATTCTTGTTGGATGGCATCTTTCCAAACGTTGATCAACACGATCCAATTTACTTTTGAAATAACTACATGTAATGAAATGATGCATGCTTTAGCATGATGAACTCATGACATGATGCACGGCAATGCATTGGTGAAAGCATAACAAGATTAATTAACTAACTAATTATAAACCATTTTAAAAGCATTACACAAGATAAATATAAAATTCCACATATTCTAAAATCACATAGCCATATTAGGTGTTAACATGATATAACAACATCATACAAAGTTAAAGGAACCATATTTTCTATTTATACATTTTTATTATAATTATAAACTATTTAATAAGCAACAAATAAGATAAATCAAAATATTAAGCATACTGCATCCAATGACCACAATATTTTTATTACAGGACACACATAGCATAAGAAACATGTCATAAAAATTTTAAGTCAAAAGAAGTTACATAGCATGAGATATGAATTTCCTTCCTTTCTATCATAAAATAAAGGTATAAAACCTAACTAATTATTTTTATATAAAACATGGTATGTTTCATATTTTTAATAAAAACTAGACATCACAAGGAGAACAACAAAATTTGGTTTACAAAAAACGGAGTTACCAAACTCCAGATATGAATTTCTAGATATTCAGAAAAGTATTTACAAAACAGGTCCTTGGGAAACTATTCACCTGAGTCACAGGCTTCGCAGAAAACCCCCTGACTTTAGTTGAATTCAGGAACGAAGTCCTTGTCACGATCTGGAAACAGAGTAGGTTGTCGGGCTTGCGATTTTCGGCGATTGGGTGGCTTCCCAGCGACGATGGAGTGGTGAGGGAGCACCAGGAGGTGGTCACGCTCTCGTGGGTTGTCTTGTTTTGCCCCAAGACGGCCCGTGGCGGCAAGGCCACGCGAGCCTGTGGCCCGGCGGTGAAGCAGTACGACGACGGGGCTCTCCGGCGGCAGCTAGGCCTAGCGAGCGTGTGGGAGAGATGTAGGGCGTCAAGGAGATGCCGTTGCGCGGGTTAACGCGGTGCACAATGTGGAGCTATGCAGACAGAGAGGCGGCTCGCAGCGGCGAGTTGGCCAGCCGCGAGGAAGACAACGGCGGACGCCCGATTCACGCGGGGCGAAGGGCCATCTTCTAGCCGGGGAGGTGCTCGAGGCTATGGCAAAACTGATGGTGTGGCTATCTTGGCCAGGGGCGGCTTGAGGTCGACGGCGATGGGCGACGAAGCTCGACGGTGGCAGAGCAGAGGAAGAGAAGAGGAGAAAAGGAAGTTGGTCGGCGGTTTTATAGCACGTCAACGACGCTTGGAGGGTTGACACGCAGGCGTGGAGGTTTCTAGTGATGGCGCACGCTGGCGGCGGCCGGCAAGCCAGGATGGGCGACGGTGGCCACGGCAACAACGGCGACAGTGAGGTAAAATGGTGATGATGACGTCATCATCACTGTAGCAAAATGATGTCACTTTGGAATTTTGCAAATTACTCTAGAAATTGCATAGGAACTTGAAAATATCCTAAAATATCAGTTGCATAACTTTTCAAGAGCTATACTTTTCATTTAATAAGAATTTTTAAATTCTGCTTAGATTTTGAAAATGAATTCAAATTCAAAAGGGGAATAAAATCCTAGAAAAAAATATTTGAAATTACTTTTGAATTTACAATAAAACTTGAAAATCTTCAAAACTATGGAATGCTCAAATTTTTATACCAAATATTTTTCATATATAAAGTTTTCCAAAATTATGCATAAGTTTTGAAATATGGATTTAAAATCAAAAGAGGACAAGTATTAAAAAACTGTATTTTCAAATTCATTTGAAATTTATTTTGAAAACTTGAAAAACTTTGAATACCAACTTTGTAGCTCTTGTCAAGATCTACAAACCATATTTTGGGAGTATATCAAAATTCCTTATAAATTTTGAAATATAGAAAGAGGGGTAAAATAGAGTTTTGAAAATAGTTTTTGAATAATCAATCAACTCATCATTTCATGTATAAAACAAAGCACCACATAAAAGACATTATTAAAACATAAATGCATTTATGCCATGATGCTCAATGATTATACTTGATAATGCACATGATTAATATTTTAATTGCTTATTAACATCTAGGATGTTACAGCAGCTCGACCTCCGACGACGTCCCCATACGACCTCGGCAACCGAGCTCCACGCAGATGTTGGCGGTGGTTCAGGTAACTATAGTTTCATTTGTCGTTCATTGGTTTTACATATGTACCAACTCTTTTGCATTTGTCGTCCGAGCTGGCCGAGTTGCGGGCCACGCAGGAGGCCACGCAGGAGGCCCATCGGCAGGAGATGGCGGCCCAGCTGGCGGCCCAATAGGAGGCCCATCGGCGGAAGATGGCGCGCCAGATGGAGGCTGTCCTGCAGCACTCGCAGCGTCAGATGCAGGACATTGCTAGCTACTTTCAGAGAATTCAAATCCCTGGTGTTGTCTTGCCTGAGTTGCCTGCCTCGATGTTCGCTCCACCCCCTATTCTTGGCCCTTTAGAGACTCCGGTGAGTATATATGTTTGTCTATTGTTTTGGCTTATGCGACCATCCCGCAGGAACTAATGAGATCACTTCTCCTTTGTGTAGGCACAGTCAGCGGATTCGAACCTGACTCCTCCAGCTGGCCCTTCTCCAGGCCATGAGTGGCCGTTTGGTGCTCCTCCTCTATCTCGGCAGCACGGGTGGTCTCCATGGTCAGGTGGCGTAACTCCTCAGCTCAGCAGAATGGGTGGGCAGGTGGCGCTCTTGAACATCAGCAGCAGCCTAGGCAGGTGGCGCTCTTGAACATCAGCAGCAGCCTAGGCAGGTGGCGCTCTTGCGTAACTCCTCAGCTCAGCAGAATGGGTGGGCAGGTGGCGCTCTTGAACATCAGCAGCAGCCTAGGCAGGTGGCGCTCTTGAACCTCAGCAGCAGCTCGGTGCCTGGACGTACTCCTCGGCGCCGCAGGGGTGGCTGGGGTGGCAAGGTGGGGGCTCTGCACACTCTCGTAGCCATTGGGGTGCCGGGTCGTCGTAGGTGCCTCTCGTTTAGCTTGTGATGGATTTTGGACATTGATGAACTTGTTCTGTATATTGGACTTGGATTTGGATGGACTTGGACATGATGGATTTGTTGGACGTGTGATATATGTGGATTTGTCCTTTATATGTGGATTTGTGTTATATATGTGTGTGTGCGCGTGATTTGGCTGTTGTGATATATATGAAAAAACAGAAAAAGGAAGAATTTTTTTCCAACTTTGCCAACTGCCAGCCCTGGCAGTCGGCAAAGGCTGTTTTTTAAAAAAATTTAAACCTCTTTGCCGATTGCTAGTTCAGGCAATCGGCAAAGACTTTTTTTAAAAAAAATAAAAAAATCTTTGCCGACTGCCGTGTCAGCAGTCGGCAAGGAAGCCGGCAGACGACGGTGGGCTGCTTCCTTTGCCGACTTCGGGTTTAGCAGTCGGCAAAGTTTTTGCCGACTGTCATCATGTGGTAGTCGGCATAGACTGCCTTTGCCGATATAATCTTTGCCGACCAACTTTGCCGACTGTCATGTGGAAAACAGTTGGCAAAGGCTTTGCCGACTGCATTCCGATCTTTACCGACTGCTTCTTGCAGTCGGCAAAGACGATGGATCCGAATTGTATGCACGGTCATTGCTGTCTTAACATTGATAAACTATTTTTGTCCTGACTACAATTTCCACGTATCTCTCCACTTCTTTGTAGCCACGTACTGTCTATTTAGGGGCCATTTGCAGAGAACTTTGGAATCATGAGAATCACTCCTCTCCGGCCAGACAGAGAGATAGCTAGCAAGGTGTGATTCATTTTCTGCTCGCTTATTATATTTTCTTTTTTGCGGCATTGATTTCTTCGACTTTGAATTGAGAGTGCCCACATATATATATATATATATATATATTATGGTTCATGCGGGTGGATTGATATTCTAAACAGGAGTAATTATATATTACAGGCTGTTTGAATCAATTTCCGTTGATCTCCTTTAATTTTATTTTGTAATAATAGTGAGAAATTATATTTGGCTTGTGAAATGAGAGCGAGGTCCAACCAATACGTCTTTAATTTATCTCTTCCTCTGAAACACAAGAAGGACATGAACGGTTCCTAAAAAAAGAAGAAGAAGAATTGAGGCATGAATAATGCATGCACGAAATCTGCGTCAGCTCAAGCATTTATGCTACGGAACACAAGAAGCATCTGGATCGTGTCTGAGTGCATGTGGAGCCGAACTGAAGCAACCCGTGTACTACTGGCTTCTTGGTTTTTTTTCTCGAACACGGCTTTACGTGTCATTTTTATTAAAAAAAGATGGCCAAAAGCACGTCAAATACAACAAAACACAACACACACGAACTACAAAGATAGTGGTTAGAACAAACACAATAACAAAAGAAGAGAAAGACCCTCCACCGTGACTAACAACACAACGGTCCAACACTACTGCATAAATTTTAACCGTGATGGGCGTTTCAGTTTTCTGCAGCGGGTAAGAGCGAACGCCACAGATGGAAGGTCACGGTTAATCGTGGCCTCCACCGTAGCGGGCATTCTTTACCGCTGCGGTAAATGAGTACTAACCGCAGCGGGCGGCTTATGTTGCCCGCTGCGGTAAATAATTTTCGAAAGCAAAAAAAGAAAAGAAATCCTACATAGGCCTGCCGAGCCCATCCACGGGCCTAACGAGCCCATCTAGGGATTGCAGCGCCGCCGCCGCCGCCGCCCCCACCGGACGTTCCACCACTGGATCTGCAAGGAGGAGGCCACCCCGGACCAGCTGTGGCTGGATCTGGAGCCGCCATGGCCGGATCGAGGTGCTGCACGCCGGATTGAGGGCGCCGGGCCCTCCACCCGGCCGGATCTACAAGGAGGGAAGCTCAGGAATGGATCCGCCATGGATTTTGTAGAGGAGAGGATGGACGAGGGGCATACCGCTTGAAGTCGCCGTCGTTCTCGCCGATGGAAGCAACCAGCTTGGATCCAGTCCCTCCTTGTCATGCGCCTCCACCCACCAGACGTGACCGTCGCCGCAGTTCTTAGCCCCGCCTCCGCCTCCGACGTGTCCTAGTCCCGTGCGGCGCGATGAAGGAGGCGCTATCGTTCCCACGCGACGAAGAAGGGCGGCGCCACCACGCGGGGCACGCCAGTCGCCCAGCACCACCATGGCCACGAAGCCCCGGGCTCCTCGAGGGAGGGAGGAAGAGGGGCTGAAGGACCGCGCTGAGGAGTAGGCGGCGTCGGGGGAGAGAGTAAGAGGGAGGGAGACGAGAGAGTGAGAGGGAGGGAGGAGAGACGAGGAGGCGGCGTCGGGGGAAGCGGCGTGCGGGCGTGCGGCCGAGGGAGAGGGAAGTGAGGGAGCAAAACCCTAAGTATTGCTTTTATACTGGAACCTGGTAACGAGCCCGGATGGACTGCTGCTGGGCCTCGGATTTATGTTTGGGCCTTATTCTTTTTCCGTGACGGGCATTTTACATTGCCCGCTGCAGTAAATCGTGGGATTTACATAGCTGGCAAAAAAAGAGCCCGCCACGGAGTGAACAGTAGCGTCATCACAAAAGTTCTTTTGTGTAGTAGTGCAAGAAGGGTGGCAGGGACAGGACTCGGCGTGGGCGGAGCATAGTGGACGCATCAACAGAGCCTTCAGGAAGGAAATGATGCCCGCGGACGCCAACTTCGTTGGGACATGCCCCCAAGGGATCTTTCATTCCCAAGCTTTGCTCCAATAGCAGCGTTCGAGGAGCAGCAGAGATGACACCTTTACGAACGTGATGACGTTTGCTCGCCATCGTTGTCGGTCCTAGGCCCTCGGCCTGAGGACATGGTTTTCACCCGCTCTGCCCTGGACCGCTGCTGCCGCCAAGGAAGGCCGGCCATTGGCATGCCGAGCACGTCGAACGCGGCCTACCCGGTGACGATGTTAGATGTCTTCGTGGTGTCCACCACCAGTGCCAAAAGAATGGAATGAACATGGTGGAGAAGCGCCGGCGCATGGGTACCGCCAGACTGGACGTGGACCACCACTCACCGTGAACCGGTGGGTGAAAGGTCGGCCTCTGGTCATTGCCGCAGCGCTCACCCTGAGCACTGGCGGGAGGGCGCTGCCAGAGCGGCCGAGGCCCAACGCCCACCGCAGGGAGGGGATGAGGGGGCCAAGGCACGTTTGCGGGAGCACTGGCCCCGGTCAAGGGCGCGGGAAGGCCGAGGAGGGGCCAACAGGCCGTCCTACTGCCCACCCCAAAGAAGAGGTTGGCCGAACTGTCGTCGGTGGCCACCGTTACCCGTCCTCGAACCACCGCCGCCGCGGCATGGCAGGGGGAGGGACAGGCACGCACGAGGCCCGCCCCGCCGCCAAGAACTGCCTCGATGCACCATAGTTGCGGATGGAGGCTTTCCCACCGCAACGACCCCGGCCGAAGCGCTCCGCCTCGAGGCCAGGGTGCGGCGGGCGCGGCGCGCATCGGAGGAAGTTGGCGGACGGAGCCACCTCCGGAACCCTAGCCGGGGTCACCCGACCCCGCATCCAGGGCTAGGGGAGTGCCGAAGAAAGACCGCACGTGCTCCATGGTTCTCCCCTGCCGGGAACAAGGCGAGGTGAGGCCCGCCGACACCATCGCCGCACAGCAGGGGGAGGAGGGAAGCAGAGGAGGGAGGGGAGCGCCTGGCCTGCCACCGCCGCCCGCCAGGGGTTCGCGCCTGCGCGGGTCACCGCCGGAGCGAGGCCCCCCGCCGCCCAGGCCGCCAGGCACGACCATCCGATGCGTTGTAGATGTCGGGTGGAGCTCCCCCACCGCATCGACCCCGGTCGAGGCGCTCCGCCTCTAGGCCAGGGGATGCCGTGGGCGGCTGCATCAGAGGCACACCGGCTCGGCGGGGCGCGGAGGCACCGCCGGAATCCTAGCCGGAGTCGCCCGACTCCACGGCCAGGCTAGGCGACGCGGGGCCCCGGGAGCGGAGGTCTAGGCATGGAGCGGCCGGATCCAGCCGCGGCGGGGCCAAATCCGCCCGCTTCGCCGTCGGCCGGCCGTCAGCGCGGGAGAGGAAAGGGGAGGAGGTGGGAGGGGAGAGGACAGGTAAGAAACAAGGAAAGCAGGGGGAAATTTTTGAGCAGCCCCCTGCTGGCCGGCACCGCCAGCGATGAGGCGCGGCGGCGGCGGCCCGACCGGCGAGGAGATTGAGGTGGGTGGCGGTGGTGGCTGGGGGCCCTCGGGTCGCCCCCGCGAGGGAGACGACACGAGGGAGTCGGGGGGGAGTCGAAAAGGAGGCTCTATCCGGGCTTCTTGGTTTTTCACCGATTCATTACATTTATTCGAACACTATTATTTTACCACACACACAGCTATTCAGCACAATATATAGCTGTCATTTATCCAGCTGGTTTGCAAAGTTATTTGTAGTACATGCGCAACTGTCCCATCTCAAGTGTATGCATGTAGCACTGACTCCTCCTAAATTGCCTTTTCTCGATCGGTTTATAATTTCAGGCACTGATCGATGAAGAGATCGATCAGCTTTTTGGATTGATTAGCAAATACAAAAATGTTCTAATCATAATGATAGTCGAACGACATCAACATGAGGTAGTAGAATAATTACTTATCAAAGTTGTAACAGTAAAGCAAATTAAGCACGCTGCCGGCAGCTATATATAGCTGGCAGCGGCAGAAACACATACCCTCACGTATCTCCCACAACTAAAAAGAAAGAAAATAAGATCACCGTTTCGTACGACATTTCATCAGGTCGTCGGTCTGCCTCACCTCATGCGATGCGATCGATCCCCGTTTGTCGCTCGCCTCAATCACCGGGATTTAATTCGTTGTTTTGCTTTGCATGCAAGGAAATCCATGGCAACAAACTAATCACAAGCGCATTTATCAATTGCTAATCAAGGAACGTCGACCAGTGCCATTCTCCTAGCTGCACAGAGACAGACTGATCGCACCTCACGCACTCACGCACCACACAGATCGGATGTGCAGGCCGCGCGATACCGAGCGCCGCCTCGTGAATGTGCAGGCCGTCTCCCCTTACCTCCCTCCCAGATCTGCTTCCGTCCTGGTCTTGGAGGGCGGGCGTACTGCGTAGAAGCCCGCAGGCTGCACGCCAAACTTGGACCACCGCCGTAGTGTTCTTTGAGGCCGGGCAGGCGGCCCTACTGAAGCTGGTTGGACGAGTGCATCCTTGACCCGCGAGAAATTGGCTATAATACTACCCTGTTTCAATTCCCGCCAGGTAGGTTCCTTCGATCTACCCTCTGTCTTGGGGTACGCTGTTTGCCACCACCACTGCCATGGCTTCCGCTTGCCACCGTTGTTGCTAGGTTTGGCTTGCTCGCCGCCTTGGACGTCGCTGGGTATCTGCTCCTGTGCTGCCGCCTGAATGTTTCTCATGTATATGCTTCCGTTCATTTTTAGTATATGAGCGAATAGACATTTACTGATCTTTGAAAGTTTTTTAATTCATAATACACACATCAGAACCTGCAACCATTCAGTAGAATGATCCCTGTCAACCAACTGTTCTTTAACTCAGTAATCGTTTCTTTTAGCATGTCATATAGTTCATTCTTTCATCAAGTGGTTTAGTATTTATGAATTTTTATTCTATGAGTTTAATTGTAGAGAATAATTTTTCTTGTTCAACCTGCAACCTTGAGCAAAAATTTAAAAATCAACAATTCATTGCAGAAAAGTTGTATGTCAAATTTTTCCAGTTAATATTTCCCAAGATAGTTCTATGTAATGGAGAATTCAGACAAGTACTACCACTCTGTTTCAGGGTTATATGCTTTTTGACAATTATTTGTCTGTCATCATCAAGTTTTTCACTGTACAATTACTCTTTAAAGAACAGTCGCCCTGAAATTGTAGATATTTCATCCATAAGAAATCATGCTAAAATATGGTCACACATATTTTAGGTACAAGATAATTACCATAACTAAGTGCAAGGTCCTGATGATCAAAGTTGTTGAAAAATTTCATAAGGGCATCAAGTATTATCGATACTATTAGGGTTGTGGTGATTCTCCCAAACCTTTCTACCTTTCTACAGATACATGGCTGATGATACTCATCATGATTTCAGATGTGAGAAATCAGTTGATGCACGGCCCCTTACATATGCTTGGAAAAATGTAGACCGTTGAAGATGCTTGGTGCAAAATACAATGAATGGGTACTTCTACCAATTTGTGCAGGTGGTTTTGGTCAGATGGAGATTCTTGATTGTGTCAGGTAGTGGGAAGATGAGGTAACAATGAGGGGTTTCAAAAGTACAATTATGGAGGAAAGGATGGTTTAATTTTAGAAATAAATATCTACTTTATATATTTTCTTAGATAGACCTTATATTTAAACGCTAGGTGTTCTATTAGTCGATGTGTCGCTCTTAGGTCACAGTGCCGCCTCCATTCGACTCCAGCTCCACCATCGCCGCCGTCCGACGTCAGAAGGCCGAGCCGCTCAACCCCAGCGCCGCTGCCACCGTCCGACATGGGGAGGTCAGTGCCACCACCGTACAAATGCTAATATTTACATAGATACTTGAACTTGTATAGAGGATGGTATAGAGATTTTGTGTGAGATTTTTCAAGATACACAATATTACTCATGTAAATTAATTTACAATTTTTGCTTATGTCACTTTAATGTTATTTTCACAATATTCTTATCCTATCATGCGATCCTTGTATTTGTAGTATAAAAGTTTACCTATCCCGTAGCAACGTACGGGCACACTATATAGTACATAAGATTAAAATAAAATGCATGGACAACATGCATGTTTCTTGTGATGACCCGTGGTCCGGCCAGCCGCTAAGCAGCGCACCTGCCTGAAGGGAAGAGGATGGGCACACAAATCTCGCTGCAGCATTGAGGAGAAGTTACGCAAGGAAATCCTTCCGGGAGGCAATCTTCCTGCAGGTTGGTAGTAGTGGATGACGAGTAAGAGTCGCCCGTGGCTGATGCCCAACAAGACTCCCCAGCTGTTGTTGCCATCAGCAGCAGCACGGCCATCATCGCCACCGCCATCTCACTGGCAATGGCCATTAGATTTCTTAGCACGTACATAGAGCTAGAGAAGCCTCTCTCTCTCTCTCTCTCTCTCGCTAGATCTATTTTGCTTGGCTTTTGCTTGCAAAAGCAGCTCTGGCTCATCCATCTTATATATATATAGGCGATGTATATATATAGGCGAATAGGCGATGCATATACTGAACTAGCACTAAAAAAGAAAAGATACATATATATTGTGACAGGCCATATGTTATCACTGACAAAAAAAAGTCTCAAAAGCACGCATATACATCTCCGAAAAACTGAGTCAGCAAATCTTAGTATTAATGAAGTCACTAGTAGGAAGGCAAATGAGTTTACCCGCGAATCAATTAATTTTTGTAAGTTACATCATTGAAACTGAAGTCTCTTTATTGATCCGTACATAAATCCGCTTGCATCTCCAATTATCTGCACGGTCACATTGTTATATCTTAACACTGATATAAACTATTTTTTTTGTCCTGGCTACAAATGTCATATACTCACTTCTTTTGCCGTGTCCAATCTTGCCACACTCCTCAGCTCTAGTGACTCTACCAACAACCACTCCTTGGCTCTAGTGACTCTACGTCTCTACCAGACAACAACCATGAGCCGCCTCCACTGGTACGTGTTCCTCGTCCTTGTTGATCCCATCTAGTCTCCCTGCTAACCAATAGATGTGAAAGCATCAATACTGAAAAATCTCGTACCGATTGATGCTATTTTTAGTATTACCATATGGGTATATATTCAACAGTTTCGAATGGATATAGCATATTTAGAAGAGAGCATGATAAACGAGCCTCGAAATAAAAAATCACAAATGTGTCGTAGCACATGTTTCATTATTTGCAGGGAACTTTGGAACCCTGAGAATCACTCCTCTACTACAGCCAGGTAGAAATAGCTTGCAATTGTGACTTCGTTGATTTAATTCTTGCCACTTATTATTTTCTTTTTGCCAGCATTTCTTCAACTTCGACTCGGGAGTGCCATATCATGGTTCATGCGTACTTTGACTCGGGAGTGACATATCATGGTTCATGCGTGGCTGATATTATAAACAGGAGTAATTATTACAGGTTGTTTGAATCAATTTTCGTTAATCTTCTTTCATTTTTTTTGTAAAAAATAGTAAGAGACGATTATATTTGGCTTGTGAAACACGAGAGCAAGGTCCAACCAACACGTCTTTAATTTATTTCTTCCTCGATCTGAAACACAAGAAGCACATGAACGGTTTCTCGTAAAAAAATTAGAGATTTTTTACCACGCTTGGAAATAACATGAGCCGTACATTCTCTCAGATCCAATGGTGTAAAAGTAAGAGGAACCAAATAAGAGGAACTTAAATTTTAGGCCGGAATAAAAAATCATGTGGGCTCGGAACTAATTTCTAATTAAATTTAGAGGCTATAATTGTATTTTGGTGTCTGAGGAGCTGCTAGCCTGCTACTCCGAATAAAAAAAAAAAAGAGTTGCTTCTCTTCTCTGCGCTAGGGTGTTGATCTACCATTAATCTATCTGATTTCTATCGGTGCAATAATTAGTGAGAATCTGCCATAGGAGCTCTGCCATCAACCGCAAATTTCCGATGAGATTTATATCCTGGATTTGGCCTTATTTTAAGTCCAATACAGAACCGGAGAAGTTACGTAAGCCGAGGGTCCTGGCCTCCGCATGATCTCCGATGACGAGCTGCTGGTCCTCGCACTCATGGCGGAGTACTCGTCGGATGCGGCTCGTCGTGCTGGCGGCGGCGGAACCGTAGGAGAGCAGTTCGTGGATTCACGTGGAGTTGGGATACGGGGAAGTTGAGAAGAAGCTGTAGATTAGCGAAAGTACTAAACTAGCCTTAGTTATAATTAAGGGAAGGAACCAGCAGAAAAATAGATTAACGAGAGGAACCTCCGGTTCCACCCAAGCACTGTAAAAATTCTCAAAAAATTAACAAGAAGAAGAAGAAGAAGAACATGAATGATGCTTGCACGAACCTGGACCAGCTCATGCATTTATGCTACGGAACAGAAGAATAACTGGATCGGAAGCATATATACTACGTGTGCTGTGTCTGAGTGCAGGGGAAGCCCAACTGAGGCAACCCTACTCTTGGCCTGTTTTTCACCGATTCATTACGTTACATTTCATTCGACATCTGTTATGTATTTTTACCGAAACATTATTACATATCAATGTAGGTGTAGTTTGATTGTAAGTACTATAATTTATCATACATAGATATATACAAGATTCAATTTTTGGCATTGTTGTGGTGTAGAGTGAAACAATTGTATTTTACGGGCCTGATTCGTTGGGCTTCAAAATCTGCTCAACTCAAACTAGCTAGGACTCATCTATTTATAAGAGCGTGCCTATTTGCAAATCTATATTGTAAAAGTCTATTGTAGTCACACGGTACGGTACGGTGTCATGGACCTTGGCTCCTGGCCGGCGCAGTGTACAGTACGTCCGGCCAGCTGCACACGCATCAAGCTAGCAAAAATGACATTGTCAATCAGGCTATTTGGTCTTGTATATATGGCAGTACGTGTTGTCAAAGTGCTGTAAACCGATCGACCTGTATTTTTTTTATTTTTTTTAGAAGTGTTGTTGCATAGATCGATATGACAGAAGCACGCACGTACACGTCCGTACATACATGTGAACCTGCAACGCTGGTTAACCAAATTAATACTACAGTCTACCTCTGCAACAAATGAACCACCATATTTTCCATTAAAAAGTAGTGCGTGCAGGCTGATGATTTGGTCTGAATAATAGTCCATTTCTTCTAGCTTATTAGCTGCTTTCTATTCTACTTTGTATGTATCCAGGGGTGGTGAGACACACGAATCGAAGACGGCGGCAACCGCAAGGCACTTTTGTTGCTGCCTTTGTTTTGCAGTGACACATTTACGAAAGTGTTCATTATTTGTGATTATGTTTTTTCTCAAACAAGTTTTCATTATTTGTGATTAATTACATATATAGCATATACAGGACAGTTTTTGCAATCATAAAGAGAACAAATGCGATGCGTGTGCTTTCAAGATTAGGGGTAGCTAGATAACTGGCCAACTGCATTTTTTTTGAGATTTCTTTGAAATTGACATATACCCTTATTTAAAAAAATGGTCTTCTGAGTTATCTGAGACTCGAGACTTCAAATACTTAGCATGAGTAGTTATAATGCTAAATGTTTACATACTGGTCCTGAAATAAAACTGATCCAGTTGCATTCGATGCGTATCTCTAGTGCTCCTTCCACCGACGCACACGTCACTATTCTAAATATTTCTTTGTTTGTGCCAACGTATACACTCACATAACAGCCTAATTTACACAAAACAACGCTGTCACTCAACTTTTGTTTTAATTATACGAATAAACAACAATCACACATGAGTCATTGTGCACGTCTATTGTACTCCGTCGTCCCTTGTCTCTATCGATCTTTTGCAACATTTCTACGGTCTTTTATTTCGAGGGGTAACTTTGATGGCCGGTTTACCTTTACTTTAGGTTTCCTTTTTACATCACTTGAATTTGTGAAAACGTTGTTTTCATAAAATAAATAAAGCATTTTAAATGATGACTCTGATAATGCCTTTGTCAACTTGTCATGCCAATAGTTGATGTTTCTGGTTAAGTAATGATGTCTTCTTCTTCTTCTTTCTCAAAGAGAAGCATTTAGACCTCGTATGGTACAATTAGTCAGTTTAAGAGTACCAATAATGCATCTTGAAATTACGGGACCAAGATAATAACATGGGACAAATTCAAGGATTGTTAACTAATTTTTTTACTTATATATCAGGCCCACATGCGAGGGCCACATCATCGCACAATTAGCAGCACAATTAGCTTGAAACACGGGATGAGTTTTGAAGCTTTGATGATATGGTATATTTACAAATTTAGTGTAATAAAAATACAATTTTGAGAGTGTAGGATAGACGTGAAAATTTCTAATTTGCAACTAAAAGCGGGTAAGGTGGCTAGGCTTCTTATGGCCAAACATACTCTCCTAGGTTGATGGTTGATGGTTTTTGTGGCAGATACCAGTTGATGTTGATCTGTTATGAGAGAAAAACATTGTATCATAACTAATAGGTTCAAGTCAACAGGACCAAAGTCTCTAATTCAAGACATGTGCTCAAGATAAGATCATAAGATGGGCTTGCTGCCGCCGGTAGTATGGAAGAGATGGGCTCGCACCGCCGCCAGCCACTGGGAAGACGTGCTTGCGCCACTCACTGCACGACCGCCCTGCGTGCTCAAGGATAGGGTGTCGAGGATGAGTTCAATTCCACCCAATACAGAGGGGGAGAGCTTCGTGTAGGTCTTTATTTTTCCCTCGTCGACTCATTGCCGTGTAGGTATTTACTTTTTTCATCTCGACTCTCTCGTGCACAAGTACCCCATTTCTCTCCCCAATGCGCCTCTCTCAGCCAAGCCTTTGGCTTGGTGTGACTCCTCTCTCCTATGCGCACTGCTCACCCTCGCGCCCCATAATTCAGTCGATTGGAACAATGGTGAAGATGACAAAATGACAAGTGGGTTCCATATGCTAACGTTTGTGAGAACGTATTGAAGGATCTTGGGCTACAGTTAAGGTAGAAAAAATAATACCCTCAAATATTAAAAATAAAAGCCCTTAATTAAGGACTACTGGAGTTGCTCTTGTGCTAATAGGAGTTTGCGTATTTATCACACTGATACATAAATCTTTCTGTGAGTGATATTAAAGAAATGGCCAAAATTTAGAATCTTTAGTTAGTGTGTAGAATAACTCGCAAGAAGTAATATTTAAATCTAGAAAATATGTGTTTGAATTAAGTTGGGTTCCTTCACATTGACATGTGTATACTTGGTCCGGGTCAGCATCGTCCATTCTCCATGGCAATCGTCATCGTCTTCTTCTCCAATCCAATCGGCGCTCACTCCGCCGGCCGGCCGGCCGGAACCCATCTATAAATACTAGCTTAGGGTGGCCCGAACCGGCCGGCCGGCTCGACGCACGCATCCTCCGCCTGCCGCAACAAGAAGAGGTTCCCGATGGCTCCGCCGGCACGGCCGCCGCACCCGCATGTTGGGGATGGGGAGGACCAGCAGAACTTGAAGGAGGGCACAGGCGAGAGCTCCCCGCCTCCTCGGTCGCCACGTGCGTTCAACCCCGACCTCCACGAGATGCAGAGAAAGATCTTGGAGCGCCTCCGCCAGACGGGGCGGCACGGCCGTACGCTCGCAGACCCCACCTTCACCTCCGGCTTCGCCCGCCACCTCGAGAGGTTGCCGCGGAGGTACCTCCTCGACCTCGACCTCGAAGGCAAGGTGGACGATGTCCTGCTGCACTGGAGGATCCTCGAAGAGTGCGCCGACCCCAACAAGCGACCCGTCTTTTACGCGCGGTTCCTAAAGGTCCACTCTCTTTTTTTTTTTCCGTCTACTTCTGATGATAATGAATGAAGTAAAAAAAAGGACACACAGCAACGGGGTTATTCCGAAGCTGCAAAGAAACAGAAAAAGAAAAAGAAAAGAGGATGGATGATTGATTGTGCTGTGTTGCTAATGCTCTGCTTGCCTTGATTGACGATGAGCAGTGTAAGACAGTTCCCATGGAGGATGACGGCATTGGCCATAGTCAAGGCCATGAGGAGCTGTGTGAAAAGTTGAAAGAGGATCTCAGTTTGGAAAGAAGAAGGACTGGGGACAGAAATGATTCCGTGTCTATCTCCTCTAAGACTAGGTAGTGCTTGTTCCCTTTATCCAGTCCCCCCCTGCCTAATTGCCTATGCTGGCTTCTTCTTCTTCTAGCAATAATTGGATTCGCTCAGAAAGTGCTACCTTCCTTTCTTTCTTTCAACATTTTCTTAGCACACAGGATTTAGATAGAAACGATTGTGTTAATGTGTTCTTAATAAAATTTGACACCCAATGTTGCACAGGGGCGATTTGAAAACCGTCCTCCTTCATGAGATCATTTTCTCTTCCATCGACAGGCCCAAGCTCCTAAGTCGGGTAATGCCAAGTAGCACCTTATCAGTTCATGTAGCCTGCTCTTCTTGTTTGGTTCAAATATTCTCACTGCGAATGGTGGTTGGTTCAACAGCTAACTGCGTTGCTCTCTGAGGTTGGACTGAATATCCAGGAAGCTCATGTTTACTCCACAACGGATGGTTTTTGTTTGGACGTTTTTGTTGTTGATGGCTGGGACTCAGAGGTAAATTCAAGTGTGCATATATGCTTACTGCTGGTGGACTTTTGAAGCTATCATTTCTATTCTGTATCTGAAATTTTACGATATGGGCCCAAAATTATTTAAAGGAATGTGTGTGTCAATGTAAATCAATTAATACCATCTTATATTTTAAATAGACAGAGTAACCATCTAATCTGTACTTACATTCTGTTCTCTTGTACTATGCACTACGCAAGGCTTGTCTGGAAAATGATGCTCACTCTGCAGTTATTCATGCAGGAGACTGATGAGCTGATCGGGGCGATTAAGGAGACATTAACACAAAAAAATGTACGACGCACTACTATTTTGAACATACTCCAGTAATTCTAGTTTATGATTAAGGAATAAGTCTTGAATAAGCCATCTTCATCCTTGTCTTGTGTCATTGGTCACAGCAAGCAAATGCAGCGTTATGCACAAAACCCTGATATTAGCCAGCATTTCATTTCATTGTTAACATTTTTCTAAAGAGTTAAATTATCTCCATGCAATACGCAGGCATCACCATCTAATTCAACAAATTCTTCAACCTCGGAGAAATTAGTTGACCTACAACAAAAGGTTGGAGATTGTGAAATTGACTTAAGCATGCTAACAAGGGAGGAGAAGATAGCATCTGGATCGTCTGCAGATCTGTAAGCACTATTTTGATGCGTCAATGCTCCCAGTAATATCATTACAATTTTGAAATGTGGTGCCCACTTTGCCACCTCAATCATAACCTTCCTTTTGTGCCAGCCTATTCTCTCTATAATAAATATCTGCAGATGCTCTTGCCATCTGCTGAAAATGAAATAAATTGTTTTTAATTAGTAGATTGTAATTAAGCCAGCCAACAACTTGCCATGTGTATTAACCTATGTTTTGCTTCCATAGACAATGTCACACAATATTTTACTGTCCCATCTCCAATACTTATCACTGATGCTGTGTTCACAGATATCGAGGAACTTATAAAGGCTATGATGTTGCTATAAAGTGTCTAAGATCTGCAAATCTCAGCAATCCTTCACAAGTTGAGTTCCTGCAGGAAGTACTTATTCTAAGGCAAGCTTTCGCTGTACATAATAACTGAATAGATCAGTTCCATTTTGTTACAATTAATTCTAGATATTTTCTCTCCAGGGGTGTTAATCATGAAAATATTCTGCAATTTTATGGGGCATGCACAAAGCATCCAAACTATTGCATTGTAACAGGTAGGATCACCTTTTTTTTTGGCTATTTGGGTGGGATTTGTATGACTTAACTATTGCTGCAAACTCAAATAATGGTGATATTATTCTTGTGCACACATGAGCCATGAATAAATGGTGAAATGTAAACGGTGATAGACTAGCAATCTTTCACTTACCTATTAGGAGACATAACAAAGAACAAATCATTGAGTCCCTTAACCATTAACAGCCCATGGTCTATTTAGTTGGCGATGTAGATACGTGGTGTCGCTTCTTCCTCTCCCATCCCATCTACTTCTCTGTTCCTCTTCTTTGATTGTTGGTGGTGTAGTCAGCAATGCTGTATCAATGGTCCCTGTTGCACTAGAACTGCCATGGTCAAACATGTCAAGGAAAGAATAAGAGATGTTATGGGAAAAATATTTGTATGATACCAATAGTCACAAAAGGTAGCAACAGAGGGGCTGCATTACTAAGAATAGAGGTGAATGTATAGCCTAGCCAAGATTCAATCTTTTTCCTTTGGAACTGCCTGAATTAAGTAGTACTCCCTCCATTCCAATTGTTAGTCATTTTGGTATTTCAAGATGCATAGCCTGTAGATATAGACCTGTGTCCAGATACATGATCAAACTTATGAGTCTAGAAAAGGCTAAATGGCTAACAAATTGAAATGGAGGCAGTAGTGATCTGTGAGATCCAAACACCTAGCAAAGATTCCACTGTTCTCTTTCTAGGATTAGATGGTATTTCTATCTACCCACTAGTTGATTCCATCCAAATGTTTTTAATTTTTGTTTTCCTGTGCCAAGTGCAATATCATGAATGATGCTTGTGCCTTAAACTTATACTAAATGTTTGTGAGTTCCCTGTGAAAAAAGAAACAAGTTTTCAGAATGAGCTATAAGCAATTTTGCTGTATTCCATTTGTTTATTATGTGTCTCTTGTTCATTAATGTTGATATTTTTGTGCTCTGGTAGTTTAGCTGAAAATGCAGCTATGACCTCAGTACCTCACCTTTCTCTTTTGTCACTGGTTCTGTTCCTTTCAGAATAATATTTTTGTGCTCTGGTAGTTCAGCTGCAAATGCAGCTATGACCTCACCTTTCTCTTTTGTCACTTGGTTCTGTTCCTTTCAGAATACATGCCTGGAGGGAATATATATGACTTCCTTCACAAGAAAAATAACTTCTTGGAACTCCATAAAATTCTAAGAATTGCTATCGATATCTCAAAAGGAATGGATTATCTGCACCAGAATAACATTATACACAGAGATTTGAAGTCTGCAAATCTTCTGCTAGGCAATGACCAAGTATGCACACTTATTCAGTATTTTTTGAAGCTCATCATCATCAGTGCCCATTCTCTTCCTCCTCTCCAATTTTATGTACAAAATCTGGAAAGTAAATAAAGCAAAGTCAGTAATTCGCGTAGTACACAACTTGGTGTTACTTAGGTACTCAGACATGACTGCTGTTGTATAATATCTTTTCTTTGACTGCCTAAAGGCTCTACAAACTAGAACCCACTTCTGGCAGACTAGCAATTGCATGATAAAAAGCATGTTCTCCGGATATCGTTTTAATTTATGAGAAATCATTGTAAGCCCCAGCAACTGAAGGAGCATCTAAATACGTTAAGAAAAAAAATACAATTCTTGTAATCCATATATTACAGATTTAAGTTGTGTTGATGTCAGAGCTTGGCAAATGTTTGTTTTTTCCCCATCATTCATCTGACCTGCCAAGCTGTTAACATGTAGATCTGCTTTTGGAAATAGGCTGTAAAGATCGCAGACTTTGGTGTGGCGCGACTTGGAAGTCAGGAGGGGCAGATGACTGCTGAAACTGGAACCTACCGATGGATGGCACCGGAGGTATGGTTGAGATTTTTTTTTTCCTTCCCCTCTTGGAGAAGTGGTTTGTCTTTCATTAGTATATTGTTTCATTCTGACTCGTAATTTATTGTTCACCTAATAGAAATTCCTAATTGTTACCAAATGTGCCAAAAGTTCTATCCAATCTTTTAGTTTTGGTTAATCTTATCTACATGGTCAGCAAGTGTTCATTCAAGAGTTGCATGTGAACTTCTTGAGTTTCCTCAAGAGAAGCCTCTTCATTTGTAAGGTTTGATCTAGACGAATAGATGATTTAGATTGACATTTTGTTAGACCCTTTCACTCTGTAGAATTCTGTTTTAAACTTCTTGAAATTCAGGCACAACCCTGTAAATTGGCTTAAATGATTTGACTTCATGTGAAGATCATATCCACTTTAATTCATTTTACTTGTTGCATGGTTTAACATTTGCCAAATGTGTCCCATCCTTTTCCCAATAGGCGAACAAATGAAGTTTATTTTGTGTCTATATCTCAGGTGCAGGAATTTCTGCTCCCAAAGACAAGCCCCCACCCCCTCTCCCTCCTAAATAAATCTGCTACCTTGAACATTGTATTTTAGTAGTGTGCTCACAAGAGTTGGTTGTCTTGACAGATAATTAATCATAAGCCGTATGACCACAAAGCGGATGTATTCAGCTTTGCCATTGTTCTTTGGGAGCTATCAACTTCAAAGGTAGGGCTTGGCGTTGGATGCAGCTTGAGATTACTTCCAGGTTGTTTAAACATATAAGTTCTGCTTACTAAAGATAATGTGAAGTCTTCACTGTACCATAGGTCCCATATGACGACATGACACCCTTGCAAGCTGCATTAGGAGTAAGGCAGGTACGAATTTCTGCCCCTGATACAGACTAGGCCCATTTTCTAGGTAGAAGTCTTTTATTGATGATGCTTGTTTTTAGAAACATAGCATGAATATATATACTATTGCTATTTTTGTATGACAATGAAACCAACATTGCCATGTGAAACATAGCAATCAACATTCCATTGCATTTTTTCGGAGATTCTTGTTGAACTGAACGTCTTTGTTCCTTAATACATGCTCGTTACCTTCCTCTAGGGATTGCGCTTGGACATTCCGGCCAGCGTGCACCCAAGATTGACCAAACTGATTCAACAGTGTTGGGATGAAGATCCTGATGTGCGTCCAACTTTTGCAGAGATCACTATAGAACTCCAACATATTCTACACCATATTCAGGTAGTATAATCCACTATAATACCCGTGCAAATTCTTTTATGAGAGTGGGAATGATGATAAGCAAATAAAGTTGGAGCTATGGTTTCCTGAGAGCCACTTGGCATGTCTTTTTGTCTAATACAATTACGGTGACCCTGAGCATATACTGTTTTTAACAGGCACCGAAGGGACCTGGTCGTCGTTCTAGAGCAAAGATGCAAAAGAAATCAGAGGGATGAAAAATACAAACGTAGTACCTAAGGATGAAAAATACAAACATAGTACAAGTGGTTTTTAACAATGGGAGCACCATGGTGGTGGTGTGATATTTATGTGGGGCCGTGGTGGTGTACATATGTGTCAGTATGGGCTCTTCGTGCATGTGCTGTCGAAAGTTATCAGAGTTGGCAATGGAGTGTACAATATGTTAAAAGGTTGAGTTGTCTGAGAAGACAGTTATCAGAGTTAGCGCTGGAGTGTACAATACTATAAAGATTGAGGAGTTGTACGAGCAGATACCGACCTTAGCTCAGTTGGTAGAGCGGAGGACTGTAGTGTTTGCAGATCAATCCTTAGGTCGCTGGTTCGAATCCGGCAGGTCGGATATTTTTTAAAACAAATTTTGGTTATTTTTTTACTTCTCCATGATGCAAAGCAATTTGCTGGCTATTCTCTTATGTCACTAGGGATGGATGTTCTAAAAATTTTTGGTCCTTTTTTTGTTCCCTTTTGTTACTTTTTTACTTCTCCATGATGCAAATCAATTTGCTGGCTATTCTCATGTCACCAGGATGGATGTTCTAACACTTTTTGGTCCCTTTTTTTTTCTTTTCCATCATGCAAAGTACGATTGTGTCGCACACTGTATCATATTGTTGCTCCTTAGGCCACTCATAATAATACATAATAATAGCAATAGTTAGTCCATGCCTGTGAAAGTCACCGGCCCAAAATGTAAGCACAAATTTCTATTTTCAATATCAAGCCACAAAAGTATCCAACGTGGTACTCATTTACTGTGTGTCCCGGTGAAAACGGATCGGGGATACGAACGGATATCAGTCATACCATATTTGTTTTCATATTTAGGCCCGGATTTGAATTCGAATACGGATAATATCAACCATACCGGATAGAATACGACTGGGTGTCGACATCATAAATATGAGATTTTAGTATTCAGATACGGATACGGTATCGGAGGTTGAATATCCGGACACAGATACGGACGAATTTAAACCTGTATAAACGAATTCGGTCTCGAATACGGTTGGAAAATATCCATACCGTTTTTATCTGTAACTGTGTATGATAAGTGCACCAAGACATTGGTGGCTCTGAATATGACACCCATCCATTTGCATTTGACAATTGTACTCAGCGCCAATGCAGACCGCTGAGAAATTAAACACACAACAGGAGCAGGCCATATATTGATATTCAGGAGACATCTCAAATAGCAAGGTTCAACCTGTCAACAACAGTGTGTATTTTGCAGCCACTCTGCATACTATACTAGTACTAGTAATATAAGTACCCTCAAAACTCTTGCTGCCAAAGAATCAGTTCCCTGTTCAGGAATCTCCAGCTACAAAGGTCATTTCGCACAAAAAAAAAAGAAGAAAAAAAAGGATGCATCTGTGGTCTCTCAAAAAAATAAAAATCAAGAATCTCCAGCAAGCTTTAGATATGTGTGAGGCTCCACACAGAGCAGCTCCTGTTCCAGGTTCTCAATGTAGATGTGTCATGCTCGCTTAACAGAGTGGAGCTAGAAAACATATCAACGCCATCCCACAGTGTTACAGAGCACTCAGAATTATGGACAAATAGCGAGACATTATTTAAGCCATGCAGATCAATATACAGGAACAAAAAGGCCAAATGCCTGCGAAAAATTGATGTGAGAACCATTACACATTAACAGGAAAAATAAAATCGAACAATCCTGTGAACAAAAGTCAAGAATTTACCCTCTTTTTCCTTCTTATAACTCGTGAATGAACATGTTTTACACAGATGGAACCCCAGCATGGCACATACCGCTTTCTTCGACAAGATCACAATCAGACTGAGCATGATTGTTCTCCGACATCGTTGGTACCAACACTCCAGTGAATCCGTACCGATTCAAACAAACAGGACCAAGGGCCAGTACCACGACATTATTTTTACCATCAGATCAACAGAGAAACAACGATCTCATCCCCAGATAATAATCATATGGAAACTAGTCAATCCACTGAAGCTCCTGAGGAACCAGTAGTTACAAGCCAAATACAGACAACAAGATTGGTAAAAACAAGCACAGCTGAAACTCTTATGAGAGTATACACTACAGCAACATTTGCTGTATTATGCGGTGATGAAGCAAGCAAAGCATAGAACTTTCTTAAAATCATATAAATTATCTTTCATACCTGAGATCACAGCCTTGCAAACATCAAGATCTGTATTCACCTCGGCCGGGGCGTTCATAAGGACCAGACTTGTCACGGCTGTATCGATCACCGCCTCCACCATTGCGGCTTCCACCATCACGGCTCCCAGAGTAGCGATCAACACCACGATCAGTCCCAAATCGGCTACTACCATTGCTGCCACTGTACTTGTCATCCCTGCTACCATACCTATGCCCCCTGCCACCATCATCAGAAGGGCATTCCCTTGCAAAGTGTCCAGGCTTGCCACATTTGAAGCAGTCACCACCTCTGCCACCACGGCCTCCACCAAAATCACGACCACGGTCCCGACCATGGCTATAGTCGCCACGATAGCGGTCACGATCACCACCACCACGACTATAGTCTCGATCTCCATCACGGTCCCTGCTGCCTGAACTCTGGGCCTGAGCTCTTTCAACAGTGATGTTCCGTCCATCCAGATCCATTCCGTTCATTGCCTCAATGGCTTCTTCCATAGACTTCTTGTCATCAAAAGTCACGAAACCAAATCCACGTGATCGACCAGAAAACTTATCAAGAACCACCTGCAGATTGACACATGTATGCACATCATAAAAACGAATTCATTCATTTGTCTACAATAATATATCTATGCTTCCCTTTACGAATGCACACTCAATACATCGTATCAAAAAAACCAATCTGATACCTTTGCCTGAGTAAGATGGCCGAATTTTCCAAATGCATCCTTGAGATCTGCTTCAGTAGTAGACCATGAAAGACTTCCAACGAAGCAGAGGTACTCGTCCACATCCGACATTTGGCAACTGGGGATCACAATTTCCAGTGTATAGAGTTAATAATTAATTAAAATAGCACGAGAGGGGCTTTAACTTTACCTGGCCGTGCCACTTAAAATGTTCCCGTGTGACAAATAAAAGGAAACAAATTTATTTGAACAAGGTCTATCTAATAACCAATACATTTTCCATTACACAAGTTGGTCAAATTGGTGGGCATGTCATGGATCGATGAACTATTCAGTTGCAAAGATGTTTTCTTTGCTTGTGTAATGTATGATAAGTTGAATTGTCATTTGAAATATTGAAAATCCACTCATCCTTGAGTTTCTTTATGATTGCAATGACTACAGTTGAGCCAATTATTATTAGTGGAACCCTAAGAAATTAACAGCTTCTGTTGACTTGACCTGAGAAGTGCGAACTCTCCATTCCTGGTAAACAAGGCTACAGATTCAAACCATAGAGACCCCGGATCAAAATCCAGACTTTTCTCTATACATATTCGTATCATGCATTAGGCAAACATATATAGGAAAACAAAAACAGGGATCTGCTCCTCGAAACAGAGGAGGAAGCTCAGATCTAATAACATGACCAACAAAGACGCAGGTAAATTACAGCAAATATGAAATTGGATTGGAGAGTCCACTCTTACCTCAGTCCTCGGCGTTGGCGTCTCGAATGTCAGCAGCAGCTAGCCTCTCTTGTCTCTTCCTCTTCCTCTTCCTCTTCCGTTTGGATGGAATTGGCAGCCCGTGCCGTGAGGTGAGACCGTGAGACAGGGACGAGGAGGAATGGAATGGAAGGCTTAGCAATTGGCGCCTAATTAGTCACGGCTCCAGCCAATCGCAGCGCCTGTTTACTCTCGGATTTACATGGCTTGATCGAGATTTTGCATTCGCGTTGCCACGTGTGCAGGAGTAGGGCGGATAAGGATGCTGACTCGGACATCTCTTCTCTCTGCTCTATCGTCTGACGACTGGGTCAGTGTGTATATAAAGTTTTTATCCCAAGTTAATAAAGGACCTACTATTAGTATTTCTCTCTCTTTTTTCCCTTTCGGACAAGTTGACTTCTAAGGTTATGTGCTCCCATGTGATTCTAAAATCAACATTACCTTAACCATACATTTTAAAATTTTCATTGTTTTTCCATGACTTTGTATCTCCAGGATCAATCCATTATTAGGTGTTGTGACATATCAAAATAATTATTAAAATCCATAATTTAAATTTTAAAATATAACTTGTTATATTTTCTGTTGCTTCATAATTTATTGTTAGGTTATATAGAAAACAGTTTGGGGAATAGTCGAACTAAAAATCTTTTGTCTAGGATCTTTCTTGAACTCTAAGCATTTTTTGTGTGGTGATGTGACCAAGTTGAGCGGGGAGAGAGATGGAAAATGTTCGAGGTGATTTGATTTTTTTCCTTTTACGTATAAAAAAAATTTCATATGCCATTTCTCTTCTTTCTAGACACCAAAGGGTTTAGACGTTTAGTGGTCTATGCCATTAAACGAATATATCATCTAGTATCTCTCTTTGGATGTAGAATTGAGTAAAATTGTTTAGGTTTAGGTCGATGTTGACTGATATACTTTTTGTTCTTTGGATCACATTTTGTAAAATGATAATGAAACACTTTCTTTGCTTAAGGCTACACACACAACACAAAGTGCTACTAAGGGTTATTAAGAAATGTAGTGGAGAAGACAATGTCTTGCATCCTTTTGGAGTAAAAAGGGGAAAGACTTGAGCATTCATGTTGAGTCTAGAACTAAAATTCAGATGGACAAGATTGTTTGATTAAGATCATAACTTCTATTATTGCACCCATCTTCTACTAATAAGCGATATAAATAAAATGATGATCAAGGAAAATTATTTCTTACATTTTTCTTCGTCATCAAAATAATGATATCTTTTAGATGTAATACCTCCTTCATTTGTTACATAAATGATAGAGTTAGTTAAGGAGTTTTTTTTCGAGCCATGCATATATATCACAAGATATCATTGTTAGTAAAGTGGCATAGAAATGTCATTTCTAGTTCTTATGCACATGTGTATATATAGAGAGTACTTACTCATCCTTTCTAATGCTGATTATATATATTGTATCCTTTTCTATAGACAAACTCTTCCATTATCTATCTTTTAATTTGCATGGATTTCACAAAAAAAAATATAGATATTGTAGCATGTATCACAAAAACATACATATTTGTGTTCATTCTCCCAACACAACACATTTTAAGGCTTCATCTATTCTAATGTAGACTATATTGTACCTTTTTTCATGACTTCCAATATCTACCTTCTGTGTGAATTTCGCAAAAAAAAAAAAAAAATTTGCTACTGTAATATGTATTACAAAACATACATATTTGTGCTCATTCTCCCAGATCAACACATTTTAATGCTAAAAATGTTTGATATTCAAAAGTGTGCTTTCTTAAAAGAAAACTAGTTTTTGATAATGTAGTTTTATGATAGTTTTCCTTAATCCTAGCATAGTTTTTGAGTAGTTTAATTTTCTATCTATTGTTGATAATCATAAATAATAAATTTCATTTAACAACTATATCTAGTAGCATGCTTTGGTGATTTGCTTATTTACACTCTTGGTACATTTAAGGACATCGTTCCATCATGTGGACTCTGAAATAATACATGAAGGAAAAACAGGATGATGCACCTCCTCTACCCAACTAAAATTTATAATGCTGTAGATAATATTTGGTTGCTTTTTACAATACAACAACCACCATTTACATGCAAGATGCAATTTTCAATGAACTAGAAGAGCAACTTTACACAGTCACAAGTACTTGTGATTTTAATTGACATAACTATAAGATCACGCTTTGAATTCATAAATGTTGTACATAGTAGGGATGTTTATGTCACCAAAATAATATAAAATCATGAGGAATCATCTATCCCTTGTAGATCTTATTAACCTATAGATCTTATTAATCTGATGGATCACCCCCTAAACTGGGGTGTCTCATAAAATCAATAATACATATAATAAAACAAGTAGTAGGAATGGGTGAACAAAATTGACCTAGCTATCTAATACTAATACTCCTACACTACGTACACAGTTAATCACATACCGTCATGTATGTAAATAACCTATAGCTGGTTCTCTGTCTTGTTTGTCAGTGGGGAAGGAAATGGTGAATGAACCCAGTCGCACGTCCACTGGTGGGCAGTGGACTCGATCTCCTGCATTCTCAGCTCTTGCAGGATGTCATCCAAGAACGACCACGTACGGCGGTACGACCAATTCAGCAACTCTCTTGTCATTTTCCTTGCAATGATGACAAGCTTCGATCGATTCCTGTGGCAGCAGCATGCTAGTCCTGCTGGTTCTGGTTGTTGAAGAGATCCCAATAATAGTACGCGCCGGCAGATGGAGATGGAGTCACCGTCGACGGCGACGCTTCTTGTAACGACGATGACGACGACATCACACTTTGATGACTCGCACCGGCGATGCTCATGCTACCATCACCACCGGTGGTGGTTTCGTTACCAAGAAATGCCGGGCTGATGAGCCCGCCGAAGAGACTGATGCCCGGCGGGTACGCATTACCGGCCGGAGCCGGAGGTGAGAAGAAGCTCGGCGGGACCGCCGGGAGCGACCCTGGCGACAGGATGCTCGGAAAAGGCGACAGGAGGCTTCCTCCAACGACATCGTCAGCCGCAACGGCAGTGCCGCCTGAACTCCGCGCGGCCGCCGCCGCCACTGCCTGCTGCTCAATGGCGAGGCGTGCCGTCGGCGAGAGCTGGGCCATCAGATGATCGTGCGGCGCGTGCGCGTGGTGGCCGCCCAAGAACGGGAATGGGAACGGGAGCGAAGACGACGACGTCATCTGAATGTGATGATGATGTGGCTCCATCGTCGTCGTCCCTGGTTGCGGTGGCATCGGCAGGGACGAGGAGGAGGAGGCGGCACCGGCGCCACGTGCGCCCGTGAGGCGCTGCACGACGGACATGAACTCGCCGGGTTCGGCGTGCACGACCTTGGGCGATTCCGTGTAGATGATTACCGGCTGGCGCACCTGCTGGACGGGTCCTCCCGGCGGCGGCGGCGGCTTCCTGATCTTGTGGGAGTCCTTGCGGAGCCTGAGCGGCGCCGGGCGCGGACCCTGCAGCTCCCGGCGCTGCGACGAGGCCGACGTGGTCGTCGCGCTGGAGGAGGGTTGGGGTTGCTGCTCCATGGATGGACGATGGGGGCGAGCTTGATCGATCGGTAGATGATGGTTGGATCGATCTTGAGTTGGCTTAATTTGGTTGCAAAATATGGTCGATATGATCAGCTAGGACCCCTGCAGCATGGAAGGATCGAATTGTTGGGAGAAAAATTCAAGTGCATGCAATCCAACGTCGTCTCTTTAATCCGGTGAGCGTAGAGCACACGCATATATATAGACAGACAGACAGAGATGTAACTGAATGAAGTGTTTGATTTGTCAGGTCAATTAATAACACATGTTGCATCATGACATTGCACTAGCACACATGGAGTGTTCAAGTATTTCCCGGGCTGTTGCGTAGGTTTGTCAAGACAAGAAGAGGTCAAGCAAAGCAAGGAAGTGAATTGAAAGCAGTCGTCTAGCTGGATCGCTGAATGCAGTAGCTTCTGCTTCTCGAACTGATTGATGCTGCATTTGAACAAGTCCAACCAACCTGGCCAGTGAAGGATGCAAGAACAAAGTCAAATAGTAGAATGGATGTGACGTAAGCAACAAAGACCTCCGATGCTCCTCGCTCCTGCATACGCATATGGGATGCGACACGATCAAACCTACATTCTCGCTGCAGACATGTTTGAGTTTTTCTGCTACGTTTCTTTTCCATTTCCATTTTCGTTTTCAGGTGTACATTTATTAGTTTTGTGGCCAAGTCGTCGCGTGAATAAATGATTATATATACAATGGGAGTTGAAGGATCATGCGTGTGTGCATTTTTACATATTTTCGCTAATACACATGTCGCAAATCCTAGAATCTATCTATCTATATAGGAGTATATATCTATCACATATATGTATTTATAGCTATCTTGCAACCATGTGATCAATATGATGATCTCATGACCTATGTAATCTACTTGTTCATATTAGCTATCTTTGGCAGCGCTCCGGCCTCGTAGTTCCGTTTTACGATAACTGTAGGAGATAAAAATTGTGGCTTCTCCTAGCTCCGTGTTGTCTTGGAAGAGAGAGAGAGAGAGAGCTCCTTGGTACATAGTGGTGCACTAGGAGGAGGAGCCGGAGCGCGCCCTCAGAGCCATCCCTCCGCGCCATGTTCTTCAATCAAATAGTTATAACTTCACTTACTTTGCTCGAGAAAAAAATATTGAGTTCTGAGAGCATCTTAAAGACCATTTGATGACATTAACAAGAGGATAGGGAGTACATGCTACAAATAGATTGAAATAAGGTGGAAAAGGTAATAAAATGTTTAACTAAAGTTGTTTATAAGCCAGCATCAGATGCAGGCATGTAGTGGCGCGCACATGTCATCTCTCATATATAGTGACATAGGTAGATTGAGCAAGTCTCTTGTTGACTTGACTAGGTACTACTCCCGTTCACGTACGTACGTCCCAGTATATTCCCATCCTGACCTCGTCGATCCAGAATAGTATTACCTTTGTCTCAATATATGTGTATTTTTCAACCATTTATTTAAAGTCAAGCTACATATGTAGCAAGATGAAAACACTAACGTGTGGCCCTGGAACGACATCAAACTCCTTTCCTATCTAATACAAAGACACACATAGCTTGTGCGTATTCAAGAAAAAAAAATCAAACTATATATCTTAAACCTAACGGCCAACTTTATATAGGAAAAACAAAATGTGTCACTATATAAATATATTATTATAAAAATATATTTTAAGATGCATTACTGATATTTATTTTTACAAATCTGATTAATTTTAAAATAATTAATTTGATTTAAGACAACTCTAAAAACAATTTGTGCAAACATAGATACATACGCCCTGTAAAATTAATTTGGAGTAGTGTAGTTGTTATGTTGGGCCTCATATACAGATCGTCTTAAAAAAAGTAACTGTCAATGCATGCATTTTTGTCCTAAAAGACGATGAAGAAGGAATTGTCCAGGTCGTAAAAGTAATTTGTTTTAGCTGGAGTGTGGACCGGTTCTTCACCAGCTGATCAAGGATGGAAAGAAGAAATAATCTTCCGACGAGATCCTTAGCTTTAATTAATTAATTTTGACTGATGGATCTCTCGGGCCTGATCGATCCGAATTTAATTACCTAGGATGACGTAAGCAAGCACCAGCAGCGAGAGTTCCGTTGTGGTAGCTGCATTGGCCGTGGGAGAGAAGCAGTCAAGCAAGCTATATGGACCATGTTCGTTGTTAGGTCTCCGTTGAAACCATCCAAAATATAATATAGACAACAGCGAGCGTTGGAGCTAGCTAGCTGACGTATGCTACGTACAGATGTTAGAGCAATTCCAAATAGCTTGGCTAAAATTAACACCCAAAATTCACTTTTTAGCCATTTTTGTATTTCTAGAAAACTTCTAAAAAAAAAGAGGTTCACAGCAGCCTTAAACCAACTCCAACAGCTATGTTATTCATATTATATAGGCTATTTTAAAAATTCTCTAATAAAAACTAAGCTCCAACATCTTTGCTATCTTGTTTTATAAAATCGCAAGCTATTATTTCTGAAATCTCGCATGTTAAATATAGATTGCATGTATTGCTAGCTATCTAGTCTTGTCATATTATTTAGAAAGTCTATTAGAGTTTTCTGTTTTTTAAGAAGTTTTCTATTTTAGAGGTTGATAAATTATAAGTTTAGCTAATTATTTTTACCATTTTTCTTGGAGTAAACAGCCATATAGTTATCTATACATGGCCATCAAAAATAAAAAAAGTAGCCAGCTTATTATTTTATAAAATCAGATAACACATGTGTTGGGACACTTTTTTGCTTTACAAATTCTAAGAATAAACAAGCTGTCGGCCTGCTTCATGCATTGTCCAACTCGCTACATCATGTGTAACTAGGAGCAGCTCCAATATGTGCGCTGATGAAAAGGTGCAAAAATAAGAGAGAAGGAAACTGAGATACAATACATTGGGCAGCAGGTGCTGGCTTATTTATCTGTTGCTTATTTTTTTTGCATCTAGTACCAAAGATAAACAAATGATATTGATCATCACTCATTCTCTCTATCTATACGAAAAAAGTTAAGAATATTACACATTTTATTCGAAAGCTGACTGATGTTGTTTTATCGTGAGGAAAAAAAATATTATACCATGACTAATAAATTTAATTGAACAAGATGATATGTAGATCCTACCGTTTTCTATTTTCCGCAAACGCCCACAACATGCACGCACACTCAATCTTATGAACACTTATATAAACACCCTACCTTTATAAACACATCTAAAGGACTAAGTTGGAAAATCTTGAGAATCACAAAGTCATCACAGACGCATCTCTATTGACAAGGACGTTGTCTACCACTGAAAGCGTAGCGCCTATAATCTTAAAATAAATCTAGAAAAATATGAGTACTCGTACCAAAGTTGAGGGCTTGATTTGGATGAGCAGATTTCACCATAAGAAACCTAACCAATTATTGATATATCCCACCTTACTATGGACAAATATATTTAGAGAAATTTTACAATGATTGAAAAAAAGATGGACCGTCCATTAGACCAGATGTGACGGTGGAAAAACAGGAGGTACCTAAGTGCACTACAAGAATTTTGGCATTTTTTAACAAAGCCAGTTCGTCATTTAATGTACTGTAATTGTCATAAAAAGTCCTTTGTGACGAAAAAGCAATCGTCATAAGGTCGCCACAAATTGACCGACATAAAAAGTCTACGCGTGACGAAAAGCAAAAACCGTCATATAAAGTCTGTACCTTTTATGACGGCGGAGATGATTTCGTCACATATTGTTGTTTAATGTGACGGTTAGTTTCGTCGCAAAAAGGTTAGTCAACGCGTCACATATTGTACATTTCGTCATAAAATAGTAGCCCGTGGTTCCTCTTCACATGATTTTGTGACAAAATGTTTTGTCACATATTATTTTGTGACGTTGATGTTTTGTGACGATAGGTGCCGTCACATAACAGAATGTGACACTGATTTAACGTCTTGTTTCGTAGGCTGTGTGGTACATCTAGGTAGTTTTTTGTGACGCAGGCTGGTGTCATATTATATTATGTGACACACTAAAAGTGTCTTCTTTTGTGTGGTGCGTGAGGCAGTTTGAGATGCTTGTACTCGTCACAAAATGTCATCACATTCGGTGACGAATGTCTCACATATCCTAAATTTGTCATCAGAGATCATACAAGCAGAAATGTGCATCCAGAAAACAGTAGGCATCATACAAAGCAATGCCATCACAGGTCATAAGTCACACACAGCTGAGCCAAGCCCTCATACAAGACATACATTCACATGATAACAAGTTCCTGCAACTTGAAATTCAAACATAACAGAAAGTTCATGGTTCCAGCCAACAAGTTCAAATTGTTGCAAGTTGCAACACATACCACACAGGTTCAAACAGAGGCGCACATAGTTCTGACAACATGCTCCACAAAGTTCCAAAAGACACAAGGTTGTTCTAGCAAGGTAACAGTAGCTTAGACATAGGCATTTGCTACCTCAGTCTTTTTGAAGTTTCAGGACAGCGCGCAGCAGTGCATTAGTCTCTTCAAACTTGCTACTCATTTCCTTCACCTCTTCTTGGGTTTGGCGCAGTAAATTCTGGTTTTCTTCAAGAGACGCCTGTTGAGCTCGAAGCTGTTGTTGCAATTCCTCCTGCTTCCTAGCAGCTTCCTCTCTTTCTGCTTGGAGGGTTGCCTCAAATTCAGCTTGCAAGTGGGCTTGTGCTGCAGCTGTTGCGGACTGGGTAGCTTTGTGCGCTTTA
>CM041643.1:752800-858133 GCA_023333625.1 Bothriochloa decipiens | reverse complement strand
AGTTTTCGGTCCATATTGACACGTGTCAAAAAACGGTGTCAACACATCCCATGAGCGATAGGCAATGGGGTTAGTGTCCTGTTTTTCCTGAATCACTATCCACCAAAATCTTCGAATGATGGTGTTAATTTTTTCAATAAAATTTTTAGAGAAAAGAACAGTAGACATGTAATAAATGAGAATAGAAGAAAGCACTGATTTGATATATTGAAGCCTACCAGCATGGTTAAGTTTATTAGCCTTTAGCGTACCAAATTTAGCAAAGAACTTATTGTAGATGAAGTTATAAGCACGGTTCTTATCATGGTGATTAAAAATCATGGGGTGACCTAGATGCATTGTATGAGGCAATAAGTTAGGGACTGGGAAAATGCTCTTAATTTGATCTTTTATAATATGAGGAACATTCTTGCTGAAATAAATAGCAGATTTATGGAGATTAGGAGTCTGACCAGATTGAGCACAGAAGTCATATAAAATTGTCTTGATAGTTTGCGCCTCTTCCATTGTTTCCTTACCACAGAGGATTAGGTCATCTGCAAAAAGGAGAGAGTGGATAGCTGGGCATCCAGGCCCTAAAGAAATTCCTACAAGGTCATTTTGATGAAGAGCTTCCTGCAGCCTAATTGATAATTCATTTATAGCAATAACAAAAAGATAAGGAGAAAGGGGGCAGCCTTGTCTTATTCCCCTTTGAGAGTTAAAATGACATGTAGGTTCATCATTGACAAGGATTGAAAAGGTTGGAGAAAAAATGCAGGCGTTTATGAGTCTTATAAAATGGTTATTTAGCCCCAATCTCTGAAGAGCAACTGCAATGAAGTCCCACTCTAACCTGTCAAAGGCTTTTGCCAAGTCGATTTTAAGAATAAAAGCATTGTGTTTCCAACCTTTGAGGTTAAAAGAGTGGATGATCTCCTGTGTGATGATGATATTTGAAGAAATATGCCTATGAGCAACAAAAGCAGTCTGAGTTTGGTTAATGAAATTAGGAAGGTGATATTTGAGATGGTTAGCTAAAGATTTGGTAATGATCTTATAAATGACATTGTATAAGCTAATAGGCCTATAGTCCTAGGGAACAGAAGGGTTATTCTTTTTAGGGATTAGAGAAATAAAAGTTTGATTTAATTCATTAGGCATATAGGTATGAGTATAGAAATCTTTTACCACTCTGTAGATGTCCTCCTTCGCCCAATCCCAAGCTGATTTGTAGAAAGCAGCATTAAGGCCATCTGGACCTGGAGCTGCATTGCTTCTCATATGCTTGATTATGTCATAAACTTCATTAATGGAAGGGATAGAATATGTAGACCTGAAGATGTCATTGCTTTGGATAGCTTCTTCTTCCTGTGCTGAATGGACAGTAGGGGAAAGGGGGTTGGAAGCTGTGGGGGAGGCCGAATGGATGGGTTGCTGGTTGCTATTTGGTGAGGAGAAAATGTTGGTAAAATAATTCACTAGAGTATCGGCGATCTGTTCTGGAGTGGTGGAATGGGTGCCATCTGGATTGACTAGGTGAGGGATATGGTTTTTTCAGTTCCTTTTGATAATGGCTCTATAAAAGAAAGAGGTATTTATGTCCCCAGCAACAACCCATTTCTTTTTGGCTCTCTGAATGTGATAGGTTTCCTCTTTGGCAATAAGGTCATTGTGCTTATCGTGGAGATGTTTTTGCAGGTTGTGATCTTGCTGGGAAGGATGAAGGCACTGTTGGTCGTGGAGTTGCTGCTCAATCTGTGCAAGAAGGTCATTATTCTTGGGTTTTTTCTTGCGCCATTTCCTGAGGTCAGCTGCAAGGAATTTTGTTTTCTGCGAGAAATCACGATTAGTAGATCGTTGCCAACTTTCTTTAGCAATGTTATGATAATCATGATCCATAAGCCACCAGTTTTCAAAACAGAAAGGTTTGTTAATACGAGGGCGCTGAGAATTAAGAACCGCAAGAATAGGAGTGTGATTGTTGTACATCATGGGAAGGTGGAGGACTGAAGTTGCTGGTAAGCCAGACACCATTCTGCATTGCCTAAACAACGATCAAGCCTTTCATAAGTTGGAACAGAAGAGAATCTCTTGTTAGTCCAAGTATACGCAGGACCACTATAGCCAAGATCAATAAAACCACAACGCTTAACATACGCACAGAACATATCGATACGATTAACATCAGCACCACTAGGGCCTAGCTTCTCATTGACATTCATGAGTTCATTAAGGTCCGCCGTACAGAACATGGAAAGATTACTATTAGACATAACAAAGTTCAGAACTTCATCCTAAATTACACTAGTGGCATGATGGCGAGGGTCACCATAGATACAAACTAAACCATAGTGTAGTTGTGTAGCTCTACTTACACAAAAGGCAAAGATGTAGTGATGACTATGATCAAAGACTTGCACATCAACCTCATCATTCCACATCAGCCAAAGGCCACCCGATTGGCCTTGAGAGGGAACAACAAATGCATCGTTAAGATTAAAGTGATTCTTAAGAGAAACTTTAGAAATTGAAGAATTATGAGTTTCTGAAATAAAACATACATGAGCTTTGGTTGATACTAGCAGGCGGGACAAGTGAGCCGTAGTAGGACCGCGGAGGCTCCCGTCTGAGCCTCTACGGTTCCATGACAGGTGACTCATGGCGCTTATCAATGTCGCAGTTCCCTTTTATCGTTGATTTGCTTACTATTTGTGTGGTACCTCAATACAATGTATAAAGAACTTTTTCATTACGACTGGGATATGCTCCATTATTATTATTATTTAATAGATGTCTCTGCGCTTTGATTCGGTTTGACGTACCATAAACTGGTTTGTTTGAGGTCATCTTCTCTGAACCTGCTGTGTATGTACATCTTGTTTGAGGTCATCTAGACAGAGAAGGCCTGGCTCCGATTACCATATATAAATTACTTCTTTTTACAATAACCTGGACAAAATAGCTGCTGCTCTTAGCCCTGATGCACAGCCCATTAGTTCAGCGTGGAAAGCATCCTGGAGATGGTCTTCTGCCAGCCCCAGGCTTCACCACAGCACCAACTTGAAAACCCGTCCCCACTACTAGAACTAAAGAATGCCAGTCGACCATGTCCTCCATATCACTATGAATTGGTAACGCTTGAATGACCTGAACATCCTCTTCCCAGAATGTTTGAGCAAAGGAGTTGGGTATCCCATTGTTTTGAGTAGCTCATTGACCGATTCAGTAAGTTTGAACGACAGGACAAATCATAACACGGATCACTTCTGATACTCAGCAAGATGTCTCGTACACCAATTTTCCTTTCATCTATGCATCTGTTGATGCAAAAAGGCATTGGATCTGCAAACACACCGGGCTAATACCCAAGTTCGATATCAAGGCGTGCCAGTCGATTTGACCTGTTAATCGACAAGGATGATAAATTTGAATAAAACCCGAACGAGACGACAGCGATACGCCCGGACGTCAAAGCTCAGAAGGTATTCGATAATTGTTGAACAGATCAGACGAGATGACAGCGATACGCTCGGACGTCAAAGCCTGAATCGTGCTCGGTAGACGCGGAACCTGCAAGGTCGTCGGAGATCAAGTTGATGCAGCTCGTCGATTCTTGAAAGAACTCGTTGAAAAGGAAAAGGTACTGGTGACGAAGTCGTCGAAAAGTAGATTGCTTGAAAAGTAGATAAAAGTAATAGATTTGTTATATTTGATTGATTGACCTTTTCTACATTGCCTCTCGGTACATATTTATACCCTGGTACTATGAGTCCTAAACAAACACAACAAAGTATTACCTAAACAAGTCTTATCTCTAAGGAATAAAAAATAATGACTCGTACCAAGGTCGGACTCAAAAGTAAACTATTAAAATATTGGCATAAATATTGCCAGTTTCCTTATCCATTGCTTACGATGAAACCTCTATCGGCACGCTCCTCATCTCTGTAGATTCCATCGGCAAAACCCATCGATAATGATTCAGCTCTGCTTTCCACGTTCTTCAGCTTTGTTTTCCATCGGCAACCATGCCTCTCTCTTCATCGGCAACAGCCTTCTGCTCTCATCGGCAACAGCCTTCCGCTCTCATCGGCAAGATCATATTTAACCTTCATCGGCAACCATCTGTCAGCCATACTTCAAAGCAAAGTAATCTTAAAAGCACAACCACTCCCTTGCCGATCGGCACAGTTTTCGGCTTATATTAACACGTGTCAAAAAACGGTGTCAACACATGCCCCAATTTTGGAGTATAAAATATATTATGCGCCGAAATTTTCTCTGAGCTATGATTACCTCCTGTCAAAATCACCTGTATAACTTCTCGATTATTGCGCGCATAGGCACCATACCTATCCCGGCGCTTTGATTCACCCGCTGGTAATGAAGGACAACTCTGAAATACCCCTTATTCCTATATTTTACGCATCCATCCAAATACTGGGGTAATATTTCTTTAAATATTTTCCATTTAATGCTCTGGGAAATATAACTCCTTCGAGGGTTTCTAAGATGTATGCGTTACCAGGAGCAGACTGATTTATCCGATAAGGACCTTCCCAATTAGGGGACCACTTGCCGAATTTTGAACTCTTAGTCCCAATCGGCAAAACCAATTTCCAGACTAAATCTCCATTTGCAAATTCTTTTATTTTCACCTTTTTATCATACCACCTAGCAACCCTCTTTTTATTTTCTTCGACGCTAATTAAAGCCTTTAGCCGATGACTGCTAAATCTTCTAATTCATCTCTCATAAGCGTATCATACTCATCGGCTGTCAACTGATCTTGAGAAAATACACGCCTAGAACCAGTCTTAATTTCCCAAGGCAAAACTGCATCATGCCCATATACCAACTGATATGGTGAAACCTTAGTTGCACCATGACACACCATCCGATATGACCATAAGGCTTCATTTAAAAGAGTATGCCATCTCCTAGGATTTTCCTCAATTTTCCGTTTAATAAGCTTGATTATTCCTTTATTAGATGCCTCAGCCTGACCGTTAGCTTGAGCATAATAAGGAGAGGAATTTAGAATTTTAATCCCCATACCGATGGCAAAGTCATCAAATTCTCCTGATGTGAACATAGTTCCTTGATCGGTAGTAATAGTCTGAGGAATACCAAATCGGTAAACAATATACTCTTTCACAAAATCAATCATATTTGCCGATGACACTTTCTTTAAAGGAATCGCTTCAACCCACTTTGTGAAATAATCGGTAGCAACGAGTATGAATTTGTGTCCTTTACTCGACGGCGGGTAAATCTGACCGATGAGATCAATAGCCCATCCTCTAAACGGACAAGGTTTGATTATAGGATTCATTACCGATGCAGGTGCTCTTTGAACATTACCGAATTTCTGACATGACTGGCACCCTTTGAAATATTTAAAACAATCCTCAAGAATTGTCGGCCAATAATACCCATTCCTCCTAATCATCCATTTCATTTTAAATGCCGATTGATGTGCCCCACACACTCCTTCATGAATCTCACCCATTAGACTTTTTGATTCCTCTTCACTAAGGCATTTGAGCAAAACCCCATCTAAAGTGTGATAATATAATTCAGTATCAAGGAGCACATACTTGGTAGCTTGAAACCTTATACGTCTCTCCACTTTCTTAGTCGGATCTTTTAAATAATCGGTAATATCCCTTCTCCAGTCATCGGCATCAATTACCGATGTCAGCACTTCTCGGATCAATTGATATCCCGAAGCATGCTGTGCTAGCCTATTAGCTTCTTCATTGTGCAATCTGGGAATGTGTTCAAGGCGAAAATCTTTAAACTCCTTTAATATTTGCAAGCACTTTTCATGATAAGTAATCAAAACTTCACTTCGGCATTCATATGTTCCGATCAATTGATTAATGACTAGCATGGAATCCCCAAAGACTTCAACTGTATCAGCACGTATTTGTCTGAGCAATTCTAACCCTTTCAGTAAAGCTTGATATTCAGCCTGATTATTTGTTGAAGTGCCAGCAATCAGCAATGAAAATTCATATTTCTTTCCTCGAGGCGAGATTAACATAATATCGATTCCTGCTCCTTCGCCACAAATAGATCCATCAAAGAAAAGTGTCCATGGAGCAATCTCAGCATAATCTACCACACTGCAATGTTGAGTAACAAAATCGGCCATTACCTGTCCTTTAACTGCTTTAGCCGATTCATGAAGCAAATCAAATTCTGATAATGCTAAGATCCACTTGCCGATCCTTCCTTTCAAAATTGGCATCGACAACATATGCTTAACCATATCGTCTTTGCATATAACAGTGCATTCAGCCTATAACAAATAATATCTTAACTTTGTGCAAGAGAAATATAAACACAAACACAATTTCTTAATGGCCGAATACCTGGTCTCAGCGTCTATCATTCTTCTGCTCAAATAATATATCACACGTTCTTCCCCTTCAAACTCTTGAATTAATGCTGATCCGATAACATTATCATCGACAGACAAGTACAACTTGAAAGGTTTCCCGTGTTGAGGTGGAACCAATACTGGAGGGTTTACCAAATATTTTTTAATTTCTTCTAAGGCTAATTGCTACTCTGTTCCCCATACAAATTCCTGATTGGCTTTTAATTTTAATAAAGGACTGAAGGCTTTGATCTTTCCCAATAGATTAGATATAAATCTTCGAATAAAATTAATCTTGCTGATCAAGGATTGCAACTCAGTCTTATCAGCAGGAGCAACAACCTTATTAATTGCATCAATAGATTTCCTGTTGATTTCAACACCTCTTTGATGTACCATGAAGCCTAAGAATTGACCTGCCGATACACCAAATGCACACTTAGTAGGATTCATCTTTAAACCATGCTTTCTGGTGCACTCCAAGATTTTTCACAGATTAGCAAGATGACTCTCAAAACCTCCAGATTTGACTACCACATCATCTATATAGATTTCAACCAATGTGCCGATGTATTTATGGAAGATAAAATTCATAGCCCTCTGATAGGTAGCACCGGCATTTTTCAAGCCGAAGGTCATGACAATCCATTCAAATAAACCCACATGACCTGGACACCTAAAAGCAGTCTTGGAAATATCCTCTTTAGCCATGAAAATTTGGTTATAATCGGCATTACCATCCATGAAGCTGATGATCTGATGCCAGCTGCAGCATCAATCAATAAATCGGCAACAGGCATTGGATAGCCATCCATTGGTGTAGCTTTATTAAGATTCCTGAAATCAATACACACACGAAGTTTTCCATTTTTCTTATAAACAGGAACCACATTAGAAATCCATTCGGCATATCGACATTGCCGAATAAAGCCAGCTTCAATTAACTTTGTAATTTTGGCCTTAATATCAGGTAACACTTTAGGATTACATCGGTGTGCGAGCTGCTAATGAGGCTGAAATCCTGGCTTAATAGGCAACCGATGCTCAACTATTGACCGATCTAGTCCAGGCATCTCTGTATAATCCCAAGCAAAACAGTCTTTATATTCCCTCAAAATATTAATCATTTGCTGTTTACATTGAGAATCTAACTTAGCACTAATAAAAGTTGGCCTCGGCCTATCACCGTTACCAATATCTATTTCTACTAAATCATCAGCCGACGTGAACCCATGACCAAGTTTTCCACCATCGGCAAACCGATCCATTAAAATTCATCTTCAGAATCGACTGCTTGGATCGGTGTGAGCTCATAATCGGCAACCCTAAGAAATTCCGTATCCCATGCTTCTTCCGATATGCACTTTGTCCGTTCATAGGTCTCAGAATCAGCCGATGCGATTATATAAGAAGAATCACCAGGGATAACCTCAACCTTGTCTCCAACCCACTGTACAAGGCACTGATGCATCATAGAAGGAACACAGCAGTTGGCATGGATCCAATCCCTTCCTAGGAGCAAATTATAGTTACCTTTGCCGCTAACGATGAAGAAGGTGGTTGGCAAAGTCTTGCTGCCGATAGTCAACTCAACACATAATGCCCCTTTAGCCGGAGACACATTGCCTTCAAAATCTTTAAGCATCATATCCGTCTTTGTTAAATCCTGGTCCCCTTTTCCAAGTCTTCAGAACATGACATACGGCATAATATTAATTGCCGCTCCTCCATCTATAAGTATTTTTGACACTGGCTGTCCATCAACCCTGCCTTTAACAAACAAAGCTTTGAGGTGTTGCCTTTCATCATCGGCAGGCTTTTCAAACACAGCCATCATTGGATCCGAGTTAGTTGAGCTGCTTCATCGGCAAAAACTGCTTGTTCCTTGTCATCTGGCGCCAAGAACTCCATCGGCAACATGAAGACCATGTTAACATCTGCCGATGGACCTCCACCCTTGCGTTTTGGTTGCCATACTTGAGTTGTTACCTTTGGGATGCTTTCTTTCGGGCACTGTAAATCCTCTTGACGCATACGCTGTACCCTTCTTTTTCGAGTTCTCATCAATCCTTCAGGGCACCATTGGGGGAGCTTTGTTTTCCAAACAGGCTGATAACGCTTTGTGTTCTGCTCATGGAAGCCTATGTTTGGATACCTGCAAAATATCCCTTCATCAGGAATCCTTTCGTTAGCCATCTCTTCAAGCTCTGCCTGACCCCTTGGAAAACAATCAATATGCCCGCCAAGCCTGTCATGCACACTAACTCTGCCCCCCAGCCGATCAAGTGCTGACACCTTTTCTTTGATCGGCTTATTGATGCGTACCCCTCGATTACTAGAGTGATGTTGTCTCTCTGCCCGATCATTTAAATAGTAACCATTACATTCAGGGTAGGTATTGGCAGTGGGCAATTTAATGCCTTCTTCCCAGCAATGAACGAAAAACGGGCAATTCCAGTGATCGTTATGCCGACGTAACTCTTCCTATTGCTGCCGATACTGATCCTCACGTTGTTGCTGATATCGAACACCATATGGAGGCCCCAGGGGTCTTCTGAAGCTACTACCTTCATTAATAATTCTTCTCCCTTTAGCGCCATCGGCAGGTTCCTTTCCCTTCACGTCATCAACAGTTATTTGATTTTTAGGGTCTACCGATGCATGTCTTCTAGCAGCCTCCGACGTTAATACTTTGGTTTTGCCTTTAGCCTCCACCATGTTTGCAGGGAACGGATGTTGATTAATTTTCATCGGCTTCTGAGATTTTGAATTATCAAATGTGATCTTCCCGGATTCGATAGCCGACTGCAACCGTTGCCTAAACACCTTGCAATCATTGGTACTGTGCGAGGTAGCATTGTGCCATTTGCAGTACCTAATCTTTTTCAATTCTTCTGCCGATGGAATCACATGATTAGGAGACAGCTTAATTTGACCCTTTTGGAGCAAAAGATCAAATATCCTATCGGCTTTGGTGATATCAAATAGAAACCTTTCTGGCTCTTTCTGACCGAAAGGACATGATATCGGCTTCTTATTCTTTACCCACTCAGCCAAGCCGATAATTGGTTCGTCATCAGAGTCTGAATCTTCTGCTTCTTCTACAAAGGACACCTTTTTATTCCAATTCTTTCTGGGTTCAAAAACCCTAGTGTCCTGATCAGAAATCCTCTGCACTATATGACTCAAACTTTCAAACTCTTGTGACCCATATTTTTCTCTGATGTGTGTCAGTAACCCTTGAAGAGCTAAATCGGCTAACTACCGATCATCAAGTAAAGCTGTAGCATTTATTCTTTACATCTCTTAGCCTGTGTACGAAACTTTCTACCAATTCATCACTGCGTTGTCTCAATTTTGTCAAATCAGTCAGCTTCTTTTCATATACTCCAGCAAAGAAGTACTTGTGAAATTGCTTCTCTAGATCGGCCCATGTAATAACAGAATTAGGTGGTAACGAAATAAACCATGCAAAAGCCGATCCAGACAATGATGAGGAAAATAATCGAACCCTCAATTCATCCCTGTTAGCTGCTTCTCCACATTGAATAATGAAGCGGTTGATATGCTCCATTGTTGAAGCATCGTCCTGTCCAGAGAATTTAGTAAAATCTGGTACCTTGTACCGATTTGGGAAAGGAATCAGATCATAGGCTGAAGGGTATGGGATCCGATAAGAGTAAGTATTAAGCTTAGGCTTAATCCCAAATTGCTCTCTCATCACTTCTGCAATTTTATCAGTCCAGTATGCATCTTGACCTTGCCAAGGCACAGGCTGAACTTCTACTGGAGGTGCTGGCTGATAGGCTTCGATGTATCCTTGTGACAAATGAGCCAGAGCAATCGGCACATTTGTTATTGCTAGTCCACTAATTTGCTACACAGGGTTCATCGGCCATGATGCCGATGCAGGATTCTGAATATCTGCTTGCATATATTGCTGTTGAACCCCTGCCATCTGATACTCAGGCTGAGCAAAGTGCTGTTGAGCTGGCAATGGACCCGTCCCACTTGGATTAGGCCTCATCGGCACATGACTCGCCGATGGTTGATAGACTGCAGCCACCTGTTGCTCTTGCATCCTTGGATGATAGACAGCATAATTTCCTTGATTTGCAGGAACTCCAGCTAGAGGAACAATTGATGCCACCGGTTGGTTTGCAGTTGAAAACCCTTGTTGCATCGGCAGAGGGTTTGCCGATGGACTTGTGTATGATGCCTGATAAGGCGACATGTGTAGTCTTCCTGATGGCAACTGTGTGGTAGGTGGCGTTATAGTATAGTGCGTCACTTGAGCCATCAGCCGAACCGGAGTAGCTGACGTTATGGGGGTTTTACCCGCTGTATCATGCGTCTGATTTAATCCAGAGTTAAAAGCAGGTAGATCTGGAGACATCCCATATCCCCACCAATCGGCAGGAACTCGTTGATTTTGAACTGAAGGACCCGACATTGCCGATGCCATTAGATCTGTACTTAATTGAGTATTCTTTGCTGAACTTGACATCGGCGGTGGAGATTCAGCAGCAGGCAGATCTGTATGAGGAGCAGAAACCCCTGGAGCCACAACGGCTATAGTAGCCGATGGAGCTGTAGAAGATGACATCCCAGGCTGATGATATACTGGGCCAACATAAGCTGGTACTTGTACTTGTCCTTCTTTTAATGATTGAATAACAACATTATAAATAGTATTGGACAGTACGCTAGAGTGATTAATTAATGCATGACTTAATGCAGAGTTAACCATTGATTGTAATTTACCAGGATTGGAGTCAAAAGTAACCTGCCGAGGCGACGGCGGGTCTTGCTTCTGTACCACTTCTCCGCTCCTATTCTTGCTGTAGGATTTCAGGTAAAGCTGCCTGTAATCCTCCATAGCTTTCTCCATGGCTTGCCTCTGTTCTTCCTTGAGATCCGCTTCTGACACAGGAATTACGTTCTCCGGATTGATCTCAGAAGAATTCGACATGATGATTTTAGTATGGGTCCCACCGAGCGTGCCAAAAGATGTGTTGATGCAAAAAGGCGTTGGATCTGCAAACTCACCGGGCTAATACCCAAGTTTGATATCAAGGCGTGCCAGTCGATTTGACCTGTTAATCGACAAGGATGATAAATTTGAATAAAACCCGAACGAGACGACAGCGATACGCCCGGACATCAAAGCTCAGAAGGTATTCGATAACTGTTGAACAGATCAGACGAGACGACAGCGATACGCCCAAACGTCAAAGCCTGAATTGTGCTCGGTAGACGCGAAACCTGCAAGGTCACCGGAGATCAAGTTGATGCAGCCCGTCGATTCTTGAAAAAACTCATTGAAAAGGAAAAGGTACTGGTGACGAAATCGTCGAAAAGTAGATTGCTTGAAAAGTAGATAAAAGTAATAGATTTGTTGTATTTGATTGATTGACCTTTTCTACATTGCCTCTCGGTACATATTTATACTCTGGTACTATGAGTCCTAAACAGACACGATAAAGTATTACCTAAACAAGTCTTATCTCTAAGGAATAAAAAATAATGACTCGTACCAAGGTCGGACTCAAAAGTAAACTATTAAAATATTGGCATAAATATTGCCAGTTTCCTTATCCATTGCTTACGATGAAACCTCTATCGGCACGCTCCTCATCTCTGTAGATTCCATCGGCAAAACCCATCGATAATGATTCAGCTCTGCTTTCCACGTTCTTCAGCTCTGTTTTCCATCGGCAACCATGCCTCTCTCTTCATCGGCAACAGCCTTCTGCTCTCATCGGCAACAGCCTTCCGCTCTCATCGGCAAGATCATATTTAACCTTCATCGGCAACCATCTGTCAGCCATACTTCAAAGCAAAGTAAGCTTAAAAGCACAACCACTCCCTTGCCGATCGGCACAGTTTTTAGCTTATATTGACACGTGTCAAAAAACGATGTCAACAGCATCTCCCCTGATGCAGATGCAGCCTCTACCACTCAGCAAGATGTCTCATACAACAGAAAGTATAAAGTGTGTCCATGCCTTCTCAACCATCCCAAGCCTGCAATATGGACAGCATCCACCTACAATGAACACTGGTATTAGAGTTATTATACAAATAAAGCTATTCAGCACACTGTCTTTCTATCTAAACTGAACAATCAGAAAAATTTCAAACTGAAAATTGTGTTCGCATATAGCATTTCGATCTCACAGGGCATGGAAGATTCAGAAACTTGACAGCTAACCAAAGAGATATCAACAATTATCACTAAATCTTACGTGATCTATGGAATAGGTAGTAGTGGATGTGGATGCCAACAGAAATCAAATCGATAATCTAGCAGTACCTTTGCTTCAGGAGGGAGAGAGAGGGGGAGTTGCGCCGCACCGAGGAAGACAGCGGGAGCCGGACAGAGCGCCACCACGTCAGGCGCCTCTAGCCAAGTGTGGGCGTGCGGTGCCGCGCGGCTGCGGTAGCTGGCAGCGGCAGGGGTGGCCGGGCCGTGCGTGGCTGGCGAGCGCTGGAGGCCGATGGGGAAGAATGGCGGCCGGCGCTGGAGGTCGGGAATGCACCGGCCGGGCATGCGCGGCCTGTGCTCGGTCTCCCTCTCCCGGTCGCGAGGATGAAGCACCGGCGGACGCTGGCGGCGTGGCGGGCGGACCGGCGGCGGCGGCGTCTACGCTCGCTCGGTCTCCCTCAGGCGTGAAGCGAGGATGACGCCGAGAAGGAAGCATGGGCAGTACGTCTATTGGGCTGAGATTAGAGTGTTCGGCCCATGACGTCTAATTACACAAGGGCACACCCTAAATTACTAAAATACCCACCACAATATAATCACTAACAAAACTAAAAAAGATGAAAGTACCTAGAGGTACCACGGTACTTTTCTGACCATGGTAAAAGAGCTCATATATTTATGTATTGGAGATTGTTTAACCATACGAGGACCATTTGATATTGGCTAGACATGCACCTTGCTAGGAAATTACACATTAGAGGTGTCCTAAGGCCAGTGAGGGTTTAATGACACAGTTTCTAACATACCTACCTATATTTTGAAAAACAGTGCAGAAAAAGAGTTTCATCCCCATTACATTATCTCTACTCTAATAAAACCTTTATCATCTCTTTCTTCACAAATACAGTGTCATGTCAGGAAATTCAATGCCTATAAAAAAACTCTATAAATTTCTATTGAGACTGGTCTAAGTGATCTTAGTCTATTTGGATCTCCAGGCAACTAGCTACTTTGTAGGATGGGGCCTCTTGAAAGTGTATGCATTTCAATCCCTTATGATATTTCTTTTTTTTCTTTTCTTTGATTTCTTTAATTCCCCATTCCTACGTATGATAGTCCTAGTACTAGTACTAGCAAGCGTGTGCCAATTCTCCATCTGACTTAGTATTAGTTACGTTTACAAGCTCCATCGATCGATGACGCAGCTAGATTTCTTCTTTCTATCCATCCTGCCTGGTACTTTGTGCTTTAGGTAACTATATAAAGAAACTTAATTTAATTAATATAAGTAAGAAGTACCATTCATCTGCTGAATGATCAACTGATAGCAGTAGGAATAACTGTTGCAGTCTCTTCGTGAGGAACTTTTTTACTCAAGTTTTGGTGGGTGCCGTTGCTTGCATGCCAAAAAGTCTCGTCTCGTTTTGGTTAAGAAAAGGTGAACGAGTCAAAAAAAAATGTCAGTTGTTTTTTTTTTGATACGAGGATCATGCCCCATTTCCATTATCACTAACGGAAATACATGTTTAGAGTTTTGAAGAAGCCAAGCAAAAGAGCAGTTCAATAACAATGTTGGGATAAAACCCCCAAAAAAGAATGGCGGTAGAACTTAAACAGACAAACTCAGAACAGAGACAAAACAAGGTCTTCCAGCGATTTGAGGGGGTGGAAGCTGGTGCAATAGGCAATGCTTGACGCCAGGCCTTCAGCGTCCTTGCTGGTCTTGATCAGTGGGTCCTTGGAGACTCCCGCGTGCTTGCTTCTTCTTCTTGTCCTTCATCAATCTTGTTGCTATTGAGAGCATAGCATTGACACCTTCCATCAGCGTTTGCTTGTCGTCGTCCATGTAAAGACCTGCTCAATAACCCATGAGCGCGCCAGCATAACAAGTGATACTAGCGGGCTCAGTAACCACTTTCCCCTCAAAACAAATAGCGTTCCTAGTTTTCCAGATGGCCCAGCATACATCAGCCAAGCCAAGGGTGTGAAATTTAGATCCATTAGGAAACCAGGATTCACACCAGTCCCAGCCCTGATGGATGTTATTAGGAATGTTGTCGGCACCAATAGCATGAGCTACTATGGCCCAAACAGCTCTGGCAGTACTACATTCAAAAAACAAATGGTCAATTGTTTCATTATTTTCACAAAAACAACAGGCAGGTGACCCAATCCATTTTCTTTGAATAAGATTGTCTTTGGTTAGCAGGGCATTGTTCATCAATAACCACAAAAAGATCTTAATTTTGGAGGAGACTTTGTCTTTCCACAGTTTCTTTTTATGGTAGGGACCAGCTTCAGATTGAGTCATAGCTTTGTAAGTTGATTTAACATAAAATTTACCAGAGCTTCCAAATTTCCATCTCACACAATCATTTTCATCACAAAGCTGAAGATCAGCTAACTTTTCTAAGATATGGTCCTAAGCAGCTCTGAGATCATCAACAAGCCATCTTGTAAAAGTAATATCATTTGGAGCCATTTTAGCTTGGAACACAGAGATGTTTGCATACATATCTTGAAAAGATTTGGAAAAATCACTTCTAAAGGTTTTTCATAAAGCCATGAATCCTTCCAAAAAGCACTATTTTTCCCATTCTTCATAACCATTTCTATCCCTTGCATATAAATGCTTCTAATCTTTAACAAGTCATACCACATAGCAGAATCAGACTGCTTATGTTTCACACAATGAATGGATTTACTATGCAGGTACTTATGATTTATAATGTTTTGCCATAAACCACTTTCATTTTCTAACTTCCACCACCATTTACAAAGGAGGCTGATGTTCATCTTCCTAATATCTTTGATTCCTAGCCCACCTTTGTTTTTGTGCTTACAAATCTTAGTCCATTTGAGTAGGTGATACTTTTTCTTAGTACCACCACCCTGCCAGAAGAATTTTCTTCTCAACTTATCCAGATCAGCAATAATGGTCTTAGGTAACAAATAGATGGACATATGGTATATAGGAGTGTTATTCAGACTGAAATTGATGAGGATAGTCCTGCCAGCGATGGACATGCAACTACCCTGCCACACACTCAGCTTTTTTTGCACTTTTTTCAGATAAAGGTGTCCAATCCCTGACATGCAGTCTGCTGGGACTCACTAGAACACCTAAATATTTAATAGGAAAGCTTCCAACTTGGCAATTGAAAATATTGGCATAGACCTCAGCCCAATTGTGTTCATCATTAATGGTTAAAACCTCACTTTTATGAAAGTAAATCTTTAGCCCAGTCATGAGTTCATAGAGATATAACAGGAGTTTCAAATTTTGAGCCCTGACAGTGTCATGCTTCAGGCAGATGATGGTATCATCAGCATACTGAAGTATTGCCACTCCATGGGGGATAATGTGATCAATTAACCCACTGAAAAGTCCATTATTTTGTGCTTCATGAATCATTCTAGTAAGGCCATCTGCAACAAAATTAAACAGAATTGGGGAGGGGGGATCCCCTTGTCTTACTCCCTTGTAACTTTTAATATAAGGTCCAATGGTATTATTCAATTTAACACTCATAGTACCACCAGACACAACCTTTTTAATCCAGCTACACCACCTGTTTAATCCAGTACCCTCTAGCATGAAGGCATTGAAATAGAAAGTTCCAGTTCGCCTTATCATACGCTTTTTTAAAATCTAGCTTTAGGATGACTCCCACTTCTTTTTTAATCTTTGTTTCATGAAGGATTTCATGGAGAATCATAACTCCACTCATAATGTTTCTCCCTTTCATAAAAACAGTTTGATTCTGATGAATCAATTTTTTTTCCACTCTCTCCATCCTCAAAGTGAGTGTTTTAGTAATTAGCTTATATAACCAGTTTAGAAGGCAGATGGGTCTGAACTGTTGAATTTTGGAAGCATCAGCAACTTTGGGAGGAGGGTGATGATTCCATAGTTGATTCTGCTTATATCAATAGAACCCTTATGAAAATCATGAAAAAGGTTCATGATGTCAGCTTTAACTACATCCCAACAGGTTTGATATAACTCAATGGGGATCTTATCAGGACCAGCCGCTTTATTAGTTTCCATTAGAAATAATGATGTTTTAACTTCATTTTTAGAAAAGGGAAGACAGAGTATATCATTATCCTCTGTTGAGATACTACCAGCATTAGCCCATACTTGATTACTCAAAGTAACATTATGGTTGCCAGTGGGACCAAATAAATCAGCATAGTATGGTGTGGCATGTTTTACTAGATTATCAGTTCCTTCAATTAAATTTGCATTATTCTCTAGAGAAATGATATTATTTTTCCTTTGTCTCCCACTAGCAACTCGATGAAAGAATTTTGTATTGTTATCACCTTTGAGTAACCACTCTTCATGACACCTACTATGCCAATAAGATTCCTCTTGATCAAGTAAGGTTAGATTCTCTTTTATCAATGCAACTTTCTTTAACAATTGAGAGGCATGAAGGCCATAAGAGTCTTTAATTACTTCTAATTCACCAATCTCCTCACTATTTCTTTTTCTCTGTTTTCTCAACTCCCCTTGGAAATTGAATCCCCAACCTTTGAAATATTGCTTGAGAAGTTTCAATTTTTGCTGGATTTTGTCAATGCTAGATTTAGCTCTGCAAAAGACACTTGGTGGTGGAATGAAGATGTGCAAAAGACTATTAAGGAAAAGAAGGAATGCTATAAGCGCTTGTACCATGACAGGTGTGCCGACAACATAGAGAAGTACAAGGTGGCAAAGAAGGCTGCAAAACGAGCAGTGAGCGAAGCAAAGGGACAGGCATATGAGGGTCTATACCAATGTTTGAGTATGAAGGAAGGAGAGAAGGACATCTATAGGATGGCTAGGGCTCGTGATAGGAAGACAAGAGACTTCAACCAAGTCAAGTGCATTAAGGATGAGAGGGAGCAGCTCTTGGTGAAGGAGGATGAGATTAGACATAGATGGCGAGAGTACTTCGATAAGCTTTTCAATGGTGAGAGTGAGAACACCACCGTCTAGTTGGATGACTCGTTTGATGACACCAATAGGCGCTTCGTGCGGCGGATCCAAGAATCGGAGATCAGAGAAGCCCTAAAAAGGATGAAAGGGGGTAAAGCAATGGGCCCTGATGGTATTCCAATCAAGGTGTGGAGATGTCTTGGGGATATAGCTATAGTATGGCTAACCAAGGTGTTCAACAATATTTTTCGATCGAACAAGATGCCTGAGGAGTGGAGAAGAAGCATATTGGTACCAATCTACAAGAACAAGGGAGACATCCAAAGTTGTACTAATTATCGGGGAATCAAGTTGATAAGCCACACCATGAAGCTATGGGAGAGAGTCATAGAGCGTCGCTTGCGAGGAACAACGCGGATATCCATGAACCAATTTGGTTTCATGCCTGGAAGGTCAACCATAGAAGCAATCTTCTTAATAAGACAAGTTATGGAGCGGTTTAGAGAACAGAAGAAGGACCTACACATGGTTTTTATTGATTTGGAGAAGGCTTACGACAAGATACCAAGAATGTTATGTGGTGGGCTTTGGACAAGCATAAAGTCCCAGCAAAGTATGTTACCCTCATCAAGGACATGTATAACAATGCGGTGACTAGTGTTCGAACAAATGATGGTAACACAGACTACTTCCCGATTAAGATTGGGCTTCATCAAGGGTCTGCCTTGAGCCCATATCTCTTTGCCTTAGTAATGGATGAGGTTACAAGGGACATCCAAGGGGATATCCCTTGGTGTATGCTGTTCGCCGATGATGTAGTGTTAGTTGATGAAAGCCGAGCGGGGGTAAATAGGAAACTAGAGTTGTGGCGGCAGACCCTTGAGTCTAAAGGTTTTAGAGTAAGCAGAACTAAAACCGAATACATGAGATGCGACTTTGGCACTGCTGCACAGGAGGAGGGAGACGTGAGTCTGGGAAGTCAAGTAGTGCCTAGGAAAGATACCTTTCGGTATCTGGGATCGATGCTACAGAGGGATGGAGATATTGATACGGACGTCAGCCATAGAATCCAAGCTGGGTGGATAAAGTGGTGCCAAGCTTCTGGCATTCTCTGTGACAAGAGGATACCACAAAAGCTAAAAGGCAAGTTTTATAGAACAGCGATTAGACCCGCTATGCTGTACGGAGCAGAATGCTGGCCCACAAAGAGAAGACATGTTCAACAACTGAGTGTTTCAGAAATGCGTATGTTGCGTTGGATTTGTGGTCACACGAGGATGGACCGAGTGTGGAATGATGATATTCGTGATCGCCTAGGGGTAGCACCTATCAAAGAGAAGCTTGTCCAGCATCGGTTGAGGTGGTTTGGCCATGTCCAAAGGAGACCTCCAGAGGCACCAGTGCATTATGGAGTTTTAAGTCAAGATAATAATGTGAGGAGAGGCAGAGGAAGGCCAAAGTTGACATGGGAGGAGGCAATAAAAAGAGATTTGAAAGAATGGGATATACCTAGAGATCTATGTCTGAATAGGAGTGCTTGGAAATTGGCTATCGACGTGCCTGAATCGTGACCGAGGGTGGTTTGTTGGGTCTCAAATCTAGCCTACCCCAACTTGCTTGGGACTGACAGGCTTGGTTGTTGTTGTTGTTGTTAGATTTAGCTCTGCAAGGCTTCTCCCAAATCTCCTTAACTTTATTTAGAAAGTCAGGATGGGATAACCAGTTGAGTTCAAACCTGAAATCAATTTTCTTTTTATGTTGAATACCATGAGAGAAAAGAATCAGAGGGTTATGATCAGAAACTTCTCTAGGAAGTTTCCTGACTCCTACTTGAGGGAATAAATCTTCCCACTTCTTGGAAACCAAAATTCTGTCTAATTTTTCCAAAATGGGGATTTCTTGGTTATTAGACCAAGTGTATCCTCCACCAGCCATCTCTAGTTCCTTCAATTCATGAAAAATCAATCAAAGTGTTGAATAAAACAGTGTATCTTTGTATTCCATTTTGTCTATTTCTTTCATAAGAATATCTGATAATATTGAAGTCACCCTCAATTAAAATGGGTTCACTGCTCCTAGAGCAAAAGGAGGAAAGTTCAGATAAGAAAGCAAGTTTCCTATCCTCATGGGCAGCACCTAAACAATAAGTAAGTTCCATTTTACTTTGTTTACTTTGTCCTATAAATTCATTTGAAGCATGAAGTCCCCTTGATGAAAAGAGCCAACATCATATAGATCAACTCTTACACCAACTAGGATACCACCAGATTTACCAACTGCAGCATTATAAAGCCATAAGTAATCCTGGTTTGGATCAAATCTTTTAATCATCTTCTCATCACAGTCCTTTACCATGGTCTCTTGAAGACCAATGAAGTTGAACTTGTATATAGGTAGCCACTCCCTTTTTCTTAAGACCTCTGTAGTTCCATATCATTCCTTGAGTCGACATTTAAATTTTGGGAATTTTATTCTTGGAGGAAGTGCCCTTGGGCCTACCTCTCTTTTTTGGGAACTGGGCTGGAGATTCCAGACCATGTTCCCTTCCCTTACTATTGGGGGGAAAATGACTTTTTTCTTTTTTCTCTTCTTTTTTTTCTGGATTCAACCAGAATAAAATCATCTGCTTCAGAAAGTTCCTCATGGGTCCAATCTAAGCATAAGGTATTATCAGCTTGATTGGAAGTACCAACAGCCTCATCATGAGAGATTACTATACTTTTATTTTGCTTTCTATACAGATCATTCCTAGCAGATTCTAGGTTTTTAAGAAGGTCAAAGGTGACAAATCAGAGGTACTTAGATCCACACCCATATTACATGAGATATTAATAATATCATCAATAGGTAATGCAGAAAAGGAATTAGTATTGGTGGGGTTACCTTCCAAGCTTCTCTTTTTAGCCATCACTTGGTTCATCTCCATTGTAGTAAGAGTAGTAGATTCTTTCAGCCTCTCACTCCTCCTCCTTCCCTGGTAGCTAGGTGCTAAAGTGTTGGAAGTTGTGTTCACTTTTTCAGGAGAAGGGACATTTGGGGAAAGCACTATCTTTTCCTCATCATCAACTGGCATATCAGTAGTGTTGGAGGTCTTCATTAACAGTGGTTCCTCACCCATTGTCTGATCAAGTGCAGCAGCTTCAATATTACCCACATCTTCATCTTGAATTTTGAAGGGAATGTCTTCACTGAGAGTACTATCCTGGGTGTTGATAATGTTATCATCTGTGATAAAGACTTCTGGAGAGGCAAGACCAGTTTCCTCCTGAGGTAGCTTCACATTGGCAGAGTTAGTTTGGAGAGTGTTGGGATTCTTAGAAGATTTTGATGGATCAGTAACAAAGGTAGAGGGATCAACTGCTGGGGGGTCTGGTATGTTAACCATCTAGATTTGTTTAGAAGTATCACCATCCTCATCCTCTTTGTCTTTCCCTTCACTAGAAATCCTTCTGCTTTTCTCAGAGATGTATTCCTTTTCAGAGTCTAAGTCATCACATGAATCAAATTCATTCTTCTCCTCCACTTTGTCAGCCCATGAGCTTGTATAAGAAATTCTGGCATCCTTCATAAATGATGAGTTAGATTTACCGCCCATTTTTGGAGGAGCAGACCATACCATGACCTTCTTGCCTGAGTCCTTGCTGTTATGCTGATTATGACTATCCCCAGTTAGATCACCAGCTGAATGTCCACTTGAATAGCCCGGGATACCAGCAGAATCACCATTGGGTTTGCTCTTTTAGCAAAGGGTTGGTCATCTTTTATGGACACAACAGCAGTGGTCAGATTCTTATCTTTGATCTCCATGGGAATTTCCCTCTCAAATTCAAATAGAATACGATTCAGACCAAGATAAGCAGGGGCAATCTTAGGAACTCTGGTGACATCAATACAAGCAACCCTGACTCTAACATAGTCATATCTATACCTAGTTCCTTCATCAATTTCCATGTCTTTTCCAACCAAACCCACAACTTTACTAATGGTTCTGGTAGAACTTGATCAGCAGGAATTTTTTTGAACCCTGAACCAAGCTGTTTGCAAACTTCCATCAATTCCAACCACAGGAGTCCAAGCCTCAATTTCAATTTGAGCCATGTTCCTCATTGTGAGATCCTTAATATGGCTCCATTGGTTGGCCATAGCTATAGTGGGAAATCTCAGCAGGAATCTATTATCATCCACATGTTTAGCCCTCCACTTCTAGAGACTGTTCCCAGTGAGGTTGGCAAATTCCATTTCAGTCTGCCTAGCAGTAGCAAATCCCTTGGTTACAGTGATGACAGTTGTGCTAGCTTTCTCCTTTGTGACCCTGGGATCAATACATTCATCTATGTATAAGAAGCTTTGACCCTCAACTTGTATGGCACAGAGTTCTAGGCCCAGGTTCCATGGCAGAGAACTTTGACACTCAAAAGCATTGTATGATGTATTACCACATATATCACAACCCTGCCATCTACAAGAGTTGGAATTATGTCCAGTCATACCACAAACATTGCATATCACTTTAGTGGCTGAATCTCCGTGGACTCTGTTCTGCCTACGACAATCAGCAGACTCATGATTGAAAAGACCACAGAAAGTGCAGGAATTCTTGCCACTGACTCGGTTATTATCATGAGCAAATTGTTTCTATCTAAGACATTCATTGGAAGTATGATTGTAAAGACCACAGAACGAGCAAGGGTTCTACCAGACTAATTATTCACTCCAGAGGACTCAGCTTTATCTGATGATTTGGGATTACCTGGGTCTTGAGCATCTAGTGTCGCTCCACCCACACCTCCAGACTTGTTTCCCCAAGAAGCTTGCTAAGATTCTTCAGATTTCTTTTGTTCAGCCCACTTGCCATCTTCTTGCGATTCTTTATCAACAGAGCCTTCCTTGGCAGTGTCTTGATTGATAGCTGCATCTCCAATCTCCTCCTGCCTGACCCATTGATTTCCCTGGCACCAGTGCGCCCCGCGCCTCTTCCAGATCGTCCTCCACCCAAACCATCACGGCTTCTACCAAATCCATCTCTCCCTTGCCCGAATCCACCACAGCCTTGACCAAAGCCCTCACGGCGCCCTCCTCCCCGCGGAAGCATCTCCACCTGGATGGTAGTAGCTACTTCGCTTCTTACTACCGAGGCGTAAGATCTGCTGGTGGATTTATCCCAGAGATGACCAAGATATTTGGCTAAGGAATTGGAAATCAGGGAGCCCAGGGGGATTAGGTTTATGGTCGATTTGTTCTTCCCTGGATTGGATCAAAGGGATCAACTCCCCTCCAGGATCTGCACACCGCTGGTTGCCCCGCACCCCCCTTAGTACCCCCACTGCACTCGCCGCCACGTGGTGCTTGCCCTGGAATGGGACCAAGGATGCCTGGGATTATTCTCACCTTGGGAGGTGGTGTGAACCAGCGCTCGAAATTCCCATTCTGCCCACCCTTGGGTTCAAACGTCTCAGTTAACTCCAAATTAGCAAAAGCCAGCGATCTATAGCGCCGCCAGCATAATCTGATTGGAGCGTATCTCAATCTAATCTCATTCATATTCAATTCATATGGGGATGCTTTACTATGAGATTTTCCCCTCCGAACCAAATTTGCTTCACGAATCAAAGGAAAACCAACCGGATTATGAACCGGATTGAGCACGCCATTGACGGGATGCGGGATCCTCGCCGGAGAAGAAAGAGAAGACAGTGCCAAAGGGGGGACATGTCCCCTACAATCCTCCGACGGTGGGGCAGTTAGGGTTGCGCCCACCTCTCCTCTGGAAATCGCAACAATCGAATTAGGGTGAGCAGAAGGGACCTTCGATGGAGATCCTCTGTTCCCCGAAGACGATATGGAGGATTGCCGGATGTTCGCCGGACTTGAATCGACCAGGATAGGAGCATTCCCGAAGACGACTGGGTCCGCCGCGGGAGCGCCATGGTCCGCCATCCAATCGTAAATGTGTCTCTATCTGAACGACCAATACCTGGAGCACGAAGAACCAAACTGTTGTTTTCTTGCTTCAGTTTGCCTTCTCTGATGGTGGGCAATTAAACCCCCAAATGTCAGTTGTTGAATGTTGATTAGTCGCTCGCTTGCTCGCGCTCACACTCTCTGTCTCTCTCTTAGCAAGAGGAAGAACATTTGGACCGGCTTAAGCATGGACCAAGTTAGTAAGGCCGTCCTGCAAGCAGAGTGTAAGTGGGTTGGGCCCAATTCCTCGCTACGATAACACTACCAGCCAACAATTCTAAGCAAATCTCAGCAGAGATAAAACGTTATATTCTTCCTGTATATTTCCATTTTCCTTGCGGTGCACCGATCGATATGGGTAGCCAGCATCTCGGCTTCTGCATCTCGGGAAGCCAGCATCTCTGCTTCTGCATCTTCAATATTTCAGCCACGGTCTTTAAACCTAAACTTCCAAATTATTATATATATAATCTGACTTGTATGAACGATGTAGCTAGGTTTTGTTTGACTACGATCATACCTACCTTAATCCATATGTATTGAGACCTTATATCCACCGATCTATGTGTTGGGATAAATTAGGATGTATAATTTGTAAGCTTGTACACTTTTGTTTTTAATAAATTCTAGTAGGGGCTTTTACCCCTCCTGTTCCATCGAAAATAAATAAATAAATTAGGATATAAGTTAATTTAATTTCACTCCAGTCTAACCTAACACATGTGGATTAATTGAGGTGGATACGAAGGCAACCAAATAAGCCCTGGGGTGTGAAGAATATTAGCTAATTTTTAATCCAGTCAAGAATCAACTAAGACACGAATGGATGAGATAAATACTAATGTAGCAAAAGAAGCCCTTAAGGATAGGATTCAATGTGTACACCACCAAGGATGACAGATGAGACACGTTTGCGGGCGGCTGCATATCTTCTTTGAGCTCTCTCTAGGCTGCTTTCGAATATACTTTTATTCAGCATTCTGCAACGGCCCTCTTTAACTTTCCTCTGGACCTTCCACATCAAACCCTCTAGTGACCTAATTAACCCTTTAAATTTTTTGAATAATACATTCGCTTAACATAATTAATTATTTCATTTCTGTAGGGAGGGTCCTTAAAAGTCTCAACAAAAGAACGAAATACAGACCGTGAGGGAAAGTATTCATTTTCCTCCATAGTATTTTCAGGAAACGAGTAAACCAACTTTTCCTCTCACAAGCTCTTAATTAGTTTGTTCTTTTTAGATTGTTAGTTTAGCATCTAGCACACCTATAATTATTCTAAGAAAATGCCTTCCCAAAATAATTTGTTCAGGTACGTTGCTTCAGTTCTAGAACATAAAAATATGTAGGAATTGATATATTAGTAATTAAAATGTCAAACAACATATACATACTGTCCCTATAATGTTTGAGACGGAGTATTAACGACGGTCCATGTAAAAGTGACAGAACTTGGGCCAACTTCGGCCAAGAGAAGGGCCCACCCACCGTCGCCGTCAATGGGTAGCCAGCACCCTAGGAGGCGCGCGCACAAGGAAGGGGCAGGGGTGCAACTCCTAAGCCGCCATAATCCGTCATCCATTCGGTTTCCTAATTGAGTCTCCTAGAAATAGAAATTATTGGATAAATAAAGTAAAGGGTCAAATTATAAAAAGAGTGTCCATATTATGTGGATCTCCTAGTTTGCTTAGGAGTCAAGCTAGTCCAACTATAAATAGAAGATGTAATCATCTTGGATCAATCAATAAAGAAAGGGGTAAATCCTATCTCCACCCCTCCTCTCTCCCCTGCTCCCCACGCCGCCGCCCCTCTCCACCCGCGCACCGTCGCTGGCCGTCGCCCCTCGCTGTGGCAGAACTGCCCAATTTAAACTAATCATACGCTTGCTCGCCCACCATTAGGCACTAAGTAAGGCATGATAAATTTAAATCCGGTAGTCTATCGAGCACACCCCATGGGAGAACTCGAATAACCACGTTTTCATCAGGATCATAAACAAGTGAATAAAGCTTACAACATTCTTAATCATTTCATACATCACATGTTGTAAATATCAGAGTTATTACAAATATTTCATTTGAGTAGTGGAAGAAATCATTTTATACAAAAGCAGCGAAATTTAAACAATTTTGAATATGGAATGGAAGTAGATATTTTAGAATAAAACTTCTATAATCGTAACGGAAGGATCTTCTCACTGAGCCCACCAGGAGGTATCCCCACATAGCAACAGTTAGCTCCAGCATCCACTCGCTACTTGCAACAGGGGGAATAAAACCCTGAGTACACAATGTACTCCGCAAGACTTATCCGACTAGATGGGAGTATTCTCCTGACAATCAAGGATATGCAGGGGCTATTTGGCTATCTGTTTATTTTGTTTGCAGAGAAGCATTATTATTAGTGCTACTTTATATTTTTAGCAGTAGCATCCAGTTCATTACCTAACCATTCTAGTTAAGCACCTAAACTACTTTCAAGCATGTGGTAAGCAATCAGAATATTTATCATCATCCCACAATATCCTCATCATCATCTCCATGTTCAAGTTGCATTAACTACGATGGTAGTGATACGACAAGTGGTATCCATATCCAAGGAGGATGGCGATTGCAATCGATGTACATCCAGCTGGGCAATCCCAAACACACGCCCGTACTTCTCGAAGGAGCAAGTACTAGGCTACCGTCCCGAAGTACAACCAAGGCCCGAAATGACCTAACCATCCCCGGGGAACCCACCCTATGAGGCCCGTCCCGCGACTCGGCGATGGGTTTCCCCTCATAAGTTTGGTCAATGGCCATTCTCCGTCCCAAAACAACCACTGAAATGGCTAGAGAAACAAGTCGGTGAACGTGTTGCGCACCTTAGTTGTAAGACAGTACTTAGCTTCATGGTCAACTGTAACTCAGGCCCCTGTTATGTGTCCGGTACCTTCAAACTTGCCATATGGCTACCAACGAATGGTTCCTAATCGACACAGGCGGAACTAAGAACAAGCACCCAGGGCCTCCATGCCCTGTTGCCACACCAAACACCACTTTTCGTCCGGTCTCGATTTATTATCCACCCAATTGTTATATAGGAGCAGTAACCAACTTATTGTGCATGTGACGACAGGTCACACACGCTATCGGAGTTCCTAAGCATGGCATACTACACGATTCCTGTCGCACTAGTAGGACTCATAGGATAGAATATTTATGCATGTGGGTTTAAAAGCAACTCCTACAACTTAATGCACAAACAATATAACAATATAAATGCCACATAAAAAATAGGGGTTATGCATCAAGGCATGCCTGGGTAAACTTTATTATACAAAGTTAGTATTCTTCTATCTTCAGAACATGATCAACCACCATCTTAGGATTGGTCACCAACTCACCATCTTCTGGTTCAATTCCCAAGTCCATGAATCGATCCATCAACCATCGGCGTTCCTAAATGACATGCGTAATGCAATGCAATGCTTACGCCCAACAAACATACACCAAGACAATTATATACTAAACATTTTATACCACATCAGAGGGATATTAGAGGTTCATGAGACATACAGACAACTATGAACATATATGACACATGTATTCCATTTATATATATATATACTTTACTACTTTAAAAATTATTAAGAAGCCCACTACAAGATAAATTAATAACAAAAAATACATATCATCTGAGCATGAAAAATTGACCACAGCACATACATATTAAGATCACCCCACCATAAAAATTTCAGTGCATTTGGTTTAATAAAACATGCTCTAATAAAATAACACATAAAAGCTAGGTTTACTAAACAACAAAAACATATACTTAAACACGTGATATTATATGTCCACTGCATAGATCTAGTTACAAGGATTCCAAAACATCTTCATTTTCCTTTTCATGAATTTTCTAGTATTTGTTATAATTTATCAAACTTTCAGCCAATTTGAAACATAAAACAAACAGATAACAGAAAAAAAACATGCTTTGCATTGGGAACCCTAGACTTTCACTAAATTAAAGTAGGTCCTTCCACCTTATTCTTGTCTCTAGCACATATGCATTAGGAACCCTGTAAAACATTCTATTCTCACCTCCAGGTCCTTCTTCTCCCTATCGTAACAGAGAGCAGGAGACGGACGGTGGCGGAGCTGATTCCGGTGGCCGGAGGTTAGGGACGGCGGCGGGAAAGAACGAGGGAGCGCTGGGGTGGCGAGGCGCATCCGCGGGCGCCCTCAACGTAGCTAGAGATGGCCCGAGGCCCTCTGGCCACGTGCGGCTGTTGTACCACGAAGACGGTACCGCGGCGACGGCGGCATGGCGGTGGTGCAGCGGCACAGCGGGGAGCGAGGTGGAGGTGGCGGGGGTGCTCCGTAGAGGCTCCGTAGAGGCAGTCTTGCTCGCGGGCGTAGCTATGGTGGTGCCTAGCAGCGGCGGCAGCTCGCGCTCGGCCCTGAGCCCAGCCATGGCGAGGAGCAGAGTGAGCGTGAGGGATAGGCCAAGAGAGAGGACGAGCAGGGAGCAGTAGTGAGCTGGCGTGCAAATGAAGGCAAGGGGAGGGAGCAGCGCGGAGTGGGCGGTAGCCATGAGCAGAGGAGCAAGGACGGCGGTACTGCTCGGCCACGGAAGGTATGGGCACACAACGTGAAGCAGGACCGGCGACGACAGAGCAGGGCGTGGGCAGGCACATGAGTTGCATAGCGTTTTGACTGTTTTGAAAATTTCTCAAAAACATCGTGAACTCGACCTCCATTTGCAACTCTCGAATGGGAGCAATAAAAATCCAAATGTTTTCCGGAACTTCAAACCGGAGCTCTGATATGGCATCTCCAATTTTTAGCTGATATTATAAACATTGAAATGTCCATAATTTTTAGCTCTCGATTCCGATTCCAATCATCTTGGATATTTCGAAAAACATTCCGAGGGTTATCTATTCCAAAAATCTCCACTATAAAAGCCTCGACCAAAAATGACATGTCAAGCATAAGCTAACATGGCTTAAAATAATTAATTATAAAGTAACACTAAAATGTTATAATAATTAATTATCTACTAACATCGAGGTGTTGCACTCGCCTTACCACGTGTCCCTCGATCTTAGGCCCCTTATAATTTCACTGCTACCAAAAAGGATTTTAGGAGAATGCCCCAGAGGGAGCATAAAAAAGTGGCCTTGTCTGCCAAAGTGCACAGCGGTTTTTAGCTGTGGATGGATGTTTTTAAGGAGCCCACTGAATCACTATCTATCACCTCCGTAGATCTATTAACAGAGCGGACCTACAGCAGGTACGTGATACATCGATTATTAATTAGTTGAAATTAAAAAACACACCAACGAAAAATCTAACGTTGAGTGAAAATGCATATATGACAGTATATATCTAAATGCAAGTGAAAATGCATATAGTGCAGACTGCAGAGATTGAGAGATGGTGTGTATATATATATATGAGATACTTCCGTTGTTTCAAATTATATTTTGTTTTAACTTTTCTAGATACATATTATTTTTGCTATGCACCTAGTTATACACTATGTCTAGATACATAACAAAAGAAATACATCTTTAAAAATTAAAATAAACTATAATTTAGAATAGATAAAATATTATATATCTAAATACATGCACCAACGGTGCTTCTGCCAATTTCAGGTACTGGTTAACATTTAAGTCGATGGAGAAAATCATGGATGAATACACAAGTGCGTTGATCATGTGTGTAGTGATATGTTTCATGCCACATGGTGTGATTGGTGAACTGGTGGCCGGCGAGTGGTGCGAATGCGACGCGATATGACGGTCGCCGGCCTATATAATTGGATTGGATTTGACAGCCCGCCTCGCCAGGTGCGCACTCGGCCGGCCATATCTCCTTATTCTCACTGTCGCCCTGCTTAATAATTGACTGAAAGGATGTGGTGTTACTTAGGAGAAATAGGTGAAGCCTGGAAGAAGCGAGCGGCCGCTTCAGGTGGTTAGAGCAGGTGAGTCAATGGCCCCCTGCCGGCCACCCTGGGTTCGAAACCCGGTGACCGTGCACAGTGCACGGGAATAAGGAGAATAGGCTCGAGCCCACAGGTGAGTATGGTGAGACCGAGACCACACATCCAACGAAGAGGTGCTCGGTAGTCTCTCCCGCCTGACGACCACAAAGGTTGCACGCGTCATCATCCTGCAGCCGATGCCGCAATCCGTCGAAGCTCACCGAGAAAGTAAGTCATTTTTGAGCGACTCGTCTACCGGTCCGTAGACCACGACTAGCGACCATACTGGCGTGTCATTCGCCACCGACAAAACTATGGAGGAGTGGCATACATGACTAGAGACAAGCCCACACATCGGGGCGCCATACAAGCACAATTCCCCCCGATGCACCAAGCACACATAATCGGAAGCCATTCCCATTCCCATTACATCAATAGCCATTGAGGCCGAGAATACAGCAGTTTTTGTGTCCACGAGACAAGCGACAGTGCCCGCGAGTTGAGCCCATGGACATTCCAAATCATTTAAGTTTTCAGCTAACAATGGAAACTAAAATGCGCGACAAGATCATAGCATAGCTTATACGACAGTGGCCGACGGCGAGAAGCAACCATGGCCGAGGTAGTATGTCTTCATGGCTAACCTCGTTGCCTCCGGCAGCGGTGATGCGAAGGCTGTCTGGAACTCCTCGAAGGAAGCTGGGTCTGGCTGCTGCGTCTCGAGCTTCATCATCATCACCTTGCGCGCCTGCGCCTCTGGCTTGGCCTCCCGAAACTTGCTCTTGGCTGCTAATCTGGCGCTCCTCTTAGGCACCGAGTCTTCATCATCAAGCAGGCGACCGCGCGGCTTTCGCGTCGATCTGAGCGGCGGCGTGGATAGGATTGCGACAGGCAGCGGCGCCTTGAACCTGGATATGGAAGTCGTCGACCGTGACCTGCATCATCGGCCAGGATATGGTAGCTCCTGGCAGCAGCTCCTGGTTCCCCAGGTCGTCGTTCATGGCGGCAGGGCCCATGAGCAGGCTCGAGCCATGGCCGGTAATCAAAGGTGACATCATGAACGCTTTCAACGCGTTCTGGACGCAGGATGACCGCAGCCTATACCACGTTAATGATGACTACATGATCCTGCTAAAGAAGAAGGAACAGCCCGAGGAGATCAAGGACTACCGACCGATAAGTCTCATCCACAGCTTTGGTAAACTCATCACAAAATGCATGGCAGCGAGGCTAGCTCCAATCCTTGATCAAATTGTCCCTGGAGAATCAGAGTGCTTTTATCCGTGGGAGAAGTATACACGATAATTTCCAAAGGGTTCGTTCGGCCTGCAGGTCCATCCATCAACGTCGGCAGCCCTGTGTGTTATTGAAAATTGATATCGCCAAAGCCTTCGACTCGGGGGCTTAGGTTTTTCTTCTCGACGTCATGCAGCACATTGGATTTGGGTTGCGGTGGCAGAATTGGATTTCCAACATCTTGGCAACCTCTGGCACAAAGATAATCCTGAATGGGAAGCCGGGGCACCGAATTTGTCGTGCAAGGGAGCTGCGGCAGGGTGACCCTCTCTCACCAATGCTATTCGTCCTGGTGATGGAAGTACTCAACCACCTGCTTCGTTGGATTGAGCAGCATGGGTTTCTGGAGCCGATTGTGGGCTTGTCTGGTCACAGGGTCAGTTTATACGCGGATGATCTTGTGCTTTTTGTCACGCCGGATGAGCGAAGCTTGCTGGCGGTCAAGGCGGCCTCAGTATCTTCGGACTTGCATCCGGTTTGTTGGCAAATATGGAGAAAAGCGTTGCTACCCCGATTAATTACTCAGAAGAAGACATGAACACCTGCGCAATATGTTGGCCTGCAGGTGGGAAGATTTCCCCTACCGTTATCTGGGAATTCCCCTATCAGTCTACAAGTTAAAGCGTTCTGAGGAGCAGCCGCTCGTCGATAATTAAGGTCGCCGCAAGTATCCCAGTATGGAAAGGCCGCTTGCTAGCTCAATGCGGCTGGGCGGACGGCGTTGACCAACGTGACTCTGTCTGCTATCCCAGTGCACACCTCCATCGCCCTGTGCATGTCTCCTTGGGCCATTTGTGCCATTGATAAGCTTCGAAGATCATTTATCTGGACAGGCGGGGACGAAGCAGGTGGTGGCAAGTGCAAGGTTGTATGTGTGTGATGTTTGCAAGCCAAGGGTGCTTGGCGGGTTGGGAGTTTGGGACCCGAGGCGGGTTGGTGTGGCCCTGAGGGTGCGCTGGGTATGGCTACAGAGCAGCATGTAAAGAGTTTCGGCCATGAAGTCTGCTAGTCATGGGTTGGAGGGGGTCGGCTCTTTTGGGTGCGTGTTTGGTAATCAGGGTATTACCATTTGCACGTTGGCTTGTTTGTACTTTGTAAACGTTGTTTATTTCTCTTTTATTCTGCTTAATGAAAAGCGCGTAACGGCGTGGTCTCGAAAAAAAAAAGGTAACCATGATGGCCAGCCAATGCAAGTATGCAACCCCGAGAGACCATAGTGATGTGCATTAATCTTCAGAGAAAGTGATGCGCAACTAACTTTATGGGTCATCAAAATAATAAAGTTATTAGGCCAGGCAAAGGAGTTATCAGATGAAACCAAACCAACCCCACAACTTGATTTTATATAAGACGAATGGATATATAATATACTACTTCACAACAACTTGTATGTAGTGTATTGAGGACACAGTCAAGCACAAGCTAATAAGTAGATGACCTTCTGTGAAGGGCAGGAGCAATTTAATATAGATAAGTGACAGGTACGTGCATATATAGATATAATAATATAGGTTCAAAATTCATAAGTATTTGATACTATGTAGCTTCATACATGTAGAATGAAAACTTCAGTGTGACACTCCGTTGTATCTTTTCATTTACCACACGCAATGTGATGTGAAGAATTTGAGAACTATTTCAGCATGAGGCGTACGTGCTTCATGTACCCGGCCGGTTACTAACCTTTAACAGTCTGTGGTTGCGGTAATCTTCCCTATGCCATAACTTCTCTTCAATCAACACATATAGTAGGGTATGCTTGGAATCTTTGCCAAGCACTATATATTTCATCTTGCCGAGCTAGAAATTGGAGCGAGCAAGGCGCATTTGGTTTCTCAGCTAGCTTACCTTGGGTCCTAGGCAAGGTTTGAGGGAATAGGCAAGTTTTTTTCTTGCTGCAGAGAGTGAGCCAAATCGGCTTGCGCTGCAAAACCAAGAAGCACAACATACTTTCTCAATCTCAATTTTTATATTTTCCCCTATAAGTTTTTGAGGGAACAATTCATATCCTTTTGCTCCAATAAGAATATAAGATGGTCCTATTTGGAATTGGATCGAACAGCTAACTAGCTGGAGGAAACTTAGCAGACAAGTAGCTTCACAGGAAGTGAGGAAGGGTAGCCTACTAACTCATTTCTTTTTTGTAATGTTCTGCGAAAAGTTTGATGTTGAACAAAATAAAGCGTAGAATTTGCAAAAGCTACCAAAGTAGATACGAGTATATAGAATAAAGCTGCAGGATGTACGTGTGTGCAAATAAAGCCGTCGTTGCCAAGAAGAATATTTCAGCAATGCACGCCTGAAAACAATATATATCCCTGAAAACGAAGAGAGAATGTTGTCATGAGATAGGCAATAATCGCTGTACCGTAAAGCGCAAATCTAGCCAGCTCACAGGGAAGGGGAATATATATATATCTAGTGCTAGCTTGGCGCGACACATCATAGATCCCTGATACCTTTTTCTGCCAAAACTAGCTTAGCTGTGTCAAAAAAATAATTCATTGATTCAGTTTGGGACCAAATAAAGTATATATGGTCAACAAGTGCATATAATACAAGCTAATTCTGTACTGTATATATCATCGTTTTACATGCGGATGCATATATATGATTCATCATCTACTTAATTCTTGAAGAAGAAAAGGATATGCTGGATTGGAATCAGGGATAACCTTGCTTTACATCGAGCATACTGATGGATATCCGGCAGAAAAGCAGTTCACAGATGGCAGATTTCCTTTATCACCACCTAGGCACTTACTGATTGCATTGCAAAAGCTGGAACGTCGCTGTCGGCAATCAGGAGACCTTGCGTTACTTGTTGCAGAGGTTGATTCTCTATCTATATATTTATTCTCCTCCCACATTGATCAGATCATCAGTTATATAATACTAGTACTGCTGTCAAAAAACAAAGTTGGCGCGCGCATGGGTTCACTCTCTCCTGTCAGTGTATGCATATATATCATAGTATCAAAGTATCAATCATGTGGTCCTTTAGTTGACAAATGTCCACAACAAGTCTAAAGTTGAGGATCAGAGTAGGATATACATCAATAATATATATAGACATTCTTCACAACTATTTCCAACGAATATTTTGTAAAGTTGTATTCTGTTGACTGGACATCATATATCTTTTGTATCATTATCATGCAGTACCATACGTCCCTCAGCAACCTCTGCAAATAGTCCAAATATCTTTTTTTTTAATTTGTTGCTGCAACAACAATAACCTTTAGGTCCATCCCTAGCTCAGCTTATACAAAACTAAAGTGGAAATAATATTTTCATTTATCGCCGGAGTGCCCATTATATATTACAAATTTGTTCAATACATGATCTTTGTCCTATATTCAGTTGGTGTTTCTGCTGCTGTTTTATTATGAGAGAAAAATAATGTACCATAGATGATAAGTTCAAGCGAACAGGGCAGGGCTGTGTGCTGAGTTCGTGCCTTGTACTACTCATCAATACAAGGGGGGACTTTTTGCAACTCCCCTCCGGCCGCTCAATCCTTAAAAGCGGTTACAAAGAAAGAAAGAGACTTGCAATAAATAGAAATGATTTAATACCATAGAACATTACTGTAGATGGATGTTATATATACACACACTTGAAAAGAAAAGAAAACAAACTAACCTAGGAGAAACTAGACGGTTTTTCACTAAGAAAAGAAATATACGCCTAAATTCACTCTAGACAACATTTGAACCTCATTAGTTGGGTGCATCGCCGCACCTCTCATCTAACCCTCACTTCCTTGCTTGGAAGTAAAAGACAAATGAAAGACTACTGGAATTAATTATTGGAAAATAACATAACAGTGAAATTTGAAGCATTTTATAGACTAGTTTCAGTTTATTATAGGACCTAAACATGTCTTTTACAAGACACGTAAATCATCAATAATGCACAAGTAGGTTAGGTAGGTAGTGAAACATTTCGCTTCCTCGATTCATGCACACGTTTCAAGCAGCGTTTGGACCGGCCAAGATGGAGGAGCTGTGCTATCAAATCAAAATCAGACAGCCTATCAGGGAGGGCGTGCAGTGGGCCACCCCTATCATGGAAGGAGCTACTAGTCGCAGAGGAGGATCAGTGTCGTCTTGCTGTCCACGTCGCTCACTAAAATCCGAAAGCTCGGCAGCGGTTTTACTTACTGTGCGTATACTCCGTACCATGGAAGCATGGACCAACATAACGAGATGAAGATGATTGCAACCAGAGAGTCTGGGCTGCCTGGCATCCATCCAGACCATACAAACTAATAAACTTTATTGTCTTTTTTTTTTTTGGGTTTCCAATTCAACAAGTAAGGGCCGGAGAAACCTGCAGCCAGATGCATCTTCTCTACCTTTTCTTTGTGCAGAAACCAGATGAGCTTTGTCCGGGTGTCCGGTCGGCAGAGTGGCCTCCACTATATATACCATACCATCCTCCAGTTCCCTACTTCCCTTGGATCTGCCGGCTTCATCAATCAATATACAATCCTTCTTTCAGTCTTCACAGTTCACACAAGCAAGCTGCTCTGCTTTGCTCTTCAGTCTTCACAGAAGAGGAGGACGACGAGCTGATCGAGATAGAAGCAAGCTGAGGCAGCAGACGCCATGGGCATCCTGGACCACTGGTCGCATCTGTGCAGCATCACGGAGACGAAGGAGGCCCTCAAGCTCAGGAAGAAGCGCCCGCTGCAGGTACGACGTGTTTGCTTTTTGGCTTGCTTCTATTGCAGCTCGATCGTCGTCGTCGCTACAGAGCTTGAATGAATTGAATTTTTGCCTGCATGAATCCAGACGGTGAACATCAAGGTGAAGATGGACTGCGAGGGTTGCGAGCGTCGCGTGAAGAGCGCCGTCAAGTCGATGCGCGGGGTGACGAGCGTGGTGGTGAACCCGAAGCAGAGCAAGTGCACGGTGACCGGGTACGTGGAGCCCGCCAAGGTGCTGGAGCGCGTCAAGGCCACGGGCAAGAACGCCGAGATGTGGCCCTACGTGCCCTACGCCCTCACCACCTACCCCTACGTCGGCGGCGCCTACGACAAGAAGGCCCCCGCCGGCTTCGTCCGCAGCGCACCGCAGGCCATGGCCGACCCCTCCGCGCCCGAGGTCAAGTACATGTCCATGTTCAGCGACGAGAACGTCAACGCCTGCACCGTCATGTAGTGTGCTGTGATCAATCAGTAGTGATTGGAGAGTGATGTAGTAGTACACGAACCCTATGTGTATGCATGGTCAGCTTAGCTTTCTGTGTATATTTTTTGTGTGTACGATCAAGTACCATAGATCATATATCTGTGTTCCTTGAAAAGTTGATAGAGCTATGATGGAACCAATATATATAACAGACCAGACCGGCTATTTTGGAAAGACAAATTCGTTCGGTATGTATTACTGCTAGTACTAGTATGTTTCTGATAAATTCACTTAGTGTTAGTATATTCAAATTCAATGGTTCCAAGTTTGGTTTGATCCCCGAATTAAGCTGCAGGGCCATCAGATCCATGGAAATGGACACCTCACCTGCTAGCTTACTGCCTCCAATCTTCAACTTCAACCCCGCCGGCCAAGCAAGCACTCCCCTCTCATCTCGGGCCTTATTACTACTGATGAAAGCAACATCTATCCCATCATGTTCGCTGCTACCACTAGCTACCACAAAGAAAAATCAACTTAATTTTAGAGCTAGGCGGTCAAAATGACAAGGACATGAAGTACTATTCCTTACTAGTGAGGAAACACTAGATTAATCTACCTATATAAACTGAGTGTCGTCCTCTTGATCAACTTTAGCTTAAGTAGGTTGTTGAAGACCCTATGTCGCACACTAACTTCCAACTAGTAAACAGTGGATGTCGGCACCATATATATATGCTTTGACAACTTTATCCACTTTACGAGTTTTGGTGGGATGCCATGGCACTACCTTTTTTACTCCGTGGGACGTATCCGAATAATCTACAAATGATTATGCATTTAGCCTTAGCAAATATTCCACTCATTCCAAATTCCTAAGTTATTTCTTTTTTTCAGCTAAATTCCTAAGTTGTTAAGCCTTTTATATGTACATAGCTTTTCCTATGCACCATGGTATAATAATTAGATCTATATACATAGTAAAATAGAGCTACTCCATATTTAGAAAAGTTAGAAAGACTTGTAATTTAGAATAGAGGGAGTAGTAGCATGTTGTGCATAAAGTAAATGTTGTCCATAAACTATATATCTAAGAGTAGATATCAAGGTTTAGCAAGTATGAACATTAAGCGCATAGGGTAGATCGAGTACGTCGCCTGATCTTCCATGAGCCGTCCTTCATCGCATCAAGCTATACTGCAAAGCTATAAGTCTTGAACGTGAACGTGGCCTTGGAATGACCAATATAATAAGTCGAGCCTCTCAGAAGTGTACAACTATGCCCACATAGAGTACAAGATTCAACTAAAGAGTCGGCACCATATATACGTGGCCTTGGAAACATTTATTTTGAGACAAAGGTTTGTATCTTTTTCATCACGTGTGTATTATTGTTATTGCTATATTGGTTAGTCTTGGTGTTCACTGGTATATATTTGAAAACCGTCAGGAATTAACGGCAAGCCAACAGTAGTTTTGTGTTCTCGAATGGCAGTGATCAATGGTACATGTGATTTGGAAGTAACAAACAAATTTAACATACTGTACCTTATCTTTAATTTGGACAGAGGAGGGAGTCGTTTCGGGTGGTCGTGATTGTGCCATGCACGCAACAATTAGTGAAGCCATGCATCCACGTGGCGCTGATAGTACGTGTCACCTGGTAATGAAGCTTCTGGTGCCATAGTAGCTAGTGTGCCACCTGCACTCCACGTATCACAACCGACGTGTACGTTCCACCGGCCGGCCAATCAGCTAGCTACGCCGTTGATTTATTTATACAAGCGTTTTATTATTCTTTATTTATTATCATAAATAATCATGGGCCTTCATCATCATCTAGAACATTGCGCAGACTAAGCCCATGATGCACTAAGCCCAGGCTGCGGACCAGCCCAGACAGATGCCAACTTTGGTTCGTCCAGGTGTGTGTTTAATTAGGCCCGTTGCTTTTGCTGCTTTCTCGGGTCATTGGGCTGGCCTGCGGATAAAAAATGGCCCAGGCCACATACTGTGGTTTCCATCGACAAATAGGGCCAGCGGGCAGATCAGAGCTTGGGCCCAAAATCTTCGGACTTCAGCTGCGGTCAGCCTGTAACTGTAATGGATCGGATCGGAGTATGGACACACTTTAATTTCTGGATAGGAGGAATCCATGTGGACACCACAAAAGATGACACGTTAAGTTTGTGGCTGCATCCGCTTTATTTGCGATATATATTCTACCTTTTGTTTTAGATTGGTATCCTCTTGCTAGCTAGGTTGCATTGCTTTTGGATATACTTGGGTTCAGTATTCTGCAAGCTTCATATCTCTTAAACTTTCCCACCTGACTTTTCCTGCTAGCTAATGTTATTTTGCATCATGTTCCTTTCTGCCTTCCTTAGAAGGGCGGCCCTGGTGTAAGCGGTAGAGCTTTACCGTCTGTGACCAAGAGATCCAGGGTTTAAGCCCCAGCCTTTGCACATTTGTGCAGGGATGGCTGCTGGCTATTTTTCCTTCTCCGCTGGCTATTTTCTCTTCCCCAGACCCTGCACTGCGGGAGCCTACGGCACTGGGTACGTCCCCTTTCTGCCTTCGAATTGTTACCTCACTTTCTGTGTGCAGAGCCTCTGGTGACCTAATTAACCCTCATTTCTGAGCAAGACCCTCAGTTTCATTGTAAAGCTTGATGATTTTTCTCCACATACCAAAAAGTGCATCCACCGATAAGCAGGTTTCTAGCTCTATGATGTCATGCTTGCTCAAGCACACCATATGTAGTGCCAATGTGCCATTGATGGGTAGGCCAAATAGATCACCAAACACTGAAGAAGGAGATTCCCCCTTTCACTGGAACACTCCACTGAAGCATCATGGCATTCCTAATTCTACTAGCTAGACGGCCAAGGTTTTTGCAAGAAACACATGCCACTGCTTGTAGAGAAACTGCATACTTTGGTTGTCTGTTTTATGTTCTATGTCTCGAGTAGTTTATGGATGGATCATTTGTTTGAGAACCTCCTTTCAGCTAGTGACGTATAATTTGATTGTTTCAGATGAATCAATTATGAAAAGAAGGCAATGCATATGCACGGGACGAAATCGAGCCTTGACCCTTAGAGACCACGCAAGGATGCAGATGTACTAGTAGTGATCACCTGTTATTGTGGCACATACATGCAACCGAAAATTGAAGGGGAGATTGGTTTTGATGTGACTAATGATGGTGTTTACACAACCACCTCTAAGATTGTAACATATGTAAAGTGCATGTGTTTACAACCTGGAGTTAGTTGCTTGAGTTCCCAAATGCACAGTTCAAGTGGCCATTCATTTCGTTGTGTGTGTGGGGATGTGTTGCTTCTCCAGTATGTATGTATAGGGGCTGTTTGGTTCAGAGTCTGTTGCAAAAGTTTGCTGGGCCAGGCAAGATTCTCTAGCGTTGGATTTTGATAGTCTAGGGTTGAGATCAAGTCGTTGCGTGGCACCAGGACTGATCCAACTGGGAGGGTGAGGAATGAAAAGAGGAGTGGTACTGGTAGGGACTAGGGAGAGCCTACCTTGATTCTCCAATCCCGTTCTGAGCGTCAGCTGGTGCTGAGGCCGGCTGCTGTGTCTCTTGAACACGATGTGCCACCAACCAACCATAGGTCCATACCATATCATGTTAAACTAAACTGAACTTTTGCTGAATCACACTTTGAGTTGGCAGCATATTAAGGAACCAAGAGAAGCACCCAAGCAAAACTCCATCAGTAGCGGCATGACCTGACAAGAGGATGATCAAAGGCAGGAGGAACCTGACAAAATATTGGAAAGTTCTGCGGGGACTGATAGTGTCGCTTCCTGAGTCCTGACTCCTGAGGAGAGAAGAGGAACACGATATAAGTGCGCATATATATTTTTATATACATGTTTTGTATGCTTTCTTTTGGCTCAGAAATTGATCGAGAAACGTATGTGGTGCGACGAGATAAGGTAATGGAGAAGAAGCATGGCTCAGCCTCTAGCCTTTACTTTGTATATCCTTGTGTTTGTTCTTTTACGAAGAGAAGGAAAGAAAATTGATGTGGAGATATGTGGACTCATACTCTGAAACTGACCTTACAGGCACAGGCAGGCTGCGCGGTGATCGACGTGGACACCTCACCTGCCGCCTCCATTACTCTTTCAACTTTAATTTCCAAGCTAAGTGTTGCTCCCTGTAGGGCACAACTAAAAGCTCTCTCTAGATATAGAGCACTATGCTCATGGACAGGATATTACATATAATATAACTGGCTAGTGCTGGATATTCCAAACAAGGATTACAGAGTAGCAGTAGTGCTGGCTGCTTGGTATATATGAAGTAACATTTATCTGTGGCCATTATGCAGTTCCAATAATATATTTCGTGTATTATTAATCTTGTTGATTCCGCTGTTGTTGAATCCTTTGCATTCATAATTGCTCTGCTGAACAAAGTAGCAGCAGTATATGCAGACATTTACCTGTCGTCGCATCGAATCGCATCAGCTGGATGCAAGTCACGTGGTATGTTCTAATGCGCGAGGGGAAATAATAACAGACAGCGGCATCATCACAGGATGCGTCAAGCTAAGGAACTGAACTATTGATGGATATGCAATCATATATATCATCGATCGAGTCTTAATTTCTTCAGTCAGTAAATTAAATGAAGTAGTAGTAGCTTGTAATTTGAGCGACAAGCGTATAAGTCAGCTTCGATCACATGAAAGATGCTTCATCTGTGAGCTATGTGCCGTACTTTAGTTTCCTCCCTCGGTACTGCTGTACGGTGCACATTCAGAATGGACTGTACGCTATCAGTGCAAGATGGATCGGAGCCTTTTCTTCTTCTCTTCTGAGTTCTGAATGATGAGCGTCCTTTTTTGAGCCCAAGTAGTCTTGATCATACACTTATATATAATCGATGGAGTACAATTGTATGAATAATTGTACGTCGTCGTACGAGTGTAGTTAGTAGTACTTAGCTTATGGCACGTTTGGCTGGCAGTGGCAGGCTTATAAACACTACACCTTGCTTATTCCTTTCGAGTTCCTTCCTTCCCTATTGTTAGCTGTTGCGTTGCCCCTCTGCTCTGCTCTCTGCTTTCCTCTCTCTTCTCTTCCATACTCTTCATCAAGAACAACAAACAACAAGATATATAGCAAGCACAGCAGCATCAATTCCGAATTCAGAAAGCAGCTGGGAGAAATGTCGATCAAGTACTGCGACCAGCACAAGGACTGCGAGCGGCAGCGTCTGTACCGCCGCTTCTGCGCCGCCCTCGTCGGGATCATCCTGCTGCTCCTCCTCATCGTGCTCATCGTGTGGCTGGTGCTCCGGCCCACCAAGCCGCGGTTCTACCTCAACGACGTGAGCATCGTGTGCATCAACGTCAGCGCCTCCTCCTACCTCACCGTCACCATGCAGGCCACGCTGGCGTCGCGCAACACCAACGACCGCGTCGGCATCTACTACGACCGCGCCGACGTGTACGCCGAATACCGCGGGATGCAGATCACCGTGCCCACGGCGCTGCCGCCCTTCTTCCAGCCGCCCAACGACGCCACCGTCTGGGCGCCGTTCCTCTCCGCGTCCAACGTCGCGCTGCCGGCCTACCTCGCCACCGCGCTCGCGCAGGACGAGACGGCGGGGTACCTCCTCGTCACCATCCGCGTCGAAGGGTGGATCCGGTGGAAGGCCGGGGCCTTCATCACCAGCCACTACCACCTCAGGGTCCGCTGCCCCGCGCTGCTCACCGTCAACGACGGACAGGGCAGCTACGGCTCCAACGCCGGTGGGGGGCAAGGCTACTTCAAGTTCCAGCGCGCGGCACCCTGCATCGTCGACGTCTGACACGTCTGCGATGAGTTTCAGCTACTTTAATTTTCGGCATCAGTCATCAGTCAGTTCTCTCTTCAGTTATATATAAAATCACACTCTTCTACTACTAATAGCTGCTCCCCCTCTACGTACCACACATATATGTACACCATGGTCTCTCGCCATCCGTCAATGCAAATGCAAGCGCCCTGTGCAAAATCGATCCCATTCAAGGTCATCATAGCTTCAATTCTTTCAACCGGGGCTGAATTGAAGAAGCTCTCTTTCGTAATAAATAAGATCAGATATATACATGATCGAGCTAGCTGCTAGCTAAACTAGTTTTTAGAGAATCAATGAAATAGTTTGGGTTTAGTTTTGTTGCTGTTTGTTGAGTTAATAAGCAATTCTGGGGTCAGCGGTCAGCACCCGCAGAGCAGATTTATTTGTTGTTTTCTCTTGTGTTGTGTGGTTGGGAAAAGGTGAGCGAGTGGTGCGTATGTAGCTATAGGTGATGCATCCATCCAATAGATGGATCGATGGATATATGAATGAAAAGGGCCGGCAGGGAAAGCTCAGCTACCTTTGAGTCACCTCTACTTCTGCCTAATTAACTCTATATGTAGAGTGTAGAGCGACCAAGGATTACTTTACTTTTGTGATTGGTGATTCAGTGGAATCCCGAAGGATACACCCACAAAAAGAACTATGCCTTGCCTACATGTTCCTCTAGTTGTTGTAATTTGTAAAAATATTTTTGCACTTGTACATAGTGTATGATCAAATAGCTGTTGTTCATCATATCATATATGATTAAACTTTCTTATGTGTACTCCCCTGATCTGCCATATGTATATATTTGTTCCTTGTGATCTACTATACACACTGAGCTGCTGCTTCAGTAACTTTAGTAGCTACTCAAGCTATAATTACTTTATAGAGTATCATCAGGTTGTTGAGCAGCCGCTGTTAATTACTCCACTGAATTCTTCCTTCCTTCCTTCCTTTGCTGCCTAACGTAAGGTGTGTCAGATGTTGCTAATGTTGACCTTTGTATCCAAGATTATAATTATTAAGCCGCTGGTACCAATACCTTCAATGAGCTCTCCAGAAAGATGAAAGAACAATTATGCAGGACAGAAATTAATCTACTTGGTACCTCTGTGTGCACTGGGGACTAGCTAGTGGAGGCAGGCAGCTACCATATATGATTATATTGATTCATTCATGGATCGATCAATAGCTCGCTGGTTGTAGTTGGAACGTCATTGTACATGGCCCTGTTAGTGCCTCGGCCACTGCTGAGCGACGTTTCTGGACAGTTATGATCCATGGGAATTAATAGCCCCTACTGTGAGACATACCGGCCGGCTCTGACACAAATTCCGGAGGGGACTAAACGAAAATTGCTTAAACCACCGAAATTCTGGCTGGAATCGTTATAACTTCGTCAAATTTTAACTAAATTTGAAAATCTGAACAAAAATCAGACTTCACTTGAGTTAATTTGTTTGAGTTTGGTGTTTGATTATGTGCATCAGACTTCACTTGAGCTACCTGCAGCACAGGATTTCCACAGGTGCCCACCACACCGGCCTACAACTCTAGTAGATCAATGCAAGAACATACTATTATTGAAATACAACACGAATACCTAAGCATCTAGCTACTCTTTCGATCAGGTACCCACGAACAAGAAGCAATCATGATGATATATGGCTTTAGACATGACAAACAATGTTTGTTGGTTGTGAATTAGTGCAACCATCGCTCTAGAGGCAAGGTCGGGTCCAATCTGTTTCTTCCAAGAGAAGAAAATGGAGAAATTGAAGTGGCTACAACAGTAACCCCACAGGCACACTCTGTACTCTACTACTCTGTAGATGGATGGAGCACCAAACTATGCTGGTGGTGGCGCTCTGTCCAATCCATCACCGACCTATCTATCAGTTGCTGCATGGATTATATATGTTGGCCTTATATATTTTCTTAGGCTTTACTGCATCCATCGACGCTTTATTTTGTCGATTTTTTTTTTTTTTGAGGGAAGAGAACTAGAGGCCCAAAGGCCAGGCCCAAGACCAACCAAGGTTAGGTGGGCCTGGGCCAAGAACATGAGGAGGCGCATGCAGGAGGTTGGATTACAAGTTGGAAGAAGGCGAGGACAGCAGCAATTCATTCATGGTCGCACACTCACTGCTGCGACATCCATGGCCAGCCGCCCATGCATGAATCTGTCTGCTTCTCCGCTGCATGATTCTAGCTTCTCTTGTGCACATCTCATCACTTTGCTGCAGCAGGCAGAGGGTGGATTGGATCCCAATTCTTGATCCAAGAAGAAGAGAGATCATCATCTATCGATCGATGGGCAGCAAGACGACGAGCGCCGTGTCGTCGGTGCTGTGCTGCCCGTGCCGGTGCCTCTTCTGCGGCGTGCTGAGCTGCCTCTTCAGCGTGCTCACCTGCATCTTGGTCGTGGCCGGCCTCGTGGCCCTGGTCCTGTACCTGCTGTTCCGGCCGCACATCATCCGCGTGTCCGCCGTCTCCACCGACCTCTCCGAGTTCCGGCTCACCCCGCGGACGTGGATCCTCCGCTACAACCTGTCCCTGGGGCTGGAGGTCCACAACCCCAACAAGCGCATCGGCCTCCACTACCAGGGCGTCGTCGCGCAGGCGCACTTCGAGGGCCAGCAGTTCGCCCACGTCGCGCCGCCCGACTTCTTCCAGGACACCGGCGTCACCAGCCCGCTCGACCTCGCGTTCGGCGCCGGCGAGAGCCCCCTCGTCGGCGGCATCGCGGCGGTGGGGTTCCGGAGGGAGGCCGCCGAGGGGGCCATCTTCTCCGTCAACGTCAAGATCAGCTCGCACATGAAGCTCAAGGTCTGGGTGCTCAGGGTGCCGGGCCCCAAGACCAAGATCGAGTGCCCGCTCAGGCTCCAGCGACGGGATGCTGCACACGGCCAGCGCCCGCCCGAGTTCAAACCCACGGAATGCAGGGTCACCTTCTTCTGATTCTGACCCTCTCCCTCTTAGTTCGTTGCATTGCATGCATTGTTGTTCTGATCGATACAGCACTGCTGGTCGTAATAATCTCGTCATCTATCATAGCTAACTAGTATATAGGTATAGGTAGATATCTTTTTTGTTTTTATACAAATAGAAGAACAACGGACATTATTGCTAGAAGTTGCAGCAATATATAACTGAAGGTTCTTTGTACCAAAATATATATAACTGAAGGTAGTGTTCAATATATATGTGTGTCTCTGTAGGTTCTCATGATGATCCATTAATTTTTACACAAAAAAAGATGATCCATTAATTCAATGGTTGCTTCACAAATATCGCTTCTTGTGAAGTGATTCCATATGCCTTGCATCTAGGAACATTTCCCATCTTTTTTTTTTTCACAAACGTTTGTCTGCGACACATGTTTCGTTAAGACGAAGTAGAATAGTGTTACAAGAAGGATCAGCAATCAACAATTACCAGATCCCTCTACTAGCATAACAACCATAAAGACTGTGGCACCTGCATTTGCAACAATAGCCAGGCCGCCGCTAAACGTGCCACCCCCACGCCTTGTGGAGCCCATGCCACCGCTGATCTCCATCGGCTTAATCAAAAGCACTATCAAATAACGACCATATAAGAGGCAAAACCAAGACAAAAACGGCGAAGCCGTAGTAGTTTCTTGGCAAGAAGTCAGAAGTCACCAAGGCATAGCTTCAAAAAAAAAAAATTGAGGCGCCAAATCCCTGCCAAAAAGGCCTTAAACAGGCGTGATTTATAGAAGTAGCCCTCTTAAGAGGCTTACAGAAACGATGGTTGTTTGGCCCACGCATCTCTGTAAATAAGCTATCTATACGAAGTTCCTTGGGTGTTTGGCCCTGAGCACAAGCGCATTTCTCGTTTTCCAAAGCTGCCAAAACGATAAGGCGATGAACATCCCGAACTCCAGTTGTGGTAGGCTGTCAGGGAGTTCGAGTTTATGGAGAAAGCGCGGTGGCACAGACACGCCAATCTTCTAGCTATTGTGCATCCATTGACAATATGTTTAGGTGTTTCATTTCATCGTGCTCCCCACATATCACGCAAAACGTTTGCTCGTCTTTGTATTAAGATAGAGAAAAAAAATATCACACACCTTAACGACGCTCTAAGAGGGAAGAAGAATTGTACAGGGACGCTCAGACCCACCCTAGTGTATTAAAATCTATAGTGGTACATGGGAACTGACCAACCCAAAAAGAGTGCTAGCTAGGAGGCCTATGCCCGCGCAGCCGAGCGGCGACCGCGGTGCTTGCTTTGCAGAGTATAGCCTAGAACAAAAGCAACAGGGCACTTGTTCTAGTTCTAGGCTGTACTCTAGTCTGTTTACTGCCTCAATTCCAGTCCATTTTATAATCCTTCACGACGATCATGTATAATCCATTTCTTGCATTGTGAGTACTACGTCCTGTACTACATCTACATGCATATTGATCAATCTGAGCTGAGGTTGATAAGCCGCCACAGCTAAGCCAGCAATAGACACACACTCTGCTAATGACCAAGAAATAATCAATCAAAATGTAAAGCTGCACGCATGCTAATGACCAAGACCAAGTGGGTACTACTAGTACTACACTGCTGCAGATCAGACGAGAGACGACTCAGACAAATCGACTACAATGAGGAGGAAGAGCAGCAAGAGCAATCGTCAATGGATGAAGCAGCGGAGCAGTTTGTAGCAGTAGCAGGAAGGGTGGCCACCGGAGACGACGACGACGAGGACGAATAATTATAATCTGCTTCAGCCACAAGCAGGTCGACAAAGGCGGCGACGATGAGGCCGTGGGTAGCCTTGCCGTTGGCCCTGAGGTACCACCCCAACATCTCCTCAAGCCAGCGCCAGTCCTTGACGCCACCCTCCTGCCCCAGCTTGCTCATCACCATAGCCTCCATCGACTCCCTGAAGTCGCGGTACGGGTTGTGCGACTCCACAGACATGGCCGTCGCGCCACCGAATGCCAAGGCCGGTGCCTTGCTGCTGCTCAAGACGATGCTGCTGGTTTCCAGCTTCGGCTTATCGTCGCCATCGTTGTCGGCCACGGCGGCCTGCTTCTGCTTGTTGATGGACTGCTTGCTTTTGCTGGGAGACGACGAAGGCTTGATGAGCCTGCAGCAGGAGGCATCATCGTCCTCCGCAAGATCATCTGCAGGTTCGTACAAGAGTCGGTCCGAGCGCAGAGCCTGAAGGATGACGGCCTCCGCATCGGACAATTCGGCCTCCTCCGGCGCAGTGGAGGACGCGAAGCTGTCGACGGAGGCGAAGGAGGAGTCGCCGGAAAAGTCGACGGAGCAGATCGACACCGAGTTCATGGTCTTGTAATAAGCAGCCTCCTCCTGCTGCTTCTGACGGTGGCGGCCATGCCCATTCTTGGCGTCGACCTCCTCTTGATGTGCTGGCTGCTGCTGATGCTGCTGCCGGAAGGAGAGAGTTCTTGGGCGCATGCCGCAGGGGGTCCATCGCCATTGCCACCATGCGGAGTAGGAGGAAGAGGACGGATGCCACGGCAACACTTCACCAGGAGCAGGACTAGGAGGACTAGCAGCAGTGTCCTGCTGCTTATTAATACTCCTGTTGCTGCTGCCGAAAACACAAGTGAGGCCGCCGCCAGCAGCAAGCTGTTGCTTCTTGACCATGATGGCAGGCAGATGAGCTGATGCAGATGCAGCTGGCTAGGGAGGAACAAGAGAGCTAGCTGGTGGCTAGATGGACATGGACAACAAGCAAAAGGAAGGGATGTAGATGATGGAGGTGATGAACGGAGATGATCGATCGATGCGGCTAGGCTTTTATTTGGAGGGAGAGTGAGGGAACGCTGTGTTTGTGACTGTGACTGTGAGCAGATCTAATTATTATTTATATATATATGCAAACCCCTGATTAAACTAAACTGAGAGCGGCCGGAGTAGGTTACCTAGAGAGCAGAGAGTAGAGAGTAGTTGCATTGCATACTGATTAAGACACAAGAGAACATGCCTGCCTGCACCGGCCGTACCTCTGCTGCAATTGATCGAAGTAGTGAGACTTTGTTTGTTTGTTTCTGTATGTATTATTACTTTACTATCTACTAGTTAATTCAGCTTCTTTTCCTTATTCCTCTCTCTCCTGTGTTGGCCATGGATCTCCACGTGGAACCTGCCTGCAAGGCTGCAATATATCGTGTAAATAAAATAGCATCAACTAACTAATTGTTTTGCAAATCAATTCATTTATCATGTACCACGTACATACGTACGCCGTCCTTCCATTTATTTTGTCAACAAGATAAAAGAATTGCATCTGGACTGGGGTCAAGTAGTTGGTGATATTGGCATATGTAGACATTCGTCTACATTACATTCCAACATATGAAATGTAGTTAGTGGTTGGACGACTGGACAATGGAGGATCCGAGTCTACTAGTAGGGTTTGTCATGTGGCATATATACTTCTTACTCCCAAGTTGCATGTTGGAACCTCCTGAAAGTTACAGACTTACAGTCCTTACTGCTAATAATCCGGCCTTATATTCAAGTAGAGACGATGTGAGAGAGAAGTCGTCGTCATGTATATTGTCCTTGGATTCGCTTGAGCTGCAGCCCTGTGTCTGTGCGAGTGATCATCTAGTCTGTCGGCTAGCTCATTCATTTGCTGCATCTGCATGCTGCAGGCATTTCTTGAACCAATAATCCATCCATCATCTCCATCGATCTGTAATGCACCCATGCATTAGGAGTGCGTTTGGCCGTTGGCGATCAAACTTTCAATTCATCGCCTTGCCCTGCATCTGGAGTACATGTACATTGCTTGCTCCCTCCAACTTGGCAACCACTTGTTGTCTGATGCTGGTAGACCGCTTGTGCCAGGCTCCAGATTCTCTCATCGCCTCCCTCTCTCCCTTATCTCCTCTTGTTACCTTCTCGCAGAGGACTTAATTCACCACGTAAGATTCAATCAATTAATCCCATTAACAGAGGAATGTCTCCGCAAAAACTAGAAAAAACTGACTATGAAGAATCAATCCCACGAGGCCACGCCCTTGATGTCTTTCATGAGCATGTGACTTGAACTAATTCACCACGTAAGAGTTCACCAATTAACAGCGGCGGGCACCGTTAATACCATTTCACAGAGGAATGTTCTCCACAAAATCTCGAAAAAAAAAAAAACCTTATGACTTTGAAGAATCAAAGCCACCACTTGACACTCAACACTACCATGTCTCTACCACTACATCACACGCTCATTCATGTTTTTATAATATCCTATCCTTTAATATCAATATTTCATAATCTTATAATGAGCAACTAAATGAACTCAAAATGAAAAACTTTTAACTATAAAGTTTTAAATCTTGTGAAGTAGTCTGCCCTCGAACTCCTAGAAAAAAAATCTTGTTAAGTATTGGTATAGGACGTATCTCAATCAGAGATAGTTTGAGACTCTATCTCAGAACATGTGAATTTCAAACATATATCTAAGACTCTAGGTGACTTTAATCCAAAAACTTGTTAATATATCAAACATGTAGATCAGGGAGGCCCCACTAAAAGTTTGGTACTGACTATGTGAACGTTTGAGATCATTTAGGAATTCAAAATTTTAAATTTCAAAATCTATAACCTTCGAACACATATTTGGGACTCTAAAAGTCTTCACAATTTAAAAAATTTCAACTATAAATTAAAATTGTAGATTCCATTTTTTTTTGCGAAACAAAATTGTAGATTCCATTGGGAACTGTAACTTTTGTTATGGTCCATATATATGAGGCACAAATTAAATACGACGATAATAGACAGATCGATCGACCTGCATAGATAGATCAATAAACGGGACTGATGATTCATACACACAATTTATTTATTCATATATACGTCATGTTACATGCCCCTGCCTAGCAGTTGGGGATGGCCATGCCGCAGGAGGCGACCGCTTTGCGGGCACCGGGGTGGTATTTGCTGTACTTAGGGTCTTTCTGGTATTGGCACAAACATGCCTCCTGATGAGCTCGCAGGTTGGAGCAGCACGCCGCCGTGGGTTTCGACCCTCCGACGACCGCCGCCTGGCAACTCGCTAGCGCCACCATGTTGCAGTTCGCTGCTGCTGATGCCCCGCCTGCGCTCGTCGCCACTACCACGGCAACGGCCAGGGCCACCAACATCATCGTCACCTTCTTCGCCATGCCTGCCTTGCTTGGTATATCAGAGAGTGAATTGAGATGTGTGGGTTGATGTTGATGGTGCATGGGAATGAATTGAGGAGCGCTCTGCCTTGGTATTTATACACATATTGGAGTCTACTACAACAACCAAAAGTAGCTTACAACACGATTCACTCACTTATACTTTAATCTATATCTCTATATCTGTAAATATTACTATCTTTAGTATATTATCATAATACATAATATTATATCTTTATATATTTATTTTATATAAAATATTAAAGTATGCAAATTTCTCTCCTTCGGTGGTCTGTCCTTCACTCCCACCTCTCTTCTAGTTGACCCACCCCCATACGGCACGAATTTGAGGCCTAGCACGAGCAGACTATAATGAAACTACAATATCCGCTCTAAAATATAGCAGTGTAGATAGATTTTTTTTTTGTGAAGACGTAGATTTCTTTGTGAAGATGTAGATGTAGATATAGATATAGACATTATGTATAAATATAATTAAAGTGAACTACACTGCTATATTTATTTTGGAACAAAAGCTCCGTTCATTAAGGTGACCTATTACAATCAAAGTGAAAATACATTTATATATGTGGAAAAATTTAAATGTTTTTCGTAAAAGCACATCTACAATAATTTATGTACCAAGGTATTTCTGCCGCGTTGTACTAGCCTTGTCTTGATCCCTTCCCCACATTCCTCATATTTTTCTTTATCAAGCATATATTAGCTATACCTCTGATATGATTGCAATGAAATTTTGAGAAACAAAAAAAAAAGGACTGTTTCTCTTTATCCAAACAGTGATGCTTTGCTTCCCCGACATATTAGCTACACTCATGATCCATGTTAGTTTGAACTTATCAATCATGGTACAAATCATTTTTTTTATCTTGGAACAAAATAGTATCACCCGGCTTATGAGCCGTAGAATTCATCAACCGATCTGAGCAAGTAGAAGTTTCTAGCTTGGTCATGACAAGCGAGGGTGTCATGATATCATTTGTAACTGAAAACATAGGTTGAGGTTGTTCACTTCACTTCTTTTTCCAACAAATCTTTTATGTTGACAACACAAGTAACGTACAAAGCTTTTCAATGAAATAGGAGCACGGCGGTTACATTGAGTAACACCTGAACTGCCAGAATAAACCGTTTTGAGGAATCTCTGAGCGCCTTGGGTGTGTGCATGACCACAGTTCAGTACCTAACAACCAACTACAGGTTAGAATGTTAGATGATGACATTGACACTACACAATTTCCTGCCCTCTTTCTTTCTTTTTTTTTCCTCTAAACAACAATTTCCTGCCCTCCAATTTTTTTTAGAAAGAAGAAACAAGACATAATGGTAACAGGCTAGACTTGACCATGTGAGATTTGTATGAACAAAATGTTTCCAATTCTTCAGCGGCCTGTAATGGGTATGAATGAATTAAGTTTGTTGTGCCTAAATATTAGGCCACCGTTTTTGTAGTGAAAACTCGTCGTCCATGCTGCTAAATACTACGCATGATGTGATGTGGGGCCGACATTATAGCCGCCGGCCCCGAGCACGAGGCACAGCTCGCGACGGCGCGCGTGACCTGGAGCACGAAGAGGCCAAGGCGGCTGAGGGTTAAGGCCCTCGCGCGGATCAAGAAGAAGAGGGCAGTTGGGGGTTCAAGGCCAGCGCATGGATCAAGAAGAAGAGGAAGGGTTTAGCAGCCGGCGATTAATGCCAGACATTAGGATCGAGGAGCTTGACTCCTATATATGTAACGGAGAGACCTCCATTACGATTAAGCAAGAAGTTATCAGTCTAATTCCTCATCTCCTGCTGTCTTCAATCTCATCCCCCTGCTGAACAGGCGCCAGGCGAACCCTGGCGTCATCGTCTACTTCCGGCTACGAACTACGCAGCCAAGGGCCACCCCTCTCGGGGACCCGAGGCCCTTGACACATGAGATCCTCAAAAAAAAAAAAACACTAAGTACTGACCATGATGGTATAGGCTCTAACAACGAAGCCAATGTTTTGTCTAAATGGCGTCAGCTTGTTTAAGAAACAATTTAGTTGTATAATACCATAATGCAGGATATAAGTAACCTACTATTTTCCATTTAGTGTTTATGTCAACACTAAAAAATGCGTATGTTGTTGTAAAACATTTAGGTCTTCTGAAATGCAGGGAAACTCTTCCGTCCCGATATTTATAGTCTCATCTTGTTTCGACTTATTTTCTCTCACAGTAAATTAGCCGGCTTGGTGGATCAGCCTAACAGCACTATAATTAACTTCACGCGTCCTTGATTTTTGATTCATAACACACTCTCTCGCAAATGAATTACGATGAAGCGTGTGGCCACGTTGTCTCGGCCCCACCTATAAAGGACGCGTGAGCTCAATTTTGAAGGCACACTAAAATAATGAGAAAAGGAAAGGCAACAAAGATTTGAAAATTTTAGCTAGATTTGAGAATATGCAAAGGAAAATCTCAACAATTTTGGTAATTGGTAGAGTAAAGTGGGGCTTGGGGAGTTGAATTAAAATTAATAATCATATTGGGCAGGGGCTGCAGGCTGAAGCTGTGCACTTGTTGCAGCCAAGCCAAGCCAGGGCATCGGCGGCGCCATCTGCATCTGCATCTCCCACATCTGCTGCCCTGCCTTGATCCCGCCGCCACCCATCCCCGGGAGGAGCGCGGGAGCCATGTCTCCCTCCGGCGAGCTGCTGGCCTCCATCTCGTCCGCCCTCGCCGTCGCCTTCGTCCTCCTCGCCTGCGTCGAGCTCGGCGACGCCGCCGCCGCCGTCGGCGTCTACCGCCTCATCCAGTACGACCTCGCCGGCGCCCCGCTCGGCTCCCGCGCCGCCGTCATCAACCACCACGCCGCCGCGCTCCCGATCCCCGCCGGGGCGGACCTCTCCCGGTCAGCCCTCGTCGCCCCGCTCCTCGACCTCCCGCTCTCCTTCCTCAGAGGTAGGTCACCTCCCACTCTCCAGTCTTACCCCTACTACTACTGCTGCTGCTGCATCTTGTTAATTAAATTATGGATTAGTAGTAGTAGTAGTAGTAGTAGCTTACTACACTGGTAGTGGTAGGTAGGTAGATCTCTTCCCATAGACACTTTTAGTAGCTGCTATTATAGATATCTTTCCCCTGTCGGATGGGTTTTTCAGTTACCATCTCCTCTTTGGATTCGCAATTGTCTGTGCTTAGCTTTTGCTCGCTAGTTTTCAGTATAATTATGATGTCGCTTCATGCTGCTACTTTCTTTCAGGCTGGATCACGCCCAGCAGCATAGGCACTTAGGCACTCACGCACTGTGCTTGATCTCTTCGCTTTTGTTCCTTATTACTTTGGTCGTGATCTGCCTTAGTTGGCACTCACTGTTTCCAAATCTGATGCGCCTATTTCACCTTATAACATCATGATCATTAATTATCAACTGTCAATGATATTTCTGATGCTGCCAAATCTTAAAACACTAGTGCCATCACCTACCTCTGTTGCTGAAAACTCTTACCATGCCTTCTCAGAGTACCTGGTGGAGAAAAAACATCTGGGGGGATTGCTCATTCTGCTCCCGACAAATCGTGGCGGTGATAAGGGAAGTGTGGATGACAAGGGGAAGGTCAAAGGTGTACTGACTGAGCTAGAGAAGTTGCTTGTGCATGAACAAGTTCCAGTAAGCCATAGTTTCTCTTTGATCTATAAGCAAATATCTCAGTTTGGCTCTGCATCTATCACACTAGTCATTCTGGAAATCCTTCACTTCTTTGTAACGGCTCAGCAGATATGTTACATAGCTTCACTGGTATAAACATATAGCACAGCAGATAAATTGATTCCACAAAGCTAAGATGCATCGAACTTCATTAATAATCTGTATGAAAAATGGCTTCATCAGTTAACAGTCGAAGAATTGATTGTGTTCAAGATCCTGAGATAATCTATGCATATTCCTCAATTACTTGAGTAATCCGCATCTGCTTTTCTGTCTCATATGACGTCTTGGCTAAACTGTGTTCATTGGTTCATGCAGTATCCAGTGTACTTTGCTTCGCACGACGACAGTTTTGATAACCTGCTGGCAGATATCCATAAAATTTCCTCTTCAGGTCAACCAGCATCCGCAACAACAGGAGGGTAATACTCATTAGAAATTGGGCATACTTTAAACTGTCCAGCCTTTTTGCACTTTGAACTTGAACCCATCTAGGATGTATGGAAAGTTTTTGAAACTGCTAGTCTCATGGTATTTTCTTCTGATATTTTTTGTTTCAACTTGCAGTTACAAACTTGTTGTGTCCTCAGCAGAGCCTAGAAAAGTGTCATCTCCGACCATTTCTAATATCCAGGTAGCCTTTCTTCTAAAATCAATTTACTTCCAGTTAAAATTTGCTTTTATTTCCTTAAGGTAACTTTGTGGGCCCCATCAGAAGCAACTAAGGCCCTGTTTGGATCCAAGGAGATAATAGTAGCTGCTAATAATTAGTTCCATGGATCCAAACAGGTCTAGCTAATTATTTGTTGAATACCAAACTAACAACTATTTCACTAGTTGAACAATACTAGATAATAACAGCTAACATTAGTTGTGGCATGTTAGCTAGCTAACTATTACAAGTTAAAATTTGCTTTCATTTCTTTCAGTTAACTTTGTGGGATTTTCCCCTTCAGAAGCAGCTAAACATAGAGACCTATAACTATAAGTGACTGTTTCAAACTTATTTTTTTGCTACCAAAACAAGACTGTTTCCCTTTTCACTTTTGGAATTCTGAACACACTGAAACTGAATTGCAGGGATGGTTACGTGGATTGAAAGGAGAGGGTGATAGTGAACAGCTTCCGACTATTGCCATAGTTGCAAACTATGACACCTTTGGTGCTGCACCTGTATGTTTATCCAAAAAAATGTTCCTACAATGTTCTTTAATGTTCTTCTAGATGTCTCTGATAACACGGATTTTCTCAGGCACTTTCTGTGGGAAGCGACAGCAATGGAAGTGGAGTTGCGGCTCTTCTAGAGATTGCAAGACTATTTTCACGTTTGTATTCAAATCCTAAGACAAGGGGCAAGTACAATATTCTCTTTGGGTTAACATCTGGTGGACCCTACAATTACAATGGAACTAGCAAGGTAAGTACACATTTGTTTGATTTAGCAACTAGGTCCTTTGTGTCATCTGTGTAAGAAACTTACAGCTGTTCTTTTTCTAAAAAACAAATGATGCAGTGGCTTAGGAGTTTTGATCAGCGTGTACGCGAGAGCATTGACTACGCAATTTGCTTGAACAGTGTTGGTTCCTGGAGCAATGACCTCTGGATGCATGTATCAAAGCCTCCAGAAAATCCCTATATCAAGCAAATCTTTGAAGTGTGTTAATCATTTGAAGCTTGTTGGTCCATAACCTTAGCTATCTGTAATGATAGTCATAATGATATCTGTGAATTTATTTGCTTTTAGGAATTTTCGGATGTCTCTAAAGAAATGGGTGTTTCAGTTGGAATCAAGCACAAGAAGATTAATGTCTCAAATCCTAGAGTATGTACTTCATGATGTTTCAAGGATTAAATATAGTCTCATGTTGATTTCAGTTCCAATCAGGAACATTTGAACCAAAAAAAAAACATATATGATAGGCATTATATGACAACAACCTTTTTGAATACACATACAAGAGTCATCTATGTAGAACTAGTGACTAAACCTATACATGAAGTAAATAAAACATATGTTTCTTATGTTCCTCTGATCCACCTTTCTGTCAATGGTAGGATTTTAGTACACCACTGTTATTGTAACTTGCATCACACTGCCATCTTCACTACATAGTGCACGCATATACTAATCAGGTTTGCAAGTCGTTTACCTTAGTGCTTGTTTAATGTTTACTGAATGTGAATTGAAATCATGATCTGCCTAGTTGGGTTCTTAAATGCTCCTGTTGCACCTTATTGTTTGTGTCTGTCTCCGTCGCACCATGTTTCACGCTTTGCAAACTTGTAGGTAGCATGGGAACACGAACAGTTCTCAAGGTTTAGAGTGACTGCACTTACTCTTTCAGAAATGTCAACGCCTCCTGAATTTTTGGAAAGCACTGGTGGTCTTCATGACACTAGGTGAGTCGCTTCCAATGCATCCTTAGTCTTTTGGGGGCAAGCACTCCAATCTATTTTAATACTTATATGTTTCTTTACCTTTTTTGGCAGAGAATCTACAGATGTTGAGTCAGTAATCCGAACTGTCAGATTAGTTTCTGAGAGTCTTGCAGTAAGCTAAATCATTTGCTTCTCAGTTAGTGCTTGGACAATTGTTTTTTATTATTGATTTTTCGGTGTATATGTTTATGTGGGTGGGTTATGGGGCTGAGAAGCTGGTGCAATTTGGAGAGTGCAACATCCAGTTTCATCTTTATTAAAAAATGGTCTACAGTGCACAATTTGTTGTTTGTTTGTGATGATGAGAAGTCATTGGAGGCTTGAATCATCATACTGCTAGTATAAAAAATGATGATTGAAAACTAAATCTACTGGCTCCCTCTTGCTCTTGTACAGAGACACATCTATGGATTGAAAGGAAGGAACATCGACGTTTTTGTAGAGAATAGCAGCTTAGCCATTAATCCTCACTATATCCGGTCCTGGTTGGATCTTTTGTCACGGACTCCACGTGTTGCACCTTTTCTGCAGAAAAATGACCCCTTCATAGCGGCATTGAAAAAGGTTTGGATGGTTGCTTTCCATGATTTCATCTCACCTGGTTCCTAGTTTTCTGGCAAGACATGACATTGGTATTCTGGTGCAGGAACTATCTGAACACACTACTGATGTGCATGTTCAAAGTGATGCGCTTGATGGCATGTTCACTTTCTATGATGCAATGAAAGCAACTCTAAATGTGTACCAGGTATGTTTAAGTAACCACAAGCCTATGTGCATTTTGTTCATGTTTTGGCGTCGTCGTTCAATTTCAGAATAGAATGATCATAAAGCTTTGTAATGCTTTTAATTTTAATACTGTCCTGATAGATTACCTGACGATTTAATCACCATGAAAGGGTATTTCAGATTTTATAATGTGAAGTTGAACGCCGCTTTTAAGTTGTGCCTTTGAGACACCATCGAATTGAAATTTTCTCACACAGTCATTATTCCCTAACTACCCAGGTTGCAAGTGTTACTTTTGATCTTCTGTTCCTTCTGGTGCTCAGTTCCTATCTGATCATTCTCTTCTGTTTCCTTGTAATCACTACACGGGTATGTATCATTTCTTTGCCTGCTTTATTCTGGATAGAATGTGAACATCTTGCTTTGTCGCAACTCAGAAGTACATGTGACTTGCTTGAACAGGGTGTTGATGATCTCATTAACATATTCCGGCGGCCTCCATCACGCAAGCTTAAGGGGGCATAGGCTAGGTTATGTTTTGTGTATTAGCTTATGTTTTGTGTATTAGCGCCAAGAGCCGCGTGCCTAGTTAGAAGAAGAGATAGACATGAGGATGACAGGCAAGCTAGCTTCCCACAGCACATAGACATGTACTTGCAAAATTTTACTGTTCCCCCACACTCCGGCTAATGTGAGTGGCTTCTCAAGTTCCACAGCACAAAAAAACAATTTCTTCACTTTTTTGTGTGAGGAATTTCGACTGTAATTTAGCTGTATGTTGGTTACAATTTTGGCTTAATTGGACTGGTGGTGGTGTCTGAGACAGAAAAGGCACGCACCACGTTTTACTCCCATCGCAGCTCTGAACTTTGGATGCTGTGAAATTCTTGTCCGAAACACTGAAGGCCTGCCGTGCCTGTGTCTATGAAGTGCTCTGCTGTAGTTTTGATTTGCATTGTCTGCATCAGGCAGCCCTTTTAGTTGTTGGATTTCACGAACCGCAGCTTTTAAGCTTTTTGGCTCAATAGCTATGTTTTTAGATTTTTGGCTTTTGGAATAAACTTTTCTGGCTCCAATAGTTGCAAAATTTCAAGTCGCTAAAGAAGTAGGGAGCATTTTTGTCGGTTTTGTCTAGCAATTTCCAATATCGTAGCTCCTAAAAGCTAGAAGATATTTTACACCAGCGATCTCTCAGTATTTCCTAATTGTCGCAGTTATTTTTAGGACATGTTTGGTTGGCTATCAAAATTTGTCGTACCAAGGATTTGACAAGCCAAAAGTTGGGTAAAAAAATTGGTATTGAATTAAACCAAATGCGAGAAGTTAACAAGTTTTGATAGCCAATCTGGCAATTTCTTGGTAGTTATATTTCCCGCGTCATCTACACCTACAGATTGGCAGATTGGATACGTGGGGCATATATTTTCGTGCTATTGGAACAATTCTCAGTGTGGAAAGATTGGAAGAGTTTAAGATTGGGAATGGGAATTGCTCTTAAAATGCTTTTCAGCATATAATTCATTTTCCTTGCAGCTCAAAATCTGGCTTGCTAAGTCCAGCAAACAAACGCACCCGTTGTGAAGCCCGGCCTTGTCATGGAAAGCGGTCCATCCCTACGGCGCTGCCATCGTGCTCCGATCCGGCCGGAGCCGCCTGCAGATGCAGATGTATGATCTATCTGCTTCATCTTCGCCTAGCTTCTTCTCTTCTCTTGTCTGTGATCGAATCGACAAGACGATGGGCGGCGTCTGGCTCACAAGCTCTTCAACACAAAACTACCATCCACTGGACCGAAGAACAAGATTACAAGAAGCAGCAGCAGAGAAGATGTTGCCCCTTTCTACTCCTGGGCCTAGCTCAAGCTTGAGCATGCGAGCATCAAGTGGGCAAGGGATCCCGGCTCCCGCAGATCGCCGAGTCTTGTGCTAAGCGGTCGGGGCGCAGCCTGCTCATGGATGATGCCTCCTCTCCGGCAGCCCAAGCTGGATCCCATCTCCCTCTGCATCCCGGATTGCACTGATGAACTTGATGACCCTAATCTGCTGCAGCTGGATGACGATGACCTCGCCTCCATCACCATGGACATGGATCACCACTCACAGCAGCCACAGCTAGTCGGCACATGGAAGGAGCTTGAGCCACCTCGCTCTACAACAAGAACAAGGAACACAGGACCCTCAATTTCTCAACCTTGGCTCCGGCAGGTTCTGCATTACAAGCTTCTTCTCACACATAAGGACTGACACCGGGATCGGGATTGCTAACACTAACACTACTGGTGGCTCTGCCAATGAAATCCATTGTTACCAGAATAATAATACGAAGGACCGGAAGGCGACCACGGAAGGTTGAATGGGAGTCTCAAAAATTCTTTCGAATCTTTTACGTCCTCGGCTCGGCAAACTACCCTAAGAGCAAAACCTCACAAGATGCGAGTGATACGCGTGCTAACGGGTAGCAAGATATCCCACGCGAAGTCTTAGGCACAAAGGAGAACCCACAAAAGAAGATGGAAGCAAGAGCCGATCAAAACAAGCGGAAACAACCTTTTCAGCACAGGGGCGGACTGTCCGGACCCCCTAGTGCGGACTGTCCGCAGGTCAGAAGGAGTGGACCAAACTTTAGACCCAGAATGAGTGAAATTAGCCTTTTCGACACAAGGGCGGACTGTCCGGGCCCTCAGGTGCGGACTCTCAGCGGGTCAAAAGTAGTGGACTAATCTTCAGACCCAGAACGCGATCGGAACGCACCAAAACTTGACTTGCGGATTGTCCGGGCTCAAAGAGGCGGACTCTCCGCAAGTCAAAAACTCGATTTCTCGGTCAAATCAACTCCGATTGCCATGAAATTTTAACCGTAGGTTCACAAGGCAATAGGGAGGCTACCTCTAAAAGGTCATAGCCCAATTTGACACGAATCAAGAGAAATTAAGAAAGGGGTGAAAACCCGTCAAGAACTCGTGATGAAAAAAAATCACCCCGATCTACTTGATCGTGAGGAATTAGCTCAAACCCTTCGGTGGGATTGATCCCCTCATGTTATAGCACGAATCAATGTAAGAAAAATGGACTGAAACGGTACAAAATTGAAAAAATTCGACCACGAAAATAGAGGGGAGAGATGAACTCGGGATGAAGAAATCAAGAACAACAAAAACACAAATCCATCACGGGAATCACATGAAAATAAAAACCAGAGGGCACGAGCACACTAGAAAGGTGCTCTTTCCACGAATAAATTACTACAAGGTTTACAGTGGACCTCACACACTCAGAAAAACTAGAGACTGAGAAACCCTAGGATGAACAACTGGAATGGGAGAGGTAAGACTGAGTGGAGGCAGTCCCCTCTTATTTATAGGCATATTACACAGTTCCACTTCTGCCCCTAGATATTATTTGGGCGAACCACCTAGCCAAGGTCACTATGGTTCAACTCAAGATTTCTTGATCCGACGGCCACCGCGCCTTCTCACTGATAGCCTCGCTCCGAAGTGATTCACCGATGCCGCACGTGCCATCCGTCCTCATCGGGACCTTCGCCCGGGTTTTGAGGCCCAAACCCGCGAAACCCGCCGCCGATGGTTTTGAGGGCAAACCACCAAACCGCCCGCGAGTAGAGTAGCCCGTACGTGTCCCCCGCCGATGGTTTTGAGGACAAACCACCGAACCTTCTCGTGAGTAGTGTAGCCCGTACGCGTCCCCCGCCGTGTACACTTGTGCTTGTCGATGTCCCAAGTGTCAGCCACCGCGGCTGGCCACCCGGCCGTCTGGTCTGTCAATCTAAGCCTAGCGTCCGTCCTTCACTGCACCCGGTCCGTTAGCACGGCACGCTCTACTTGACCTTCTCCCGACCGCTGCCATCGCATCCGGACTCCACACCTGCACATCACGAGCTAAGAGACACCGTTTCGACACATAACCCTGTGCCAGGGGATCAGTAGAACCACCGAACCAACCACACACCAAAGTGTTGGCATGTTGACAATCACTCATTACACAACAAGGGCGCTCCACAATGGTTACGGAAAAACCATGTGTTCATAATCTCCCCCTTGATGAGTGCATTGTCAACACCAACACAAAGCCAGAGAAAACCCACTCAAGTGACCAAAATCCAAAGAAAAGCTCGAAACGGTCACTCGCAATGAGCAAAGCAAAACCAACAACTTGGTCCCCAAAGACATGGGCAGCGGCTCGACACAACCAAGCAAAATAAGCTCAAAGCACCTGAAAGCGGCTAGACCCTCAAGACAGAGGCAAACGGCTCGACACGTCTAGCAGAGCAAATGTGCAACTCCCCCTCGACAAGTGCATCAACCTCATAAATGCACATGAATGCACACTCTGGATTTGTGGAATCATTCTCCCCCTTGTTGACAAAGCACTTATCAAGTAAACAAGATAGCAACTCCCCCTTAAATTATGCTATGAAGTGCACATAATGTACAATGCAAGTATACAAAGCTTCAAGAGTATAGCAAGTGGATTAAAACCATGCTCAAGTTGGTACCGCATATGTATTACAACAGGCGCAAGACAAGGCCAATGCTCAAACTGATCAAATGAAATGGAATATGAATCATAAGTATTTTGACCAATTTTAAGAATATCTCATAAAAGGTGTTCACCAAAGAGGATAGCACATAACACATATGAGCAGGAGATCAAACTAGTGCTAGCACATGTATACAAAAGTGAACTACCCCATATAACGATCATACATCATGTCTCAAGGAAGCACTTAACACTATAGCTTCAACATTGATCAGAGTTCACAGCGGTTTTACAAGGTTATTTTTAGACATGTGTATGTGAGAGGATCAAAACTGTCCGCTGAAAATTATGTTATTTTTATCATGTTTTTCAACCACCGCGAGTTCATCCCTATGTGCAAGTGGGAAGCCGTCTCGTCACGAGTGGTTGTGGACTAGCACTACAATGCCCTAGTTCATCTCACTCGAGAGAATGAGAAGCAATCTCGTGACATTGCGGTAGGACAGTAAAGATCCAACTCCAAAGCATTTTCATCATTACTTAGCTTAGCCATCAAGTTTTAGCATAAAGATATCAAGAGATCCGAGCTAAGTATATGATTCAAGAAACATGAGACAAAGCAACTAAAGCATACATATGAAAGCACATGGATCTCAACACATCCTACACATGCTAGTTGCCATCTCAAAGGTGAACAAGTGTTTTTCAGGTTTCATCAAGTATTAAGCATGTTCACATTTTCAAAACAGGCTTAGCTCATAACATGTATCAAGATGATCAAAAAGAGCTTAAGTTGCTATATAGCCATCATGTATCCATAAATCATATCAACAAGAGCAAAATCTTAATTAACAAGCTATACAAGTGAAGCTAAGCACATGATATATGATACATGATGATATGCAATGCAATATGATACAAAAGCAAAAGCAAAAATAAAAACAAAAAGGAAACAAAGCAAAAGCTAGTGTACAAGATACAAAGCGACCCTCAACTAAAAAGGGTAGCACACTCCCAACTCCCCTCGCAAGCCTGCAAACTAGGTTTGGTCGAGAGGTTTGGTGAAAATGTCAGCTACCTGGTTCTCGGTGCGGACATGTATCAGGTCTATGGTTCCCTTCTCATAGTTGTCTCTCAGGAAGTGGTACCTCACCTCAATGTACTTGGTTTTGGCATGGAGCACTGGGTTTTTGGCTACACTTATGGCACTGGTGCTATCACAGTAAAGTGGCACTCGGGTGAAGTCTAGGCCAAAGTCTCTCAAGGTAGCAACTATCTAAATTAGCTGAGAACAACAAGCAGCAGCAGCAACATACTCAGCCTCACAAGTGGATTGGGCTATGGAAGACTACTTGCGAGAGGACCAAGAAATAAGAGACAAACCCAAGAACTGACAAGTACCAGAAGTTGACTTTCTCTCAACACGACAGCCAGCATAATCAGCATCTGAATAACCAGAGAGCGAGATGGTGGAAGCGGTCGAGTACTAAAGACCAAACTCAGGAGTGAAACGAAGGTACCTCAAGATCCGCTTGAAGGCTTGATGATGAGAGGTGTGCGGTGAAGACTGAAAGCGCGCACAAAGATAGACTATGAACTGAATGTTCGGTCTTGTCACCGTCAAGTACAACAACGACCCGATCATGCTGCGGTACTCCTTCTGGACCACGGCTTCTCCCTCAACATCTTCATCTAAGGCAATGGTAGTTGCCATGGGCGTCGAAAGAGGCTTGGCCTCGCTCATGTCAAACTTCTTCAAGAGATCCTTGGTGTACTTGCTTTGGTGCACAAATGTCCCTTCCCGAGTTTGCTTGATTTGCAACCCGAGAAAGAATGTCAACTCGCCCATCATGCTCATCTCGAACTCCTTGCTCATCAATCAAAAAACCTTGCCACAAGGGTGTATGAAGAGCCACCAAAGATTATATCATCCACGTATATCTGAACAATGAGAATATCTTTGCCTTGCTTGAGGAGAAACAAAGTCTTATCAACAGAGCCCATGGTAAAACCCTTCCCAAGCAAAAAGGACTTCAACCTCGCATACCATGCTCTCGGGGCTTGTTTGAGACCATACAAGGCTTTGTGGAGTTTGAAGACATGGTCTGGGTGCTTAGAATTTTCAAAACCAGGGGGTTGCCTCACATACACTTCCTCTTCTATGTACCCATTGTGAAAAGCACTCTTGACATCCATCTGGTACAGCTTGAACCCTTTCGAAGCTGCAAAGGCTAGGAGGATCCTAATGGCTTCTAAATGGGCAACAGGAGCAAAGGTTTCCTCAAAATCTATCCCCTCTTTCTGGCAAAAATCCTGAGCAACCAATCTAGCCTTGTTTTTAACTATCACCCCATCCTCACTCTGCTTGTTCTTAAACACCCACTTGGTACCTATGGGATGACATTGTGGAGGTGGAGGAACTAGGACCCAAACTTGGTTTCTCTCAAAGTTCTCTAACTCCTCATGCATGGCATTGACCCAATCTACATTAGATAGTGCATGTCCAATATCTTCGGGCTCAAAATTGGCAACAAAAGCAGAATGTGTGAAGTGAGAGATTTCATAGGACCTGTTGCGAGTGACACGCTGGTTGAGGTTAACGATCATGGTCTCAGGAGGATGGCAGTACTGAATGTGTATAGGCGTCATTCTTGATGAAGTAGCCTCCCCTCAACCATAGTTAGAGCTCTCTCAGGTGCAAGAGAGGGATACTGGTCGTTCGGCCCCCATGAAGTCGAAGAAGAAGGATCGAGGCCACGAACCGACATAGTCATCGCAGGGTCGATAGGGGCAGCCAGTGGAGTTGGCTCGGGGGTACCCCAATCGGCATCGTCCAGCTCCTCCTCCACAAGGATGCTCTCACCCATCTCCTGATCACCTGCACACTCAAAGACAGGAGAAGAACAAGGTGTGGTTTTATCGAAGGTAACTTCACAAGTCTCCATGATGCGGTTAGTCTCAAGATTAAGTACTCTATATGCACGTGAGTGACTAGCATAACCAAAAAAAATGCCATTAGAAGAACTTGACTCGAACTTGTCTAAGTTACCTTGCTTGAGAATGAAACACCGACACCCAAAGACTCTGAAATAGCTCACCTTGGGGAGACGACCAAACCGCAACTCATAAGATGTCTTCTTGGTAAAAGCTCGAAGAAAGATGCGATTTGAGACGTAACAAGCTGTGTTGATAGCTTCGGCCCAAAACCGCCTAGGAGTCCTATGCTCATCGAGCATCATCCTGGCCATCTCAATAAGGATTCGATTCTTACGTTCAACAATCCCACTTTGCTGAGGCACATAAGGAGAAGAAAACTGATGCTCAAGACCCAAAGACTTACAAAAGGCTTCAAACTGAGAGTTCTTGAATTATGTGCCATTGTCACTGCGTATAGCTCTCATGGCATTCTTGGGAAGCTCATTTTATAGCCTAAGAATCAAATCCCGCACATGAGAAAATGCCTCATCCTTGGACTCCATGAAAAAGACCCAAGAATAGTGTGAAAAGTCGTCCACGATCACAAGAACGTACCACTTCCCACCATCCGACCGAACCCGAGCTAGACCTATAGTGTCCATGTGAAGAAGCTCGCCGGGTTGTTTGGTCATCACTTGATTCACAGGGGAATAAGAAGAGGCTACCATCTTCCTGTGATGACACGGGTGACAAACCAAATCCTTCTCGAACTTTATCTTTGGTAATCCTCAGATTAGATCAAGAGAGCTCAATCTTGCAAGCAAGTCAAAACTCAAATGACCAAGCCTCCTATGCCACTTCCAAAGCTTAGAAAAAGTGTGTGCCACCAAACATCGAGACACGCAGAAAGAATAAGAAAAATCGGCATGAAAGACAAGTCCAAAAGGCACAATCGAGCAAACAAGATCACCACGAGAATCAAAAATGCGAGAAAGGCCCGGCTTAAAGCACACTTCGAAACCATCTTTATGGAGTTGCGAAACCAAAAGGAGATTGAAATGCAAGCTCAAAACCAAAGCAACATCCTTGAGCACAAAGTTCTCATTGAGCCTTACCGACCCACGAGAAAGCACCTTACCCTTACCATTGTCCCTAAATGTGATGTACTCCTTGGAGGTCATGGGGTTGAGGCTGGAGAACTAATTTGAATTTCTGGTCATGTGGCGCGAACACCCGAAATCAACAAGCCATATGTTCTCCAAGCCTCCATACTGCATCAATAGAAAGACATGGGATGAGCAAATGATCCGACACTGGGGTTAGTAAACTAAGGAGAAAATCAGTGCTGGGTCATTTGCCCTGGAAAAGTGTTAGGAAAAGCACCATATGTGCCATGTCCCATGGGAGAGAACCGATCACCACGAGAGAGAAAACGTGGTCCGCTAGAAGTGTAGGACTGAGCTGCCATAAGACCTTGAGTCATATTGAGGATGACTTGGACCTCACCGGGCACGACCATCACATGGTCTCACAAACTGAGGCCTAGCACCTTGAGGTCTTGCACCTCTAGGTCAAGCATTCCTCCTCTGAGCAGGTGAAGCATGCATACCATGAGATGGGCGATGCATGTTCTTGTGTGAAAGCTCAAACTCACGCCTCTCATCTCTCTTCGTCCTAAAGAAAAACTTAAACAAGTGACCATCTCTGTTGCAATACTCATAGTGGTACACCTCTCTCTTGGGTTGTGGGTGACTCACTCTGTTGTGGACATGGTTCACTCCTGGAGATGGTTTATCCTTAGGAAGAGGCTTATCAGAGATGTTTGGCAAAGTGTCAAGTGGGTTCCTGAGGTGGTTAGATTTTGGAATCCACCCTTGTTTCTGAGGTGGAGCTTTGAGAGTCTCTTCAATCACTCCATCCCTCACAATGGGCTTGGTAGGCTTAGATGGCTTAGGTGGGTTAATCTTGATGAGCTTGGGAGGATTGGTGGATTTCTCACTCACGCTCAAAATACTATGTTCACCAACCTTGCCAAAGACATTGTTACCCTCCCCACCTGAAGCAAAGCCTAAACCCGTTGTGTCAGTACCCCTCTTGTACTGACTCATCATCATGCCCAACTGTGGCTCACTGCAAGAAAGCCAACTCAACATGTGCCGAAGGAATGTGTTTTCCTCTTCGGTCTTTTTCTTGTCATGCCTACAGTTAGCAAGCTCTAGCTCCACGGCTTCACAACAAGCACATCGTGCACTAGTACCATCTGCACTAGATTTCTCATGCAAAGCTATCCTAGCAACTTTCTCAGAGATCTCGGAGCACAACTCAGCACAAGACTTTCAAGGACCTGATAAAACAGGCTCAGCTCTAGCCCTATTCAACTCCTCAACCAAAATAGAGTACTTGGACTGTAAAGAAACGAGACTAGACATGTGAACAGCACATTCATCGCACTCAGTCTCATCAGACACAACAACCCTATCCTTCTTTGCACGCTCAAGCTCATCGAAAGTGCAAGATACTTAGCCTTGAAATCATTGCGTTTGTGAGCAGCACAAATAAGCAGAGCATCTTGCTTAAGCATGGTGTCAGTCATAGAATCAAGCTCAGCAAGAAGAGATTTGCAGCAGAACCTCCTAAATTATATGGTCTACACACACCAATCATTGTCCCGAAGACCTCTGATAGCCATGCATGTGTACCAAATAACCTAGAAAGATCTGTCAGATGTCCTTAAAGAACACTGATTAAACCACATTTGACAAATCATACCAGGATCAACAAAGGAGAAGCTGCAACATTACAACATTTTTTATAATATAATTTTTTTGAAAAATACAAATTAAAAATGGCCCCTTATATATCTTCTTGCTTGCTGAAAGACTTTGGGAAGAGTTTCTGATGACTCTAGAAAAAGATTTCAAGGAGTTCTTCAACTCTTCTATGGAAGGTCAAGAGGAGAGTCGACTTCATTGACAAAGCTCTACTGAAGTACGTTTGAAGGGTTCGTCTTTGAAAGTGAAGATAGTGTATAGTATAATGCCCTATAATTACTAACATGGTGAAGACGAAGTGCATCTAACGTTGAAAGAACGTATAGGACGAGCATATCTCATATCATGCATAACATGATAGTATAATGATAGTTACAACTCCCTCCTTATATTCTGGGAGTAGCTATTGTCCCATGTAGCTGTTCTATTGATAAATCTTATCCTATACCAGGTTTTGTTTACCAATTGATAATCTTTTATTCCATAAGTTTCTAACCCTTGGGAATTTTTGGAATATACCTTGATATCCATCACTACCTCAAAACCCAAGCCTGGTATGAATACTGAGTTCATCAAGTACATAAAATAAGCTGGTGCATTGGTGAGTCCAAAAGACATGACCAAATACTCAAACAAACCATACCGAGTGGTAAAAGCAGTCTTTGGGATATCTTCCGGGCGAATCTTGATTTGATGATACTTGATTGAAGATCAATCTTCGAAAACACCTTTGCCTCCACCATCTTTTATTGGAGCTTTGTTTTATACATGAAATGATGAGTTGATTGCTAATTCAAAAACTACTTTCAAAACCTTATTTTACCCCTCTTTCTATATTTCAAAATCTATAAGGAATTTTGATATACTCTCAAAATATGGTTTGTAGATCTTGACAAGGGCTAAAATTATGGTATTCAAAGTTTTTCAAGTTTCCAAAAAAAATTTCAAATGAATTTGAAAATACAGTTTTTCAGCAATTGTCCCTTTTTGATTTCAAATCCATATTTCAAAAATTATGCATAATTTGGGAAAACTTTGTATATGAAAAATATTTGGTTTGAAAAGTTGAGCATTTCATAGTTTTGAAGATTTTCAAGTTTTATTAAAAAATCAAAAGTAATTTCAAATATTTTTTTAGGATTTTATTTCCCTTTTGAATTTGATTTTATTTTCAAAATCTAGGCAGATTTTGAATATGCTTATTAAATGAAAAGTGTAGCCCTTGAAAAGTTATGCAAACTTTATTTTTGGATATTTTCATGTTGTTATGTAAATTTTAGAGTAATTTGAAAAATTCTAAAATATCTTGGGCTGCTACAGTGGCGGGTGACGTCATCATCGTCCTTCTCTCTCTGTGTTCCTCACTGTCGCCGTGTCCTCCCCGGCCATGCCGGCTTGCCACGGCAGCCAGCTCATGCCTCGCGCTGGAAACTTCACTGTGGACGTGTCGGCCGCCTGCTCGTCGCCGTCGAAGTATAAATAGCAGGTCAGCCACCGTAGTTTCTCTTTTTTTCCCTGCCTTTTCTCCGTCGCCGCCAGCTCCGCCGCTCACTGCTGCTGTCGTCGAGCCACCTCTGACCGCTTTGAGCATACCACTAGCTCCGCCTCGCCTTTGCGCGTCCCCCAGCTAGTTCAAGTAGCCCCTCACCACAGGAGTCGCTCGTGCACCGTCGTCTTCCTCGCGCGCGGTGAGCGCGCCACCGCTGATCAGTTCACCGTCGACCGCCGCCACCGCCGGAACGCCGCTGCCAGCCACCGGAGTTCGCCACCGCTGCCATCGTCGCCATCAAGCTGGTGCTCCGCTTCATCCCCGGTCTCATACAGAGTCGCGGTGAGCTCCTACATCTGTCCGTGCCCTCAGATTCATCTCTACAGCGCCGTAGCCGCCGGCGTACGTGCTCACCGCCGGTGCTCTGCTCTGCCAGCCGCCGCGCGCATGGCCGCTTTGGCTAGGAGCCAAGAATGGCTTCATCTTCTAGCTTATCACGTCCATCTGAGTGCGTAGCGTGCATGGGTAGATTCGCCATCGCCGGAGAAGCTCTGGTGAGCCTTGCCGCCGCGCCGCCATGCCGCCATGGCCGCCGTGTCACCGCCGCTTCATTAGCCAGCCTAGCTTGCTCGCCGTGTCGAGCCGAGCCTGTAGGGCCAAGCCCCGACGCCAGAGACCTCGCCGTCGGTGAGAAATCACCTATTAACGCTGGCGGGTCTCGGGTCAGCCCGGGAACACTGTTCCCCTTTTTCCTTTTTCTTTTTTAGAAAATGTTTAAAAATGCTTTTTCTTCAATAATTCATAGTAAATCATGTATAGCTCCAAAAATTCTAAAAATTTTTGTGTATTCTCTTTATGATGTTTCTACCTAGGAAAAATATGAAATGCCAAATTTGAGTATATTTTGCATAAGTTAAAATTAGATCTTTTAATTAAAAAATACATCTTCAATGATTTTTTAATAAATAAAATAATTGGCCTTTATTTCTGAAAATTATTTTGCCGTCTAATTAGACCAAGTTCTTTTCAAAATAAAATTTTAAGCTTAATTAGACAACTTTAATTTTATGTCTTTATTTTATGCTTTTAATTAATTAACCCTTTTAATCCTGATTAATCATTATAGGGTTGTTTGACTTTTGGATTGAGTGATGACCTCAGGTCATTAACCCTTAATGACCTTTGGCACTTTTATTAAGTTGTTTGAGTTCTTTTTATCGTGCAAGTATGTTTAATTAATGTTATTTTATGTGTTTTGTGAAAGCCTTTTAGTTCTGTTGGCTTGCGACTTTATCGTGAAAGTAAAGTTGTTCTCAAGTTAATTAAGTGGTTATGCTTTCATTCATGTATCGTCATGCATCAAGCTATGAGCTCAATATGCTAAAACATACATCTTTATTACGTATAGTCGTTTCGAGAGAGTAGATTGGATCATGGTACATGATCTTCGAAAGATGCCATCCATCATTGAAATCAAAGTCGTGGGTGTTTGAAAACTATGAGTTTAAACTTAAAAAGTATGCCACTTGTCATTTTTGTACAGGGCAATTGGTTTATATTTTTGAGCTGAGATTTTTATGGTAGTCTATAATTGACATGTGATAGCTACTGTATTTTTCTAGGAATTTTCTAAAGTATCTAAATAGCAGTCCTTGTTATACTCTTTTCTTAATGTAATGCTGATAGAGGGTTACTAGTAGCTTTTACCTATATGTTTGAATGATGTTGACTACCTTGTAGAAGATTAAAATGAGTCACTCATACATAAGCATCCATGACCATCATTCATGTTCACACATATACATCTATGATCATGTATTCATACATGTGCACGTGCATCATTCTAGGATCATGGAGAGAACGCTCGTCGTAAAATAGGGAAGTTTGAAGGAAGAAGTCCACAGGAAGCTCCCACTCAGGAAGTGATCAAAAACTAGAAGAAAGACATGAAGTCATACGAGTGCTCAAGGAATCAACTTCACCCATCTAAGGAAGGTAAGCCCCAGAGCATTTCTCCTACGGTTTGCAAATATCACATTGCGTCATTTTCTATGTTTCTGCATTAAGTTATAAGAGATGATTGGAACCGTTGCTGCATATTGATATTCCTTGACTATCGATATATCTTTTACCCTGATAGAATCAGGATCGTTATATTCTTAGTCATGCTTAATTAGACCAGTAGAAGTCGGATGATTTATGTCAACAAATTAAAAATAATCTTTCCTCATATCTTCTTTCTTGCTCGAAGACCTCGGGAAGAATTTTTTATGACTCGAGTAAAAGGTTTCAAGAAGTTCTTCAACTCTATCTTCTATGGAAGGTCAAGAGGAGAGTCGACATCAATGATAAAGCTCTGTCGATGTACCTTTCAATAGTCCATCAGATGCAGTGAAGATAGTGTATAGTATAATGCCCTATAATAAACTAACTTATTGAAGACGAAGTGCTTCTAACATTGAAAGGATGTATAGGACGAGCATATCACATATCATGCATAACATGATAGTATATTGATACTTACAATTCCCTCCTTTTATTCTAGGAACAACTAATGTTCTTTGTGGCTGTTCTATTGATGAATCTTGTCATATACCAGGTTTTGTTTACCAATTGATGATCTTTTATTCCATAAGTTTCTAATCCTTGGGAGATTTATGGAATATACCTTGATATACACTATTACCTTAAAACTCAAACCTGGTATGAATTCTTGATTCTTTTGTTAAGTATGTGTCATGCCTTGATTCCTTTCAACTCTAACACATGCTACCTCCTTGACATCGTGTGAAGATGAATATCGTGCTCAAATATCACTTTGGTTGTGTCCTCTAAGGTACCATGATCCTTGACTTAGAAATATCATCGAAACCTCGAGTCTCCTGTGGCTTGCGACCACAAGAAAATACAGCTAAGTGTTCGCCGTTACCCAAGTCAATGATCGTGATCTCTTATAGTCCATAGTTAGGGTGATGTCATCTTGTCAACACTTCTTAGGGATTGAAAGTTGATCTTTGAGTTCCTAAACGCCTTGTGATGGTGACCAACTTCTGAGTTACCTGTTTGATGTTTTGAGATGTGGGTTACTCCTATTGTGCCCTATAGTGGTGTCATGTTTCGTAACCCTGGTGCCGCGACAGAACCTAGAGTCTCTTGTGTGACCCGGGCACACAAGTTTCTGCTGGGCGCGCGCAGGTATCATGGTTTGTGGGCATGAGCTATTATAGCTTCGCAATTAATGTACCCCTACTCTTTGAACGAATCCTTACTTAAACTCCTTTAAAAACCTAAATACCTTGTTTGTTGCAACCACTTGTATATCTTTGTTGTAACTCTTGAATCACACCTTGTTGTTTTATGAACTTCTGTCAAGTTGATTTACTTGACACATTTTCTTTTCCATTGCTTCCCCACGGGATTTTGTTGCTCTAAAATCTCGGGACGAGATTTCTTTAAGGGGGTAGGATTGTAACATCCTAGATGTTAACGTAATTAAAATATTAATAATGTGCTTTATCAAGCATAATCATTGAGCATCATGGCATAAATACATTCATGTTTTAATAATATCTTTTATGTGGTGCTTTATTTTATACATGAAATGATGAGTTGATTGCTAATTCAAAAACTACTTTCAAAACCCTATTTTACCCCTTTTTCTATATTTCAAAATCTATAAGGAATTTTGATATACTCTCAAAATATGGTTTGTAGATCTTGACAAGAGCTACAATTATGGTATTCAAAGTTTTTCAAGTTTCCAAAAAAAATTTCAAATGAATTTAAAAATACAGTCTTCCAGCATTTGTCCCTTTTTGATTTTAAATCCATATTTCAAAATTTATGAATAATTTGGGAAAACTTTGTATATGAAAAATGTTTGGTTTGAAAATTTACTATTTTGGAAGATTTTCAAGTTTTATTAAAAAATCAAAAGTAATTTCAAATATTTATTTCTAGGGTTTTGTCCCCTTTTTGATTTCGATTTCATATTTCAAAATCTAGGAAGAATTTGAAAATGTTTCTTAAATGAAAAATGTAGCTCTTGAAAAGTTATGAAAATTATATTTTGGGATATTTTCAAGTACTTATGTAAAATCTAGAGTAATTTGCAAATACTGAAATGACTTCAGTTGCTACAGTATTGTTGACGTCATCTTCATCATCTTCCCTCTCTGCTCACCGGCGTCCGCCGTGTCCTGGCCACATGGCTTCTTGCACCCACGCGCAATGGAGCACCTGGCCATGTTCGAGAAGCCACAGGCCACCTCCCTAGGACGTGCACTGGCCCTCTCCCTCTCTCTTTTCCCTCTCTATCGCCACCGCCGTGCCATCGACGACACCGTCGATTTCTCGGCCGCTGTTCATCCTTCATCCAATTGCTCACGCAGCTGGCTCCACCTTGACCTTGTACTCCCACTAACCTCGCTCGCGCTGCCTCGCACCATCGATGGTGCCCACGCTGTCGATTTTCTTGCGGCTATTCGCCATGCTGCCACCATCGTCCTATCCATGGTCGTGCATCCTCGTCTCATCTCCGCTGCAATCGAGCAATCAAGTGAAGTCACAGTGAGCTACTAGTGCTGTCCATGCTTCCTTTTTGACCCCTACTGCCTTGGCGTGGTCGAAATGCGCCGCACCACCATATCCGGCTTCACCAAGCCACCGTGGCCGCAGGCTAGCTTGTTCCGAGCCCCGTCTGGCCACCTAAACCCTAGGTTGGGTGCGCACGGGCATTAAGATCCCATCAGTGGCTTTCCCATAGCCGAAAGCCATGCTGTCGGCCAGCCCCATCGCTGGTCGAACGCCCCTGCTCCTGCTCTGCTCTGTGGAGAAGGAAAGGACATGGTAATGTGAATAGGAACAAGTACAAGGGTCTTGGTGCAAAGTTCGTGACTCATGGAATAGTACCAGAAAGTGCTATGGGCTAAGTTGTAATTTTGTAAAAGTATAGGGGCCTTTTTGCAAAGCTGCCAGGCCAGGCCTTGGCAGGCCGTGTTGGGCCAGCCTGCTCATGCACTTGGGCCGCGCCTGGGGCCTCGTATGGGCCTGTTGGGCTGGTTTCGGTCCCAAGCCTGGTATGAATCTTTGATTTTTTTGTTAAGTATGTGTCATGCCTTCAACTCCGACACATGCTACCTCCTTGACGTCGTGTGACGATGAATATCTTGCTCGAATATCACTTTGATTGTGTACTCCAGGTACCATGACCCATGACTTAGATAACAACACAAAACCTGGGGTCGCCTGTGTGGTGTTACTACTGGGCGCTCGCTGATATCGTAGTCTATGATCATGATCTCTTATAATCCACAGTTAGGGTGATGTCATCCTGTCAACATTTCTTAGGGATTCAAAGTTGTTCATTGAGTTCCTAAACACCTTGTGACTGTGACCAACTTTAAATCTCTGTTACATTCTCAATCTTGTAAGATTTGGGTTACCATAGTTGTGCCCTCACTATAAGAAATATGGGTTTTTATGACAGAATTCGTCATGACGGAGCCTGATTTTGTCATATAATATACCATAATATGACGCGCAATTTTGGGTCATCACAAATTCATGAGAGCCAGATTGTTTTATGACAAAACAACTCTTTTGTCACATAAGAGCATCATATTTCATCACAAATTGTGTGGCGCAGGAGACGATCACTGGTTTCCTATTTTGTGACGCTAGGAAGTGCCTTTTGTGACTGTTTCACGGCGTCATATTATAGTTAGTTCAAAATGACCTCCTGAAGCGTTACTGTACCCCTAGAAGTGGGCCCAATCCTTGACCAAAATAATTCCCCAATCTTCCATCGATGGGCTCATCCTCATCCATCCCCATCCCCATCTTCATCTCGACCCCAACAACGACAAGGGCGGAATCTAGAGGCGCGGTGCACAGCGGGCGGGCGGCGGCCTCGGTCGAGCGGATGGCGGCCTTGGGCGAGCGCTATGGTTCTGGGCGGAGGCAGGTCCCCCTCTCCCCCAACTGACAGCGCGGCGGCCCATCGTGAGCTCTTCTGGTGGTGCGGTGAGCGGCGAGCGGTGGGCGTCCTCATTGTGAGTGTCGATCGAGGTGAAGCACGGTCACCGTCGTGCTGTCTCTGGGCAGAGCTGGTGCCCTCTCTGCCCAGCTGACGGCACAACATAGTGGGTGGCAGCAGGTTGGTAGGCAGTCCCCAATCCCCACCCTTTCTCGTTCTCCTTCGCTCTCAGGCTACTGCTCCGGTGATTCCGGTGAAGAAGGCGCCATGTCTAATTGGGGAAGCTCTGCAAGTCAATCGAGGGGTACTGGAGCCTCCAGGGTAGAGCACCATCTGGAAGCAAGCTCAAGGTGGGCTCTGGAGCCGTATCCCCTTGGCAAGGAGACCGGGCTACCCTTGATCCCATGCCCTGACTGTAGGATGGCCAGAGTGATAGAGAGGCGGTCAGGGAAGCAGACGACCAAGAACTACCTGCGTGTGTACTTCAAATGTTCCAGTGTAGTTTGTCTTTTGTAATGTATGAATGCACAATCTGGTGCTTTTTCAAGCAATGCAATCTGGTGCTAAGTTGTGACTTGTGTGATAAAATTTTGGCAAACTTGTGTGTGATCCAATCTAGTTTGAAGCAATGCATTCTGATTTGAAGCAATGCATTCTGATTTTGAAGCAATGCATTAAGGCAAACTTGTGTGTGATGAAATTTTGGCAGAATGTCTGTTACTTCCAGCCCATACATTTTGTGACAAATTATGTACATTCCATGACAGAATATGGGCATTACATGACAATACCATGTGTCATGAAAACACAGAAATATAAGCAGTATGTATTTGCACCATGTGAATGAATTTTGGGCACTGTAACTTGCATCACACATCAAGAGTTCACTGGAAACTAAATCACTGCATATAAGGTCTTACAATTTCATAATTCAGATACACATATAGTAGCATGATTCAAATACAACAAAATCACTAACAAAATAGTTCAATGTTCACAAATATCTAGAAATGCAGTGTTCACAAATATCCAGAAAGGAGGTAGTTCAGTCATCATCATTGCCTTCTCCTGAAGCACTGTCTTCTCCTGAAGTATTGCCATCTTCTTCTGGACTATGGTACTCAAGGTAGGTTTCATCTTCATCTGCATCTGGGTCGTTTGCTTCATCATCTTGAGTTGTAGGTCTCTGTTGTCGAATGATGTCCACGAGGTCTCTATTAATAGGGCTGCCTGGTTCATTCTCTAGGTGCAACAAATCCAAATCAGGATGAATATCTCCCACTACACCTTCTCTAGATGAAATATGCTCCTCTTGGTATGCCTCCGGACATCTCATCTGTACCTGTTCTTGAACTGGTTGGTTTGTGTCTGACTCTTCAACATCAAAAATATGTCGATAGCCAAATTCTTGGAGCACTCGCCAACTTGAACCTAACTTTATATCTTCCAAGAGGAATACTTGTGAAGCATCTATGGCCATAATGAATGGATCATTCTTATACCATCGGCCTTGGATGTTTATGCTCTTGAAGTAACCATCATCTTTCATCTGGTATGTCCTTCCCTCCAGATGGTACCATTCACACCGAAATAAGACAACAGTTCTACGCCCTTTGTTGTTCTTATTGTAAGTCAACTCAATTATGTCTGTGATTGTCCCATAGAAGTCAATTGTATCTGCACCATGAGTACCCCTACTTTTGATGGTGGAGTTCTGTGTCTTCTTGTGTTCGTCACGATCCACTGTGTGGTACCGTACCCCATTGATTATGCAAGCTGTGTACGAACGCACTCGCGGATCCGGCTGACATGCAAGTGAGTACATGTCTTCATCAACATGTGTTGTGCCTTCGTATTTCAATCTTGTAATCTGCAGGTTGGAAATAATACAGAATAAGTGAGCTTTAAAATGTACTGCATGATACATTATTAAGTCATGTTGTAGAAATTGCACACACATGATCCTCAAACCATGTAGAGAATTGTGTTTGCATCATTTTTTCAACATCATTGACCCCTTGTCGTTCTAATTCTGTCCTATACAGGCTGCAAAGGAAGAAGATAATTAGTTATTTTGTGACACTAATATTGAATATAGATATCTGAAATGAAATACTCACTCTATGTATTCGTCAACCTCTTCACAGTTATTTAGAACAAACCAAACCATGGAGTCATAATCATTGTCTTGGTAATGAAGTTTTGAAGCTCCTAACAGGTTAATACCATGACCAAAAATAGAGTAACCATTGGGTGAGATTTTTTCTCCATCTAAGTTTCTTTCAGGCCTAGTGAACCTAGTGATGATGTCATTGAAATATGTTGAGCATTGGGTCATACACTCATAGGCAGTGTATGCCTCTGCAATACATCCTTCAGGTCTTGCTTGATTGCAGACAAAACGCTTAAAGGTGCCCAACCTTCTCTCAATGGGATACATCCATCCATACTGCACCGGTCCCCTAAGTAGTGCCTCATCAGGTAAGTGTACTGCTAGGTGAACCATCACATCGAAGAATGCTGGAAGATAAATTTTCTCTAGCTTGCAAAGGATAAGCACAATATCCTCCTTCATCTGGTGTAGTGCATCAATCTTTAGAGTTTTGGAGCAAAGTTATCTAAAAAACCTACCCAATTCAGCAATTACTTCATATACATCTTTATGCACCAAACCACGAAGGCCAGCTGATAAGATACGTTGCTGCATTATATGACAGTCATGTGTTTTCAGCCCATGCATAGATCCTCCTCCCTCCATATTGACACATCTTAATATATTGGAGGCATAGCCATCTGGAAACTTAACATTGCTCACAAATTGCAAGAACTTCTTCCTGTCTTCTGGTTTTAGAACATAACAAGCTCTTGGCTTTGATGATGAACTACCACTGTCATCTAGCAAATGAAGCTCTTTTCTCATACCTCTGTCCTCCAAATCTAGTCTAGCATTGATGGTGTCCTTTGTCTTGTTTGGAATATTAATTAGAGTTGACAAAATGTTTTCACATATGTTTTTCTCTATGTGCATGACATCAAGGTTGTGTTGTAGCTTTAGTTTTGGCCAGTATTCCAAATCATACAAGCTAACCTTCAGATGCCATAGTGGTTCATTACAACGTCATTTTCTTATTTTTGGCATATCTGGATTCTTGCCTGGAACATAGCAAACTTCATTCAACCTTGCCATAACCTCATCTGCAGTAAATGTCCTTGGCTTGTCTCTTTTTTCATGCTTGCCATTGAAAGATTTATTTGTCCTCCATTAATGGTTTTCAGGGAGGAAACGTCTACGTCTATGGTCTAAGAAACCAATTTTGTTTCTAAGACCGCAGGAGCATGGATTCTCATCACAGTACACACATGCGAAGTAACCTTTAGTGGTTCTGCCTGACATGGTGCCTAATGCAGGGTAGTCATGGATTCCCCACAGAATCGCTGCACGCAGGCTGAAATCTTTGCCTTCAAATGCATCATAAGTTTTCACACCCTTCCAAAGCTATATCATGTCTTCCATCAAAGGTTGCATAAACACATGGAAATCTTTGCCTGGTGATTTTTTTCCTGGAATCAATAAAGCAAGCATGTAATTGGATTGGTCCATACACATCCATGGTGGAAAATTGTATGGTACCACTATCACTGGCCATATGCTATATGAATTGCTCATTTGACCAAATGGGTTAAATCCATCGGTAGCAATGCCTAACCTCAAACTACGGGGATCATCTGCAAAAGACTTGAAAGTCTCATCAAAATCTTTCCAAGCTTCCCCATCAGCAGGATGTCTCATTTCATTTTCAACTACTACCCTCTTTTCCTTGTGCCATCTTGCATACTGTGCCCGCTGCTTTGACATGAATAGCCTTTGAAGGCGTGGAATTATTGGAAAGTAACGAAGGACCGTTTGAGAAACTTTGTTTTTTCCCTCCTTGTTCACTTTCCATCTTGTGAAGCCACAAACTGGGCAACGATCATCTTTTTATGGTCCTTCCAAAACAAGGCACAATCATACTTGCACACATCAATAGAAACATAACCAAAACCAAGCTTCCGAAGCAGAGCTTTCATCTCGTTATAGGGCTTAGGAAGTCCAGGTACATTCTTCAAAGATCTAGAAAGCAACTCAAGCATAGCATCGAACCCAGATGTTGTTATCCGATTGTACACTTTGATATGCAGCAGTTTAATAATGAAAGATAGCCTGGACTCCTCGGTGCAGCCTAGATAAAGTTCACGCTTCGTCTCTTCCATGATTTGTTTATATAAGTTACCACCGAAGCCATGGCTTGCTGCATCACGCAAATCTTGAATCAGCCCCAGAACTCCCCTTTCACCGTCATCTAAGACCTCTTCAGCTTGTTCAGGTACAACAACATTCACTTCCTCTCTATGGTCATCCCATGGCATATATTGAGGTACATCATAACCTTCACCAGCATCATCTTGTCCAACATCATTCACTTCCTCTCCATGGTGAATCCATCTAGTATAGCACCTGGACATACCATTGATTTCAATATCCTCCTGTACTTTAGATTGGCTTTTTTCTATTTGGTTCAAGCATTTTTGGCACGAGCACTTAATGAGTTCATCTTCACTATATGTGCTTCTGACATGTTCCATAAATTGTTCAACACCAGCCATGAACTGCAGCGTAAATGGTGCACTATTATAAATCCAGCTTCTGTCCATCTCAACCTGGATAAATTTAGAAGGCAAAAATTTAAACTATGGTCATTCATCTCTACATGCAATTTTGTAGCTTTCTGTGCTATGCTGCCCAAAGTAATATGTGTGCCAGTTCCTAGGACCAACCAGGCACACCATGACACCTGGTTGCAAGGTGAATTAACTAATGAACTACTGAGTAATCTTTCTTACATACATCTCATAATACGGTATTAGTTAGTGATGCACATCCAAGGGTGTCACCCTTTTTATGACTATATAACAGTATGTGAATTATTGCAAATATAGACTTCATGCTCTGGTGCTCTCACAGAAATGATGCAAGATTAACATACGAGATAGGATAGTTCAGTAACATCAGCAGATGCCAGAAATAGAATAATGTATTCAAGTTAAGTGAGCACAGAAATAGATTTATAATAAAACTAGTAAGGAAAATACTATAACCAACTGGCAAAGAGAGAAAGAATTAGCATAGGAGAGCGAGCCATTCATTAGCCTACCATCTACTAGCACCATTCTGTGTCACTTGTGATTCCACAGAACTGCTCACACGATGATCGGGACTAAAAGATACTTCCTAATGGGAGACAGGAAGCACAGCAAGCAGCAGGACACTACCTCCGCTCGAATCTCACCTCTGCTCGGAGCAGAACTGGTCCGTAGCAGCGTCCAGGCAGCAGATCCACCTCCTCTGGGCTCGGTGCCTGAACCCTCGCGGTGGGCGGAGTCCTCGGCGTCGGGGTCTCCGGCGGCGAGGTGCTTGGCGTCATGACCCTCGACGAGCGGCCCCACTACGAGGGACAGAGCCCGGCGCACACATGACCGCGGTGTCACTTTGTTTTTTTCACGCTTTACAACAAGTGGACGGCAGCAGCTCAGTATGTGTTGGTCCATCGGTTCAATGACATGTGGGCCCACAGGCTAATCTAGCTTCTAATGCAGTGAGTTCTTGTTGTAAGTCCAGAGAGGGAGTATTTCTCTTTTTAATTCATAGAAAAATGTTGTAACAAGGAAATCTCACACATACTGACTCCGATTGTGATGCATTTTTTTTCTATTTTTTTAAAAAATATGATGTACCTATATATTGCATTGATTTCCCTTGTTTTCTCATGAATGCGAGTTATGAACAAATACAATTTTGCATGTTAAAAAGTGTCATCTTCTGCCCACATTTTCATGTACTAAACGAGCTCAAACCAAAAAGTGAATAATACAAAGACTGTACAACTCAGTCATATGTACATTTCTTATTTAGGTCATTTATTCATCCGAGGAAGTCATTTAGTACATGAAACTATAAGAGTTATGACTGAGTTATGAAACTATAAGAGGGATGAGTAAGATTTGTGAACAAAGTTAGCATCACTTTCTCGGATGAACAAATGACCAAAATAAGAAATGTACATATGATTGAGTTGTACAATTTTTGTATTATTCACTTTTTGGTTTGAACTCGTTTAGTACACCAAAAAATAGTGTCTAGTTTCTAAAATTTGAAATTCAAAATTCAAACTATCAAAATGAAGTCAATTCAAAAAATGACAAATGTAGAGAAGGTACATATCGATGTGCTGAACAACTTCATTCATTACCACTTTTCAATTTGAAGTCATTTAGTACCCCTAAACTTGAATTTGAATTCCTAATAGTACTAACTCTCTCACTGTCATATGGGCCCCATGGCGCCAGAGCAAATTTGGCCACGTACACCACACGCTCTCCCGCCGCAACCCCATCCACTGACAGATGAGCCCCACAAGCCTCCCGTCCAGCCGAGGAAAAATTTCGGCTCCTGCCTTATCCTCCCACCAGACCACGTCCACCACCAGAAAATTTTGGCTCCTGCCTTTCCTCCTCCTCTCCGCCGAATCCCCCTCTCCGCCGCATCCACCCCTCCGCGCCGCCACCGCATCAACCCATCGCCCTCCCTGCCGCCGCCGCATCCACCAATCCCCCCTGCTGCTGCATCCACCAATCCCCAGTCCGTTGCATCCACCCATCCCCACCTCCACCGGATCCGCCCCATCCCCCCCCGCCGCACCACCGGATCCGCCCCTAAGCCGCACCGCCACAGCCAACCACCCCCCTTTTGCTGCACCGCCGGATCCTACCCATCCGCTGGAGGTCCACCAAGGCGGTGGCCGTAGCCGTACGTGACGCCACCGGAGGACCACCAAGGCATCACGGGCTACCTCAGCGGGGCCCTGATGACATTCTCCCTCAGCTCGGCTTACTCCTAAGGTACATGAGAATGACTCACTGAATTTCTAGATGTTGCTCATTTCAACATATGGTATGACTCATTGAACTATGTGTGTGGTAGCTATGTGTGTTGGTTTTCCTGATGGTTGCTGTGTTCGTTTACTCAGAAATTGATGCATCTTTGCTTGTGCTGTTTCATTCACTCCTTGGCTTGTGTTCTCAAGTTAAAACATGCTCACTATGTACTAAAGCAATGGAAGACAATAACTGTACTGGGTTATGAGATAAAATGCTTAAGTTAAACACAGATTTTGAACTGAACTTGCATGAACACTGTCATGCTGCATTGTAAAATGTCAACTGTTGTCAAATGTTAGTTCTTTCTTATACCATTTATCTATTGTTCTGCCAGCTAACTACCATGTTAAAGAATACTGATTTATTAGTTTTTCCTTCAACTCCTTTACAGAAACTGAAACAAATAGTTTCTAATATCTCTGCGTTTCATCATACTAAGTAATACAAGAAATGACAAAATCAAAGTATGAGAAGGACAGGGATGAGCGTGTAAAGAAAATCCAGGAACATTTTCGGTCTCTTGGTATTCCAGTTTTAGCTAGTGAGGTTAGAGAGGCTTTCTCGAAACAGGAAAAGGGCAAACAAAAGACAGTAGTGTCTGACAAACCTTCATCTGACAATGATTATGATCCAACATCTGACCTTGATAACCAAACTGACAATGATGATGATTCTGATGATGACCTCGATAATGAGGTTAATACTGAGGAGAGATGCATTACTTGGGCAAATAACAAGTTTGTGGCCTATCTGTTTCAATCATGACTTTGATGTACTCATCTAATATATCTTACACTATTGTCTTTTATAATTCATAAAATTCCTGTTTCTCATGGCAGGCAGGAGAGATGGTTCCAGGAGTTTGCCCTAAGAAGAAGCAAAAGGCGAGGGCAGTGGCAGCTAGCAGCCAGCAGTTACCAGCCACGCCAACAAGACTAACTAGGCTGCAAGCAGCCATGTCTTCGCCTGGAGGCCGTCGACCTCCAAGGCAGAGAGAGCCCTTGCCTCCTAAGAATACTTCAAAGGCTATCCCTAAACCTACTGCCACTCACAGTGCCACCCAATTGCAAGCCCAACTCAGCGCAAGCAGGAGCCAGATTCAGACCACAGAAACTACTACCACAGTGCCTAGTAGTCAGAAAAACACCACAACCAGTCCACCTATGTCAGTGCCTATTCCAAGCTGGTAGAGTACTGGTGTGACCCAAAGAGTCAGGAACATGCCTTGCACCAACTGTCTTTGTTAATATGCAACTTCAACTTTTTGCATGTGAATGAAAACTTTGTATTGCATTTATGGTGCAGGAGAAAAGTGAGAAGAATAAAGTAAACCGAGGGCAAGTGCAGCTTCACCAAAGGACTGGATCTAGGTGCTATATTGCCCATCGACACAGCCTGGTACAGATACTTATCTTTTCTATAATTAACTTCAAATATGGGACACTTGTAGCATTATAATTACAAAGTGCTTTTGAACTGTCAAGTTAGCACATGCTCCAATTATTTCTAGGATGAACTCTGATTTGGAGCACAATCTAAGATTGAGCATGCTGTTCTAGTTTGCTGCAGCTTCTTACATATTCTGCTACTGCTGCTTAGATATTTTCTAATATGCATAAGTGGATGGACATATTATTTCAAGAGCAACTGACTTTGAGCATGCTGTAGTAGTCATTCAATGATGGATTTATGGTGATACAGTGCATAATATTTTGGGATCTTGCTGGTGAAATGTATAAATAATCCTATGTTTGTCCACCCCTCACTTTACAATCTTGGATATCCTTGTAAATTGTTTCTTACATGATGCAGAGGGCTAAGTACAATGACATGGACCCAGATCCTGTTGATTTCTTTGGGGAATGTATGAATAGTCCATAAAATGGTCGTACTTGACTTGCAGAAGACATATATGTAAGTTACATAATTGTTGGATACATGTACTATACTCAAACTCAAACATGGTTCACACTGTTGTATGTCCTTGTTTTGAAGTGAAATCATTCTATATATGTAGGCACAAATGGTTGCAGAGAAGACGAGAGAACCTGATGAAGGAGAAGAACCAGTGTCTCCAACCAAGATTGTTGCTGATAGTCTAAGCCAGATCAGCCGTTCCTCGACCTTCCTTCCAAACCTTGGTCTCACTAAAAAGTAGAATGCTACCCAGTCCGCAACAGCTGCAGTAGAAGCCCGCCTGCAAGCTCAATTTCAGGCAACCCTCCAAGCAGAAAGAGAGGAAGCTGCTAGGAAGCAAGAAGAGTTGCAAGCACAGCTTCGAGCTCAGCAGGCATCTCTTGAAGAAAACCAAAATTTGCTGCGCCAGACCCAAGAAGAGATGAATAACAAGTTTGAAGAGACTAATTCACTGCAGTGAGCTTTCTAGAACTACAAAAACGTTGAGGTAGGAAATGCCTATGCCTATGCCTAATCTTCTGTGACCTTGCTAGAACAACAAACTTGTGTCTGTTGGAACTTTGTGGAGTATTTTGTCAGAACTATGTGGCTATGTGTGAACCTGTGTGGTGTGTTGGAACAATTTGAACTTGTTTGCTGGAACCAAGAACTTTCTGTGATGTCTGAACTTGTAGGAACTTGTTAACATATCAATGTATGTCTTGTGTAAAATGGGTTGGCTCAGTTGTGTATGACTTATGAGCAGTGATGGCAGTGTGTTGTTTGATGCCTACGGCTATATATTTCTAGATGATGGTTTATGTTTCTGAGTACAAATCTCTTTTTGCATGACCTCTGGTGACAAATATAGGGTCATTGAGCCATTTGTCACTGAATGGAAAGTGACAGCCTAAGGCATCACAAAAAGATGCACAAACATACCAGCCAACATATCATATAAGACGTTTCATAAGTGTCACATAATGCTATATGAAGACGCCTATCGTCACAAAAACCGTCTGGTTGCCTACAAATCCACACCTACCAAGACAAAATCAGAATGTCACATAATATTATACGATGACAATGGTCGTCACAAAAAACTTATTAAGCGCCACCAGGGACTGTTATTTTATGACGGCTGGTATAATATGTGACGCGTTGACCTATATTATGTGACGGTATCAGCCATCACAGAAAGGAATAATATGTGACGAAAGTAACTTAGTCGTCATAAAAGGTGATGACATTATGTGATGATTTTTTTCTCTTCACGCGAGGACTTTTTATGTCGGTCGTTTTGTGACGACCTCGTGACGATGCCATTTTTGTCACAAAGTACTTTTATGACAGTTAATGTGCTTTAGATGACGATTTGGATTTGTCATGCAATCCAAAATTTCTTGTAGTGCCTATAGTGGTGCCATGTCCCATAACCCTGGTGCCGTGATGGAACCTAGAGTCTCTTGTGTGACCCGGGCACACAAGTTTCTACTGGGTGCGTGCAGGTATCGGGGTTTGTGGGTATGAGATACTATAGCTTCACAACTAATGTACCCCTACTCTTTGAACCAATCCTGAGCATCTTTACTTAAACTCCCTTAAAAACCTAAATGCCTTGTAGTTGCAACCTCTTGCTTATCTTGGTTGTAACTCTTGAATCTCATCTTGTTGTTTTATAAACTTCTGTCAAGTTGTTTTACTTGACACATTTCCTTTTCCATTGCTTACCCCACGGGATTTTGTTGCTCCAAAATCTCGGGACGGGATTTCTTTAAGGGGGTAGAATTGTAACATCCCAGATGTTAGTACGTAATTAAAATATTAATCAAATGCATTATCAAGCATAATCATTGAGCATCATGGCATAAATGCATTCATGTTTTTAATAATGTCTTTTATGTGGTCCTTTGTTTTATACCTGAAATGATGATGCTCAGGATGTTTGTTAGTTTCTTGTCCGTTTGTGTGAAATTGCTTGTTTTAAGCAATTCTTTATTGAATGATTCGTTGGGTTATGTTAGTATATTTTTGAAGGCCTATTTGTTTGTGCCCTTGTTTAATTTCAAAATTCTTTAAATTCCGTCAAGCTGGTGCTCTTCTTCAACCCCGGTCTCATTAACTCAAGCACCAGAGTCGTGGTGAGCTCCTGCGTCTGTCCATGCCCTCAGATTCATCTCTACCGCGCCGTAGCCGCCGGCGTACGTGCTCGCCGCTGTTGCTCTGCTCTGCCCATCGCCGCGCGTATGGCTGCTTTGGCTAGGAGCCAGGAATGGCTTCATCTTCTAGCTTATCACGTCGGTCTAAGTGCGTAGCATGCGTGGGTAGCTTCGCCGTCGCCTGAGAAGTTCCAGGGAGCCTTGCCGCCGCGCTGCCGTGCCGCCATGGCCGCCGGCCAGTGCGCCGCCGTGTCCCCGCCGCTTCATTAGCTGGCCTAGCTTGCTCGCCGTGTCGAGCCGAGCCTGTAGGGCCAAGCCCCGACGCCGGAGACCTCGCCGCCGGCGAGAAATCGCCAGTCAACGCCGGCGGGTCTCAGGTCAGCCCAGGAACACTGTTCCCCTTTTTCCTCTTTTCTTTTTCAGAAAATGTTTAAAAATACTTTTTCTTCAATAATTCATAGTAAATCATGTATAGCTCCACAAATTCTGAAAATTTTTTTGTATGCTCTTTATGATGTTCTCTACCTAGGAAAAATATGAAATGCCAAATTTGAGTACTTTTTGCTTAAGTTAAAATTAGCTCTTTTAATCGAAAAATGCATCTTCAATGATTTTTTAATAAATAAAATAATTGGTTTTTATTTCTGAAATTTATTTTGCCACCTAATTAGACCAAGATAGTTTCAAAAATAAAATTTTGAGCTTATTTAGACAACTTTAGTGTTTTTGCCTTTTTTATGCTTTTTAATTAAGTAATTAATCCCTTTAATCATGCTTAATAATTATTTGTTTGTGCTTATCTTAATCATGTCATTGGGGCTTAATCAACGTTATTTCATGTAATTAATGAACTTCTTTAATGAAGTAGTTAACCATAATGAACTTACTAAGTTTTGTTGGCTTACAACTTTATCGTGAAGGAAAGTTGTACCCAAGTTCTTAATTTGATTATGCATTCATCAAGCATCATGTTTACTATTTCATCATATTGAAACATATTATATTATCATGTGGCTTCCGTTAACGAAGAGTTAAACGTTGTCGAACCAGACCCCAAGAAAGAGTTGAATCAGGAATCAGCTGTTGATCCAGAGTCCAAGATCGTCTACCCCGAACACCAAGACAAGCCCCGGATACATTTAAACCTTATCCTTATTTTTTAGAAGTTTTTATCACTTTAGTTATGAAATGCTGCATTAGGGAATAGGAGTTGAGTGAAAACCTAACAGTTGCATCACCTGCCTTATTTCCATATTTCTTGTTACCTTTTTTCGGAAAATACATAGTAATGTTAGTTTCCAAATGTCAGACATGACACCAACAGTAGGGATGGTCGACACCAACATCATGGATCCACGACTTTGACTTCAATGATGGATGGCATCTTTCGAAGATCGTGTGCCATGACTTTGACTTTGACTCTCTCGAAACGAGTACACAGAATAAAGACAGGTAACAAGGAATATGGAAATAAGGCAGGTAATGCAACTGGTAGGTTTTCACTCAATTCCTGTTACTTAATGCAACAATTCATAACTGAAGCGATAAAACTTTTATAAAATCAAGGAAGGGTTTAAATGCATCCAGGGCTTGCCTTTGTTGCAGAGAAGTTAGTTTTCAAATGTCAGACTTGACACCAACACCAGGGATGGTCGACACCAACATCATGGATCCATGACTTTGACTTCAATGATGGATGGCATCTTTTGAAGATCGTGTACCAAGATCCAATCTACTCACTCGAAATGACTGCATGTAATAAAGATGTCTGTTTTAGCATATTGAGCTCATGGCATGATGCATGATGATACATGAATGAAAGCATAACCACTTAAGTAACTTGAGAACAACTTTACTTTCACGATAAAGTTGCAAGCCAACAAAACTAAAAGACTTTCACAAAAAACATAAAATAACATTAATTAAACATAATTGCATGACAAAAAGAACTCAAACAACTTAATTAAAGTGCCAAAGGTCATTAAGGGTTAATGACCTAAGATCATCACTCAATCCAAAAGTCAAACAACCCTATAATGATTAATCAGGATTAAAAGGGTTAATTAATTAAAAGCATAAAATAAAGGTATAAAATTAATGTTGTCTAATTAAGCTCAAAATTTTATTTTGAAACCATCTTGATCTAATTAGATGGAAAAATAATTTTCAAAAATAAATGCTAATTATTTTATTTATTAAAAATCATTAAAAATGCATTTTTAATTAAAAGAGCTAATTTTAACTTATGCAAAAATTACCCAAAACTAGCATATTATATTTTTTCTAGGTAGAGGACATCATAAAGAGTATGCACAAAAATTTTCATGAATTAATCATGCACCAATAATTAGTTATGAAAAAAGATAAATATTAGCACTATTCACAAGTTAGGAAAAGAATAAAACATTTAAAAAGATAAAACGATCCACTGGACCAAAACCGGTCCAACAGGCCCATACGAGGCCCAAGGTGCGACCCAAGTGCACGAGCAGGCTGGCCCAACACAGCCTGCCAAGGCCTGGCCTAGCAGCTTTGCAAAAAGGCCCCTATACTTTTACAAAATTACAACTTAGCCCACAACACTTTCTGGTACTATTCCATGAGTCACGAACTTTGCATCAAGACCCTTGTACTTGTTCCTATTCTCATTACCACGTCCCTCCCTTCTCCATAGAGCAAAGCAGGAGCAGGGGCGTTCGGCCCACAATGGGGCTGGCCGACCTATTTTATTTCCCACCAAATTTCGGTTAAAACGGCATAATAGTTTGAGAAATAGAGCGTCCACCATGAGGAACGATAACAGGATGGTAGATTTTATTCCTCATGATTGTTTGGCTGTGCTTGTACTCATGCCAGGAAAGATAAGTATGGATTATTCTATCGCTGACATGACTTTATATGTAAAACGAAGGACTCCTTACTCCCATGAGGTATTACAAAAGCTACTTGGATGACATTTTAAGTTTTGGGGTTTTGTTTCTTTTATAAGGAGGGAAGCCTCAAATGCTGAAAGTAATCAAATAAAGCTAGTTCTGCTCCATGGGAACTAATTTGACTCCTGGTGTAGCTACATCATAAAGGAACTATACTCGATCCAAGTGGTAGTGTGTGGTTTTGTTAATTGATGTTTTAACCAAGAGGTTGCATCGAATTCCACTAAGTGGGTTTCCACCACTTAACAAGGAATGCTAAGAGCAAGAATTCGATGCAGAACGAAAGCAATGTCACCTCAAATTAGATGAAACCTGATGGTCCTATGGTATCATCATAACATGGGAACTACATGTCTAGATTTTTTTATGTATTTTATCGTCGTTTGGCATCTACTTCTATATGTACCGCTTGTGAATTGGGTTAGTTCTCACTACCTTTGAGAATGTTGCCCTATTCATGACTTTGGTTCGTATACTGATGTAGCACATGTTGTGCATACCAATGGGAAGGTAGTAGGTTATCCTATGAACTGATCTTCATAATGATCAGTACTTGGAAGAATGCTCTCATGGATTAATCTCATAATAATAGTACTTCATAAGAGTCAATGAAGGAAATTCCTTAGACGAAAATTTCCTAAGGAAAAACGACATCAGAAAGTTGGTATAATCAGCTAGGATAACTTCCTGGAAGATTGGATCAGCTTGACAGTGGGACTGTCATTAACCATGGTTTGCAAGTTTCTCAAGGTATTTCCCTAGATAAATTCTAAGTTTCTTCTCAATAAGAAGCTTGGGAATTATGGCTAGCAATTATCTGAGGTCACACCAATTTTATGGAGGACTATAATAAGTGTTACTCCACAGATTTCCAAAGCTAAGGGTTCAACTATGGCGCTTTTGGACAGGAGTCTGATTCGACCAAAGATCTTATAGACAAGAGGAGTGTGAAATAATTTATGTACTTTACGGGAATTGCTAACCATTGCTTCTGTTCTAAAAGTAAGTAGATATAAAGGAACCTTTTGATGTGTTTTATGATACATCAAAAGGATGGAGTGGTTATGTTCCTACACCAAGCTGATACGATAATGCCTATGCCTTCCGACAAAGGAGGAAGCTATTCAATGGGATATTGAGTTCGTGCTCACCAGGCAGAATTTTAGGCGATTTGGGAATGCCACTTATTTGGCAATAGGCAATATTTCTAAATCCTCAGAATTTTGTGTGTATATTCGTTCCGCCTAAGTCAAATACGTAGCCTCCATGATGGTGGAAACAATCAAAGTGTTGTTATGCGAGGACGCACTATCGTTTGAATCAGTCGAACATGAGTGCTAATGCTATGTACCAGAAGTTATATTATGATAATAGGCAGCCCTTGTTTGAAGATAGTTCCTCACGCCATTTTAACATATGTGTGGTATTTGGGTCATTTGTTTTCCTAAAAAGGCAAAAGCAAAAAGGGTCAGAAAGCAAACACAGGAATATTTTAATTGTACGAAGAAAGCAACAAGAGACCCAAGTTTTGCAATTTTTGGTCACTACAAGCAAGATATCTTGTGGGTTGTCAATCGCCTCATTAAGTAATTTTGCTTCTCAATTTGTGAGGCTGAGTATTGACTGTCTCAACCTGTCTACTTATACGCTGTAAGCAAAATTGCTCGAGTGTATAATGTTCTAAAGACCAGCGTGTCTAACCAGGACCATAGGGGTAACTCACTATTGGGAATGTCGACAACCAGAATTAAGTATGTTACAGTTCACAGTTCTGCTTAGCATCTTCATACTTCAGGTCAAATGAGGTAATTGGCTTATATTGGGAGAGCAGGTTGAGAGCTGATATGTTCTCTCCCAAGACTCACGAAAAAGTTGACTACTTTGAGCCTAGACTTTAAGATCATGCTAGCTACCCAAGGATATCGAAATGAATCCTTTCAGAGCTTCTATGGCTAAAAAGTCCATGACTCAGTTAAAGCTAGGTAGAACCTAGAAGAGAAGGTATCCTGACATTAATGTTAGTTGCAGAATTGATGGACAAGTTGAAATTGTCTAGCAACACGTAAGAGCTGCATACCCATGACAGAAAAGTATCAGCAGCAAGAGAAGGCGACCACCCAAATTGAAGTTGGTGACCTTGCTTATTTAAGATTGTCACCAATGAAAATACAACGGGTCAAAAAAAGAAAAAGAAGGAAGCTTGTAGTTTGGTTTGGTTGGGCCATATCAGATTCCACAAGAAAGATAAGGTGAAGTAGTTGACAACCTGTAAGTATAGACGAGAGCGAGTACAATCTTGCCATGGATCATGCACTAGCAAAAAAAAGTTTTATATTCATGAATAAAGGCTTAAGTCACATGAAATCTCTGTTGATCAACCTCAATGGGTTGAAAGAAGTCAGTTTTGAATCCTGGATAACAAGGTAAAGTAACTTGAGATCAAGTGATAAAAGTGTGACTAAGGGTTGCGAATCAGTATGACAGAAGAGCTATGATGTGAGAGACGCCAATGTCCTTTGTGTGAGGTACCGCTTTTCAAAAATAAAAGCTAATGCACCGAATCTCGGGACGAGATTCCTATAAGGAGGGAAGGGCTGTAACACCCTGGTATTAAGATTGCATTTAGAACTTGCATTCTATTAGCATAAGCATCATTATGCATGGCATCAACTAAACATGAAATGCCATTCCATGTGATGGTTTGAATTGCTTGAATTTATGCCTGTGTCCTTGGAATTAGGTTAAAGTAGTACAAGTTCTTGATGTTTGGTCACTAGATAACTTAGAAATATTTAGGATGTAAAATTAAAATAGATTTATATTGGCCACTTTGGCTAATTAAGCTTTTAATGATGAGTTGACTAAAAACGACTTATGGAGTGATTCTGTTCGACTATTTCAAAAGTGCTTCAAAACCTCTTTTCTGGCTTTTGACCACTTAATAAACTTTGTAGATAATTTTACGAGGAACAAAAGTTATGATTCTCTTGTTTCATGAAAATGCTTGGAAAATGTCCAAAAAGGGTGGAGAATGCAGAAGTGGGGTGCTGAAATTGAATTTTAAAGTATTTTAAAAGTCTTTTCTTGGGGAGTTCTAAATTTCTATTTTTTAGGAAAAACTGGGCTTTGACCAAATTGGATGCAATACTCTATTCTTCAAGAGCAATACTCTATTCCTTGTTACCTATTTTTGGAAAATGCATAGTAATGCTTAGCCCTGCTTAATTAGTAGGTTTTCAAAAAGAAAAAGAATGAAAAAGATGAAGTTGGCTTTTCTTGATGGAATCATGATGGTAGTTAATAAATCGAGTCCAGACGGGTACTTGCATTGGGAAAGAAATCCCTCTGTAGTGCTTTCATCTACTGATGCCCTAGGTCCCGTGTCGATGGTGATCTGCGTGTATCGAGACCTAGATAGCCACCCACACATGGTGTGGTATACTTCTGGGGCTGAGAGTCCCATGTATATTGATATGCCTAGGAGTTTGAGTCTCCTGTATATCAAGTGGTTGATATATGGCTGCGGTTGTTATCCCGGTATATCATGTGATCTAGTATGCTTAGGAGTTAGAGTCTCCTGTATATCATTGATCTAGGTCCCAGCCGGGTATAAAAATGGATTTGAATCGCCGTTGCTTCTCGGAGAAGAAGACTCGATCTCTGTTCATCATCGTAGTAACAACTTGAATGATGATTAAGGTTTAAGAATGGAGTTGGTTGGTAAGCTTGAGCTAGAGCAAGACAACTTTACTTTTTGTTATAATCAATGAAAAGTTAAAACTTGTTTCCCAAGAGCATTTCTGCAAAAATCCTTATTTCTTGCGAGCCTTAACTTGTTCCTCTGGCCTGCATTCCTGAGTCTTCACCTCTCTTTTTCGTCGGGTCAGTCTTGTTGAGTACTTTTGTACTCAGGTTTTGTTGAACCCCTGTTGCAGGTGCTAACTGGTGTTCAAATCAAGTTCATGTCAGTGGGCTTGACGTGATCTGGTTGTCCTCTCCCGACTTAGGCGCTCTACCTAAGTTATGTTCTATAGTTCTTCTCTGCTTCCGCAATTAAAGTTAAGTTTATAAAAGTTAACTTATTCATATTTTGTAAATTCTATGTTATCATTCTTCCGCACTCTGATATATATATTTTGTAACAAATGTTGTAATGTTAAGTATGTGTCATGCCTTCAACTCTGACACATGCTACCTCCTTGACGTTGTGCGATGATGAATATCTTGCTCGAATATCACTTTGATTGTGTACTCCAAGGTACCATGACCCATGACTTAGATAACAGCGTCAAAACCTGGGGTTGCCTGTGTGGTGTTACTGCTGGGCGCTCGCTGATATCGTAGTCTATGATCATGATTTCTTATAGTCCACAGTTAGGGTGATGTCATCCTATCAACATTTCTTAGGGATTCAAAGTTGTTCTTTGAGTTCCTAAGCACCTTGTGACTGTGACCAACTTCAAATCTCAGTTACATTCTCAATCTTGCGAGACGGGGTTACCATAGTTGTGCCCTATAGTGGTTCCATGTCCTGTAACCCTGGTGCCACGATGAAACCCAGAGTCTCTTGTGTGACCCGGGCACACAAGTTTCTACTGGGTACGCACATGTATCAAGGTTTGTGGGTATGAGATACTATAGCTTCACAACTAATGTACCCCTACTCTTCGAACCAATCCTGAGCATCTTTACTTAAACTCCCTTAAAAACCTAAATGCCTTGTAGTTCCAACCTCTTGCTTATCTTGGTTGTAACTCTTGAATCTCACCTTGTTGTTTTATGAACTTCTGTCAAGTTGGAATGACTTCGAAAGCACAAGTTGTATGCCAAGTTTAGTAAGTGTGAGTTCTAGCTAAGAAGGATCCAATTCCTTAAGAATATCTTGTCAGAAGAAGGGATTTCAGTAGATCCAAGCAAAGTGCAGGAAGTTATGGACTGGAAAGCCCCAACTTTTGTCTTGGAAGTTCGGAGTTTTCTTGGTCTAGCTGGTTACTACCGATGTTTCATTCCTAATTCCTCCAAAATTGCAAAACCAATGACTAGTTTGTTGTAGAAAGATTGTAAGTTTGTATGGACAGAGGAGTGTGAGGAAGCATTCCGCACTTTGCGAAAGTTACTTACTACAGCTCCTGTTCTAGCGTAACCATACATGAAGAAACCTTTTGATGTGTATTGTGATGCTTCAAAGAATGGTTTAGGGTGTGTGTTAATGCAAGAGGGCGAGTGATTGCCTATGCTTCACAACAGTTGAGAACACATGAAGCCGACTATCCAACACATGACTTAGAGTTAGCAGCTGTTGTGCATGCTTTGAAGATATAGAGGCACTATCTGCTTAGGAGTGCTTGCAATGTATATACAGATCACAAAAGCTTAAAGTACATCTTCACTCAATCGGAGCTGAATATGAGATAGAGAAGGTGGTTAGAACTGATCAACGATTACAACGTGCAACTGTATTATCATCTGGGTAAGGCAAACATTGTGGCGGATGCCTTGAGTCAGAAGTCACATTGCCATGTTGTACAACCTCTTCTAGCCAAGAAGTTTGACCTGATGCATCCTAAAGTACTTTTTAGTATTCAAATTAGTTGCTCACTTGAAAATTGGATCATTGAAGGCCAAAAGCATGATGCAGAGATTGGTTCTTTGAAGAAAATGACCACTAAAGTGCGTCACCCGCACTTCTGTACAGATGAGCAAGGGGTGTTGTGGTATAATAATCGTCTAGTCGTACCTGTTGATGAGGCACTCAAGAATGATATTATGAATGAAGCTCATAATTCCAAATTATCCCTTCATCCTGGGAGTAGTAAGATGTATCATGATCTAAAGGTTCTATATTGGTGGGCCAACATGAAGAAAGAGATAGCAACTTATGTTGCCAAGTGTGATACTTGTTGTCAAGTCAAAGCTATACATATGAAGCCCATAGGTACACTTTGACCTTTACCTGTACCAGATTGGAAGTGGGAATACATAACCATGTACTTTATCACAGGACTTCCTGTCAGTGATAAGAGACATGATTCAATTTGGGTAATTATCGATCATCTTACAAAGTCAGCTCATTTTCTGCCAGTTCATACGTCATATCAACACTACCAGTATGCTGATTTGTATGTCAGGGAGATTGTTCGACTACATGGGGTGCCCAAGACCATTGTATCAAATAGAGGTTCAAGATTCACTGCTCATTTCTGGCATCATATGCAAGAAGATTTGGGTACCAAATTGCTTCACAGTACAACATATCACCCACAGACATCAGGACAAACTGAAAGAGTTAATCAAGTACTAGAAGATTTATTGAGAGCTTCTGTGTTATCTTCCTTTTCTTCTTAGAAATCATGGGAAAAATGGTTACCTCTAGTGGAATTCTCCTATAACAATAGTTATCAAGAAAGTATCAAGATGGCTCCATATCAAGCTTTGTATGGCAGAAAGTGTAGAACTCCAATGAATTGGGTAGAACCTGGAGAGCGAAGGCACTATGGAATTGATTTTGTTGCAGAGGCTGAACAACAAGTTAGAGTCATTCAAGAACACCTAAAGGCTGCACAGTCACGTCAGAAGAGTTCTGCAGATAAGAGAAGGCGAACGCTCGAGTTTGAAGTAGGTGAACCTATTTACGTGTAGGTGTCACCTTCAAAATCCTGTCTTTCATGTGTCTCAACTCAAGAAGTGCTTGCATGTTCATACGGAGGAGGTAAAACCATGTGGGATCAAGCTAAAGCCGGACTTAGAGTATTAAGAAGCACCAGTTCGAATCCTTGACACCAAGGATAGAGTAACCCGCAATAGGACAGTGAAGATATACAAGATCTTGTGGAGTCATCATGATGAGAATGATGCAACTACCTGGATCATTATTAAAAAGAGTTATTGTAGTATTCATTTGAGAAAACTTCAAAAGTTTTTGAGTCAAACAATTTTAACTTAACTATTTTGGGTCCAAATTGCTTATTTCTTCCCTATGATTCTTTCTATCGACCCTTATTCTTATTTCCAAAGTGTGGTGGTGGAATAGCATACTATATGGCCCTATGTTATAAAAGTTACATTTATGTATGTGTTACTTTAAAAATCTTTTCTGCTTAGATCGTAAGTTCGTTCATGCATCATGCTTAATAAAATTATTTAATTACCTTCCTCTTTAAAGTGGTTTGGGTTTAGTAGTATCAATTCTATTCATGCTAACCTTTAGATTCCTCCCTATTTATCCTTATCCTTTGTGATCTATCTTTCTTCAGGATGGCCCGTACCAAGCAGACTCCTCGAAAGAGTACTGGACCACAGGGAGTGCCTCAACATCAGTTAGCTCCTAGGTACGAGATTGGTGAAAGTAGTAGCAATCCCAATCCAGATCTGCAGGTGGAGAAAGCCAGACTTAGAGCAGAATTAGCAGAGTTTTCTTATAACAACAGTTACCAAGAAAGCATCAAGATGGCACCATTTAAAGCATTATATGGTCGTAGATGCCAAACTCCATTGAACTGGTCAGGACCCAGAGAAAGGAGATTCTTTGGAATTGATCTTGTAAAAGAAATAGAAGATAAGGTTAAGCAAATACAACAAAACTTAAAGGTGGCACAGTCTCGTTAGAAGAGTTATCTGGACAAAAGGCGTCGATCATTGTGGTTCAATGAAGGAGATTATGTGTATTTAAAGGTGTCACCAATGAAGGGAGTTACATGGTTTGGAGTCAAAGGCAAGTTAGCATCTCGTTATATTAGACCATTTTAGATTTTGGCACAAATTGGGAAGGTATCATATCGTTTGCAACAATCTGAACAATTGTCAGCTGTACATAATGTATTCCATGTATCACAACTCAAGAAGTGTCTTCGTGTGCCAGATAAGGTTGTTGATGTTGAAAGAATTGAACTTGAACCTGACTTGACCTACACTAAGTATCCAATTCGAGTTTTGGATCAGAAAGACAGTGTTACTAGAAGCAAAACAATCAAGTGGTACAAGATACAATGGAATTTGCACTCAGAAGAAGAGGCGACTTGGGAGTCAGAAGATTACCTGTTGGAGAATTTCTCGAAGTTTTATGCTTCCATCTAAGTTATAATTCCCTCTATGAGTTGTAACTGGTCTAGTGTGAGTTGTAAAACCCCTTTCCTTATGTACTTAATTGAAGCATGTTTTCTTGACACATTTCCTTTTCCATTGCTTAACCCAAAGTTTAAATCTTGGGACGAGATTTCTTTAAGGGGGAAGGGCTATAACACCCCTGGTGTTATATTAACTAAAACCTACCATGTCATCATATGCATTGCAAAGCATTCATGATTAGATAACTTTTGATGTGCACCAATTAAAACAAGTTTACATTTCATAGGTTGTTTGTGTTTCTGAAATGTTGTGTTACATGAAATCATAAAACCCTAATTTTGAATGTCACCTCAAATACTTGATTTATTCCCTATGTACCTTGAGGTCTAAACTGTGTTTACACTAGTGTCAGGCATGGTGTATAAAGTCAAGTCCAACATTTAAAATTAAACTCCAAGTTTGGATTTAGATTTAGTTTTCAAATTTGAATTCAAATTGAGCGTTAAAATGATTTTCAAAAGTCAACTTGGTCAACCAAGGGCACTATTGAGTCATGGACCTAAAAGTGTCCTTGGATGATGTTTGTGATCACTAATGACCAACCAATTAATTTAGAAACCAAATCAAGTTTGAATTCGGTTTCAAAAATCCTATATTTTAAAAGCTGGTTTTAACCCTTTTTGATAATTCAAAATATATAATGAATTTGGAGATACTCTAAAAACATAGTTTTTAGATCATGACAAGAGATACAAAGTTGGTATTCAAAGTTTTTCAAGTTTCCAAAAAGAATATGAAATGAATTTGAAAATACAGTTTTCTAGCAATTGTCTCTTTTTGATTTCAAATCCATATTTCAAAAATTATTTATAATTTGGGAAAATTTTGTATATAAAAAATGTTTGGATTGAAAATTTGAGCATTTCATAGTTTTTAAGATTTTTAAGTTTTATCGAAAAATCAAAAGTAATTTCAAATATTTGTTTCTAGGGTTTTATTTTTTTTGAATTTGATTTTATTTTCAAAATCTAGGTAGAATTTGAACATTCTTATTAAACGAAAAGTGTAGCTCTTGAAAATTTATACAAACTTTATTTTTGGATATTTTCAAGTTGTTATGTAAATTTTGGAGTAATTTGAAAAATTTTGAAAGATCTCGGGCTGCTACAGTGGAGGGTGACGTCATCATCGTCCTTCTCCCTCTCTGTTCCTCGCCGTCGCCGTGTCCTCCCCGGCCATGCCGGCTTGCCGCGGCCGCCATCTTGCACGTCACACTGGAAACTTCACCGTGGACGTGTCGACCGCCTGCTCGCCGCCGTCGAAGTATAAATAGCAGGTCGGCCGACGTAGTTTCTCTTCTTTTCCCTGCCTTTTCTCCGTCACCGCCAGCTCCGCCGCTCGCTGCTGCCGTCGTCGAGCCACCTCTGACCACTTTGAGCATACCACCAGCTCCACCTTTCCTTTGTGCGTCCCCCAGCTAGTTCAAGTAGCCCCTCGCCATCGGAGACGCTCGCGCGCCGTCGTCTTCCTCGCGCGCGGTGACCGCGCCGTCGCTGATCAGTTCACCATCGACCGCCGCCACCGCTGGTTATTTTCTTCAATCTTCTCCACCATCTTGCTCATCTTGATCTGCTCCATCTTATGCGCACCTTGGTTGACCCGCTGGTGCACAGGAGCTGCTGGAACACCGCTGCCAGCCCCGGAGTTCGCCGCCGCTGCCATCGTCGCCGTCAAGCTGGTGCTCCGCTTCGTCCCCGATCTCATTAACTCAAGCACCAGAGTGGAGTGAGCTCCTGCGTCTGTCCATGCCCTCAGATTCATCTCTACCACGCTGTAGCCATCGGCGTACATGCTCGCCGCCGGTGCTCTGCTTTGCCCGCCGCCGCGCGCATGGCTGCTTTGGCTAGGAGCCAGGAATGGCTTCATCTTCTAGCTTATCGCGTCCGTCTGAGTGCGTAGCATGCGTGGGTAGCTTCGCCATCACCGGAGAAGCTTCGATGAGCCTTGTCACCGCGCCGCCGTGCCACCATGGCCGTCGGCCAGTGCGCCGCCGTGTCCCCGCCGCTTCATTAGCTGGCCTAGCTTGCTCGCCGTGTCGAGCCGAGCCTTTAGGGCCAAGCCCCGACGCCGGAGACCTCACCGCAGGTAAGAAGTCGCCGGTCAACGTCGGCGGGTCTTAGGTCAGCATGGGAACACTGTTCCCCTTTTTCAATTTTCCTTTTTAGAAAATGTTTTAAAATGCTTTTTCTTTTATAATTCATAGTAAATCATGTATAGCTCCAAAAAATCTAAAAAATTTTATGTATGCTCTTTATGATGTTCTCTACCTAGAAAAATTATAAAATTCTAAATTTGAATATTTTTGCATAAGTTAAAATTAGCTCTTTTAATTAAAAATACATCTTCAATGATTTTTAATAAATAAAATAATTATTTTTTATTTCTGAAATTTGTTTTGCCACCTAATTAGACCAAGATCTTTTCAAAATAAAATTTTGAGTTTAGTTAAACAACTTTAGTTTTATGCCTTTTTTATGCTTTTTAATTAAGTAATTGATCCCTTTAATCATGCTTAATCATTATAGGATCTGTTTGACTTTGGAATTGATTGATGACCTTGGGTCATTAACCTTAATGACCTTTGGCACTTTAATTATTTGTTTGTGCTTATCTTAATCATGTCATTACGGCTTAATCAACGCTATTTCATGTAATTAATGAACTTGTTTAATTAAGTAGTTAACCATAATGAACTTAGTAAGTTTTGTTGGCTTACAACTTTATCGTGAAGGAAAGTTGTACCCAAGTTCTTAATTTGGTTATGCATTCATCAAGCATCATATTTACTATCCCATCATATTAAAAAATATTATATTATCATGTAGCTTATGTTAATGAAGAGTTAAACATTGTCGAACTAGACCCCAAGAAAGAGTTGAATCAGGAATCAGGTGTTGATCTAGAGTCCGAGATCGTCTACCCCAAACACCAAGGCAAGCGTCGGATGCATTTAAACCCTTCCTTGATTTTTTAAAAGTTTTATCGCTTCAGTTATGAATTGTTGCATTAAGTAATAGGAATTGAGTGAAAACCTACCAGTTGCATTACCTGCCTTATTTCCATATTCCTTGTTACCTATTTTTGGAAAATGCGTAGTAATGCTTAGCCCTGCTTAATTAGTAGGTTTTCAAAAAGAAAAAGAATGAAAAAGATGAAGTTGGATTTTCTTGATGGAATCATGATGGTAGTTAATAAATCGAGTTCGGACGGGTAACTTGCATTGGGAAAGGAGTCCCTCTGTAGTGTTTCATCTGTTGATGCCCTAGGTCCCGCGTCGATGGTGATCTGCGTGTATCAAGACCTAGATAGCCACCCACACATGGTGTGGTATACTTGTGGGGCTGAGAGTCCCATGTATATTGATATGCTTAGGAGTTTGAGTCTCCTGTATATCATATGGTTGATATATGGCTGCGGTTGTTATCCCAGTATATCGTATGATCTGGTATGCTTAGGAATTAGAGTCTCCTGTATATCAGTGGTCTAGGTCCCAGCTGGGTATAAAAATGGATTCGAATCGCCGTTGCTTCTCAGAGAAGACTCGATCTCTGTTCATCATCGTAGCAACAACTTGAATGATGATTAAGGTTTAAGAGTGGAGTTTGTTGGTAAGCTTGAGCTAGAGCAAAACAACTTTACTTTTTGTTATAATCAATGATAAGTTAAAACTTGTTTCCCAAGAGCTTTTCTGCAAAAATCCTGATTTCTTTCTAGAAGTTTGACCTGATGCATCCTGAAGTACTTTTTAGTATTCAAATTAGTTGCTCGCTTGAAAATTGGATCATTGAAGGCCAAAAGCATCATTCAGAGATTGATTCTTTGAAGAAAATGACCATGAAGGTGCGTCATCCGCACTTCAGTATAGATGAGCAAGGGGTGTTGTGGTATAATAATCGTCTAGTCGTACCTATTGATGAGGCACTCAAGAATGATATTATGAATGAAGCTCATAATTCCAAGTTATCCCTTCATCCTAGGAGTATTAAGATGTATCATGATCTGAAGGTTCGATATTGGTGGGCCAACATGAAGAAAGAGATAGCAGCTTATGTTGCCAAGTGTGATACTTGTTGTTGAGTCAAAGCTATACATATGAAGCCCGCAGGTACACTTTGACCTTTACCTGTACCAGATTGGAAGTGGGAAGACATAACCATGGACTTTATCACGGGACTTCTTGTCAATGATGAGGGACACGATTCAATTTGGGTAATTATCGATCGTCTTACAAAGTCAGCTCATTTTTTGCCAGTTCATACATCATATCAACCCTACCAATATGCTAATCTATATGTCAGGGAGATTGTTCGACTACATGGGGTGCCCAAGACCATTGTATCAGATAGAGGTTCATAGTTCACTGCTCATTTCTGGCATCGTATGCAAGAAGATTTGGGTACCAAATTTCTTCACAGTATAGCATATCACCCACAGACATCAGGGCAAACTGAAAGAGTTAATCAAGTACAGGAAGATTTATTGAGAGCTTCTGTGTTATCTTCCTTTTCTTCTCAGAAATTATGGGAAAAATGGTTACCTCTAGTGGAATTCTCCTATAACAATAGTTATCAAGAAAGTATCAAAGTGTAGAACTCTAATGAATTAGGTGGAACCTGGAGAGCGAAGGCACTATGGAATTGATTTTGTTGCAGAGGCTGAACAATAAGTTAGAGTCATTCAAGAAAACTGAAAGGTTGCACAGTCGCGTCAGAAGAGTTATGCAGATAAGGGAAGGCGACCGCTCGAGTTTGAAGTAGGTGAACCTGTTTACCTGAAGGTGTCACCTACAAAAGGTGTTCAACGGTTTGGTGTCAAGCGAAAGCTTGCCCCAAGATATATAGGACCATATAAAATCCTAGAGAAAGTTGGTGAAGTTGCTTACAAGTTAGAGTTACCTCCTGAGATGAGTATGATCTTTGCTATCTTTCACGTGTCTCAACTCAAGAAGTGCTTGCGTGTTCATACGGAGGAGGTAAAATCATGTGGGATCGAGCTAAAGCCAGACTTAGAGTATCAAGAAACACCCGTTCGAATCCTTGACACCAAGGATAGAGTAACCCGCAATAGGACAGTGAAGATATACAAGATCTTATGGAGTCATCATGATGAGAATGATGCAACTTGGGAAACATAAGGCTATCTGCGTGAAGTTTACCCTGATTTTTCTAAATGATGGTTCATAACACAAATCTTGGGACGAGATTTCTTTTAGGGGGGAAGGGCTGTAACACCCTGGTGTTCAGCTTACCTTGAGCATATGCATTGCACTTGCATAAGCATCTTTTGGATGGTCATTAATTTGAATGTTACTCATGCTTGTCCATGATGCTAAGTTAATGTTGTCTTGTTATGGAAACATGATAAAAGTGTTAAAGTGAATGATGTTTGATCACTAAGTCAACTTAGACATGCTTAGGGTGTAAAATGAAACCATGTTTATGTTAATCACTTAGGCTAATTAAGCTCCTGAGTTAAGGTTGACTCATGTTGACCAATTGTCTCTGCTAGACTTGTTTAAAAGTGATAGCTAGAGTGATTGCATATTTGTGTACCTTCAAGAGGAAATATGTAGATTTTAATAAGGAACAAAAGTTGTTTTGGGCTCAAGTCATGAAAATGTGTCTAACATGTTCAAAAGTTTGAAAAAGGCCAGATTTGGAAGCTATTTTTAGTCTCGTTGTACCTTACTTCGGGAGCTCATAACTTTTTATCTAAAATGAACTAGACTTTTCTGGTATTGAGTCGATTGTTCACTACGCATAGCTCTACCATTTTGGTATATAAAGTTTTGCTAGAACTCGATGGTTTGGGAGATACAGGGTCAGGAAAATGGCATTTTTAGTCTGCTTGTTCAAACTGAATCTAATTCGATTCAGTTCGAATTGTCCAGACCGACACCGGCCGGACAGCCGTCTGCAAGCTTTGGCTGCCGTGTGTTCGACCACCTCATCGCACGAATTGAAGTCGAGCCACAGCGCCTGGCCTTTACTCCCCTTCACCCACCGTCTCCTCGCAGCTCCACCGCTCCACCCGTCACTTTTTCCCACCACTAGCACCATCCATTTTGCCTTCATCCGCTCCATCCTCTTCTACCCACAGCAGACACCAAAAGCCAAGGTATTGGCCGAATCATAGTTCTTCTCTCGCCGTTCATGGTCGCCGCCAGTTGCTATAGCCGAGCATCTCTAGCACCGCTTTTTCCTCTCTCTCCAGGGGTAGGGTCACTAGGACCTGCTAGTGCTTATAGCGAGGTTAGCCTGGCCGATTAGAGCCTGGCTCACCGGCACCCGGAATGACCTCGTCGTCGCTGTTCGCACCGTCGTGCCGCCATGCACGGTGGCCGGCCGCCTCACGCCGCCCCAGCGTTGTGAAACTCTAGACAGGTCTCGCCTCGCGCTCGCACCGCTCATACGCGCCTCGTCGGGCCTTTCCAAGGCCGGCAAGCGCAGCGCCGCTGCCGCTCAGTGGCCGCCGTATGTACGTAACTGTACGTACATCACCGCCATGCGCTTTTCTTCCACCACCATGTGTAGATGTTGAAACATATTCCGGAGACCTATCCCGATGGATGCGTCTCGACGAGATGAGTCCATTGATGTCGGCCCCGTCACCGGAAACCTCGCCGCCGGTGAGCTCTTGCCGATCAAAGATCCTCCCCTGTCTCTGTGCTATTGACCGGTGGGGTCAGTTGACCCACTTTTAAAGAAAGTGAATTTCCAGATTTATGTTTAAGCTTTCAAAATTCATAACTTGAGAAATAATGGTCCAATGAGGTTGATTCAAGTTGCAGTATTTTTCTTATGAGATGATATACGCATGAAAAATATGATATAGTACTTTTGTAGAACTTTTCTGTGTAGATCTATTTATGTGCTTTAATACTTGATATCTTAGAAAATGCATAAGTAATTCTACAGAGCTCAGAAAAATATGATTCTTGTTTTGTTGGTCTTGTGTTGACATGTACTCCCTCCGTTCTAAATTATAGTTTACTTTGACTTTTTTGGTGCATGCATTTTGTTAAGTTTTTAGACATATTATTTATCTAGGTACATAGCAAAATGCATGCACCAAAAAAGTCAAAATGAACTACAATTTGGAACGGAGGGAGTACTTTCTGGGAAGAATATATCATAGTCACTTGTTGTATGAAATTTTATAGTTGTAGTTCAAGTGTTATAAATTGCCTTGATCGTAAATAATTCATATTAAATAATCCATGCCTAATTTGAAGTTGGGAAAATTTGTGGCTCAGTTATATGCTAATATGAGGCTATTGATATGCTGAGATCTGTTGTTTCACAAGTTTGGTAGAACAAAGTATTTTTAGGGGTAATTCTGTCCTGCTACTTGTCTTTTTTGTGTAGGGCAATTGGTTTATCCAATTGAGCTGAAATTTCTGTGGTAGGCTAGATTTGCCATGTTCTATCTATTGTAATTTTCTGGGAATTTTCTGTAGTGTCAAAATGGTAGTTTCTGTTATAACCATTTCTTAAATTAAGTAAATTCATTCACTCATTCATGAGCATCCATGATCATCACTCATAATTGCATGTGTATATTCATATTGTGATATTCATGCATGTGCAAATACATCATATAGGATCGTAGGAGCTAGTTCTAGCAATAGGGTACGAGGATCCCAAGGGAGAACAGCAAGAGGAACCTGTGCAGGACCTTCCAGGAGAGGAGGATCGGGAAGGAGATCCACCTGAGTGTCCTAACCACCGTCCTAGTGCCTTTGAGAAAGGTAAGCCCCAGTGCATTCTTACCCAAGTTTTATAATTCACTTTGCATCGTTTATCTTTTCTATGCATTATGTATAGGAGTTGGTTGGGAGTAACCCTATTGTTGCATTTTATCCTTCCTTGATATACTTGATATCCTATCCTTGTTACCCTGTTAGAGTAGGATCGAGTTAACTGCTTAGCTTTTCTTAGACGGTAGAAGCCGGGTAATCCATGTCACTCGCAAGATGCTAGGTGGTTACCTGAGGTTTATGGCAACACACATGATCATATTGAACACAGCCCCACATTTAGCTGGTTTTATGGGACCGCGAAGCCGAGTAGCTCTTTTCGGGCCAGGAATTGACATTCCGTGCACTATATCAAAGAAGGAGGATGGGTATGACAGGGGCACGGAGAGTAAGTCCAAATGGCCAGTCATACCGGAGAGCCTTGGCAGCCGAATGGCCCCTAGGTATAGTGGCTTGTACTTGGACCCACGACTTTGCCCAAACAGCACCAAAGGTGACTAAGGCTGTCCTTGCAAAGCATGCCTGGTTTGTGTGGGGAATATCTCGCCAGCTGGTCAGCAATCGATTCGAATCACTATCGTTCCTGGATAGTGAACACTTGACTCTGAGCGTCGATCTTAATAAATCATGGTGCTATGATAGTGATATGGATGGTTTTGAAAGTGCCAAGTGAAACATGGTAACCAACAATGCTTATAATAAATCTCTTGATGCTTAATCTGGGCTAAAAGCAATGAATTAGTATAGTTGATCATGCAGTAAAGCAGGTTATACTTTTAAGCTGGTGCTGATCTTTAATAATGGTTTGTAAATGAAAAACCTATGCTTTTCGCAATTGAGTCAAGCTAGCCACTTTATACACCCTTTCATGATCCTTGCAAGTTACTTTATTTCAGTTTAAGATGGGTAAGTCTAGCTGAGTACATTCTTGTACTCAGGGCTTTGTTACTATTGTTGTTGCAGATGGACAGATATTTTATGGATACTGTGAGAACTGTTTCTACCCCGCAGTGGGAGATGATTAGACCAAGGGCATGGTCGTTATCTATATTAGC
>CM041643.1:699280-752790 GCA_023333625.1 Bothriochloa decipiens | reverse complement strand
GATGATTAGACCAAGGGCATGGTCGTTATCTATATTAGCTTCTCACCTGATGCTTTTATTGGACTGACTACCAGCTGTAACAGAACTGCCCAATTTATATAAGCTTAAGTCTAAATTAACCTGCCGAAACAATTTAAGTTGCACCTAAACCCATATAAATCCGATAGTCCGTGAAATCACAAAAGATTTTAAACCAACTTACAACCAAGATCGTAGAAATTCAGTAACCACAATCCATATGTTACATAAAGTTCACAATTACATCAGAGTTTATAAAAATTATTACAACACCTTTTATAATAAAGAATAGCAGAAGCTAAATACTTCAAAAACACACGCGCTCACAATTTATGTAAATATAGTGCCAGCTCATAGTCAAATCCAACAAAAGCATCTAAGATGAGATATAAGAGTCGACCTTGCCCATGGTCTAATCCTCCCGTAGTGGGATACAAGTCCACCTTATCATCACAGCAAAATAATCTTATGATCTGCAATAAGTGGGAATAAAACCCTGAGTACGAGGATGTACTCAGCTAGACTTACCCGTCATAAACCAAAAATAAATTGATACCAAGGAGTATGCAAGGCTTCATATGGTGGACTGGCTCATTTGCTTTGCAAAAAAACATAGCTTATAATTCAGCACCATTTTAGTCTTATTAGCATCAAGTTATAGTTATAACCTAACAAGCCTAAGTTAGCAGTTGTGCTCATATAAGCCTATTTATTTAATTGGCATAGCTTGTACTTATCAATCTGCTTAACTAGGTGAGCAATTATACCATGTCATTCATATATTTCAAGATTAATCATCATAAAAATTCAATAAGTATCCATGGTTACCATATTTCCACTTGGCATGTATCCTCAACACATCCATATCAACAACATCACATCATGATTTTATTAAGTTCCGACGCTCAGAATCAAGTGTTCACTATCCAGAAACGATGGTGATTATAATCGATTACTGACCAGCTGGTGAGGTATTCCCCACACAAACCTAGACATGCCTGCGCGAAGGCACCTTAGGTCACCGTTGGCATAGTTCGGAAAAAGTCACGGGTTCAAGCCCAAGCCACTATACCCAGGGGCCGTCCGGCTGCCAAGTCTCTCTAGCATGATCGACCATTTGGACTTACTCTCCGCGCCCTATTGTACCCATCCTCCTCCTCTGATATAGTGCGTGGAAGGTCGATTTCCGGCTCGAACAGAGCTACTAGGCTTCACGGTCCCATAAAACTAGCTAAATGTGGGGCTATGTTCAATATGACAAGAGTAGTCATTACTTAGTGATTTCTAGGATCATTCACATTGCCATATATTTTCGGTAACCACCTATAGCTCGCGAGTGACATAAATCACCCGACTTCTACCGGTCTAATTAAGCATGAATAAGCATGTAACGATCTTGATTCTATCAGATTAAAAGATATATCGATAGTCAAGGAATATTGATATGCAACAATGGTTCCAATCATCTCTTATAACTTAATGCAGAAACATAGAAAATGACGCAATGTGATATTTGCAAACCATAGGAGAAATGCTCCGGGGCTTGCCTTCCTTAGATGGGTGAAGTTGATTCCTCGAGCACTCGTATGACTTCACATCTTTCTTCTAGTTTTCGATCACCTCCTGTGTGGGAGCTTCCTGTGGACTTCTTCCTTCAAACTTCCCGATTTTACAACGAGCGTTCTCTCCATGATCCTAGAATGATGCACGTGCACATGTATTAATACATGATCATAGATGTATATGTGTGAACATGAATGATGGTCATGGATGCTTATGTATGAATGACTCATTTTAATCTCTACCGGGTAGTCAACATCATTCAAACATGTAGGTAAAAGGTACTAGTAACCATCTATCAGCATTACATTAAGAAAAGAGTATAACAGGGACTGCTATTTAGATACTTTAGAAAATTCCCAGAAAAATATAGTAGCTATCACATGTCAATTATTGACTACCATAAAAATCTCAGCTCAAAAATATAAGCCAATTGCCCTGTACAAAAATGACAAGTGGCAGGGCAGATTGCATATGGAAAACACTTTGTACTATGAAGCATAGCGAACAATAGATTTTAGTACATCATGAGCTGTATCATAGCATATGATTAACCCACAAAAATTCTCAACTTCATACTCAGCATAAATAATTTATTATGAATTATTCCAAAGATAACACATTTATCTCACTTGAACTACAACTACAAATTTTGCATGACAAATGACCATGGTACATTTCTCACAGAAAGTACATGCCAACACAAGATTACCAGAACAAGAATTATATTTTTTTTTGAGCCTCCTAGAATTAATTATGCATTCTCCAAGATATCAAGAATTAAAGCACATAAATAAATCTACACAGAAAGGTCTCCAAAAATGTCATGTCATATTTTTCATGCATAGATCATCTCATAAGAAAAATAATGCAGGTTGAATCACTCAACTTGGACAAGAATTCATCAAGTTATGAATTTCTAAAGTATTAAACAGATTTATAGAAATCATTTATAAGAAAACTACTTTGCAACGGAGACCCTAAACTTTTCACAAATCAACTAAGGTCAGATCTGTAAACTCTATGAGTCATGGCACTTTGCACAAAAACCCAGCAAGAGTAATCTATTTACAAAGGCAACCTTTCTTCTTCCTTCTCACGGGGACGGAGCAAAGGTCGGCGGTGTCGAGCTCGGGACCGGCCGATGATGTTCACCGGCGAGGTGGCGGCGAGGCACCCAGGTGTGCTCGCACACCTGTAGAGGAGTGCAGCTCCACCCACGGTGGCCCGAGGAGGCTGGTGCGCGCACACCGCGTACGCGCGCGACGACTCCAGGCCGACGGCGGCGGCAAAGCGATGGATAAATGCCCAATTGGGCTTTGACCAAATTGGATGAAGTACTCTATTCTTCAAGAGCTACATTTCACTCAATACAAGTTTGGTCTAATTCAGCTTAGTTTGGAAGATATAGAGCTAAGAAAAATATGTTTGGAGTCTCGAGAATATGATTTCTGTGACGGCGATGAGCTGGCCGTCAGGGAAATGTGCGAGATTGTAAATATCGTGGCCGGTCGGTGTCGGGCACGGCTGCCGTGTGGGGAAACGTGTGGCCACCGCTCGAAGGGTCTTTTTAGACGCATGGACAAGCGCCCCCTGCTCCATCTCCCTTATCCTCACTTTCTTTCCCCTCTCATTTTCCCCTCTCTGGAGGTGAACGTGCCACGGAACCGCCATGGCCGCCGTCATGGAGCTCGCTGCTTGCCACCGTTCCTTCGCCTCCTCTTCGAATCAAGCCGCGCCATCTTCTTCGCCTCGTTCCACTCCGCCCTCGCAACAAGTATACCACACCATTTGTGGGTGGCTATCTAGGTCTCGATAACGCAGATCACCATCGACACGAGACCTAGGGCATCAACAGACAAAAACACTACAGAGGGACTCCTTTAACAATGCAAGTTACCCGTCCGGACTCGATTTATTAACTACCATCATGATTCCATCAAGAAAAGCCAACCTCATCTTTTTTTCTTTAATTAAGTAGTTAACCATAATGAACTTAGTAAGTTTTGTTGGCTTACAACTTTATCATGAAGGAAAGTTGTACCCAAGTTCTTAATTTGGTTATGCATTCATCAAGCATCATGTTTACTATCCCATCATATTAAAACATATTATATTATCATGTAGCTTCCATTAACAAAGAGTTAAACATTGTCGAATCAGACCCCAAGGAAGAGTTGAATCAGGAATCAGGTGTTGATCCAGAGTCCGAGATCGTCTACCCCGAACACCAAGGCAAGCGCTGGATGCATTTAAACCCTTCCTTGATTTTATAAAAGTTTTATCGCTTCAGTTATGAATTGTTGCATTAAGTAATAAGAATTGAGTGAAAACCTACCAGTTGCATTACCTGCCTTATTTCTATATTCCTTGTTATCTGTTTTTGAAAAATGCATAGTAATGCTTAGCCCTGCTTAATTAGTAGGTTTTCAAAAAGAAAAAGAATGAAAAAGATGAAGTTGGCTTTTCTTGATGGAATCATGATGGTAGTTAATAGATCGAGTCCGGACGGGTAACTTGCATTGGGAAAGGAGTCCCTCTGTAGTGTTTCTGTCTGTTGATGCCCTAGGTCCCGTGTCGATGGTGATCTGCGTGTATCGAGACCTAGATAGCTACCCACATATGGTGTGGTATACTTGTGGGGCTGAGAGTCCCATGTATATTGATATGCTTAGGAGTTTGAGAGTTCATCAAGTACATAAAATGAGCTGGTGCATTGGTGAGCCCAAAAGACATGACCAAATACTCAAACAGACCATACCGAGTGGTAAAGGTAGTCTTTGGGATATCTTCTGGGCAAATCTTGATTTGATGATACCCAGATCGAAGATCAATCTTCGAAAACACCTTTGCCTCCGCCAATTGATCAAAAAGCAAATCAATACGGGGTAGAGGATACTTATTCTTGATAGTTACTTTCAAAATCATATATAAACTTGAAAATCTCTAAAAATAAAGTTTGCTCAACTTTTCAAGATCTACACTTTTTCATTTAACAAACATTTTCAAATTCCGCTTAGTTTTTGAAATGTGAATTCAAAATCAACTTTGAATACCAACTTTGATCTACCCTAACTTTAGTATTTTTAAAATTACTTTTAAAATTAAATTGAAACTTGAAAAACTTTGAATACCAAATTTGTAGCTCTTGCCAAGATATACAAACTATCTTTTTAGAGTATCTCCAAATTTCTTATAGATTTTTAAATATAGAAAAGGGGATAAAAGAGATATCTTGAAATTAAAGGATTTTGAAATTAAACAAGGGCACAAACAAATAGGCCTTCAAAAATATACTAACATAACCCAATGAATCATTCAATAAAGAATTGCTTAAAACAAGCAATTTCACACAAAAGGACAAGAAACTAACAAACATCCTGAGCATCATCATTTTAGGTATAAAACAAAGCACCACATAAAAGACATTATTAAAAATATGAATGCATTTATGCCATGATGCTCAATGATTATGCTTGATAATGTATTTGATTAATATTTTAATTACGTACTAACATCTGGCATGTTACAAGATTCGATTGTGTGTTCTACCTTAGGGTTGGTGTCGACCTCTTCTTCGTCGTCGGTGGTGGTGTTGTTGTCGAGCACCATGGTGCATTAACCTCCTCGGCGCTCCTTGGCGTAGAAGCTCAAGCTGTTGAACTTGTTCTCGACCTTCTTCTCAGCCTCATCATCACTTGGTGGAGAGTCACCATCAGAGTCGATGTCACTGAAGTTCATGACAAGAGCGCGTTGCTTCGCTCGAAGCGCCTCAAAGTACTTCTTGTTCATCCGCTCGGGGTCGAAGTTCTTCTTGGATTTGTACTTGCGGGAGGATGACTCATGCTTGTCCTTGTGCTTGGGGTAGTCGTGCTTGCCGGAGTAGCTCTTGTGCTTGTTGGGGCAGCTAGCGACGTAGTGGTCAGGCTCTCCACAACCAAAGCAACCTTACTTGTTGCCACCACACCGACGGTTCAAGCGGCTGTTGTGAAACTACGAGAACTTGCTGATGACAAGTGCCAGCTCATCATCCCCAAGAGCCTCCATCTGCTCCTCTGTTGTAGACACAAGAGAGGACAAGGAAAGAGACAACTGTGAAGGGTTAGCCAAAGAAGAACTTGAACTTGAGTTACCTGACACCAAAGCCATGGTAAGAGCAGACAGATTCTTGATCCTCGCTTACGTCTGGAGGTCGATCTCGGTGGACTTGAGCTTGCTGAATAGCTCATTAATGGTGAGAGTCTCATAGTTGGCCGACTCGATGATCACCTGCACCTTGACCTCCTAGACCCTCCAATCTAGAGCATATAGAAGCTTGAGTGCTCTCTGATGATCATCATAGGGCATAGCTGCATTGTTAGCTCGCATGTTGTTCACAATGGTGGTAAAGCGAGAAAACATCGAATCAACAGACTCCCCATCGACTTGGGTGAAATTCTCGTACTCCCGCTTGTTTGTCTCGTAGAGTCTAGTTTTGATATGGGCTGTACCCTCATGGAAGCTTTGAAGCCTCCTCTAGATCTCTCGAGCGGTCACACAATCAGAGACATGATTAAACTTAGGAATCGAAAGAGCAGCATAAAGCTCAGCACGGGCAATGTTGTTCGCATTGTGCTGGTCGATCTACTCTTGATTGATACGGGCATCAAGTACCACGTAATCAGCATTCTCAATGATCTCCCAAACACATGAATCAATCCCCTGAAGATGGGCCCACATACGAATCTTCCAATATGAGTAGTTCTCCCCATTGAATTGGGGTGGCTTGCCCGGTCGGTGATTCAAAGTCATCTCACCTTCTGCGGATCACGGACCGATTAAGGTGGAAGTGATCCTTAACCGGCTCTGATACTAATTGAAGGACCGAAAAGGCGACCAGAGGGGGAGGTGAATGGGAGCCTCAAAAATTCTTTTGAATCTTTTAGGTCCTCGGCTCGGCAAACTACCCCAAGAGCAAAACCTCACAAGATACGATTGATACACGTGCTAACGGGTAGCAAGATATCCCACGCGAAGTCTTAGGCACAAAGGAGAATCCACGAAAGAAGATAGAACCAAGAGCCGATCAAAACAAGCGGAAATAGCCTTTCCAGCATAGGGGCAGACTGTTTGGACCTCCTAGTGTGGACTCTTCATAGGTCAGAAGGAGTGGACCAAACTTTAGACCCAGAATGAGTGAAATCTGCCTTTTCGGCACAAGGGCGGACTGTACGGGCCCCAGGGTGCGGACTGTCCGCGGGTCAAAAATAGTGGACCTATCTTCAGACCCAGAACGCGATCGAAATGCACCAAAACTTGACTTGCAGACGGTCCGGGCTCAAAGGGGCGGACTGTCCGCTGGTCAAAAAATCAGCACGAATAGAATCACGCGAAAATCGCCCGGAAGAAGGAAAACTCGATTTCTCTGTCAAATTAACTCCGATTGCCACAAAATTTTAATCGTAGGTTCACAAGGCAATAGGGAGGCTACCTCTAAAAGGTCATGGCCCAATCTGACATGAATCAAGAGAAATCAAGAAAGGGGTGAAAACCCGTCAAAAACTCGCCATGAACAAAAAATCGCCCCGATCTACTTGCTCGTGAGGAATTAGCTCAAACCCTTCGGTGGGATTGATCCTCTCACATCATAGAACAAATCAACGTAAGAAAAATAGACTCAAACGGCGTAAAATTGAAGAAATTCGACCACAAAAATAGAGGGGGTAGAGGAACTCGGGATGAACAAATCAAGAACAATAAGAACACAAATCCATCACGGGAATCACATGAAAATAAAAGCCCATAGGGCACGAGCACACCGGACCTCATACACTCAGAAAAACTAGAGACTGGAACACCCTAGGATGAACAATTGGAATGGGAGAGGTAAGACTGAGTGGAGGCAGTCCCCTCTTATTTATAGGCATATTACACAGTTCCACTTCTGCCCCTAGATATTATTTGAGCGAACGACCTAGCCAAGGACCCTATGGTCCAACTCAAGATATCCTGATCCGATGGCCACCGCGTCTTCTCACCGATAGCCTCGCTCCGAAGCGATCTCACCGATGCCGCCACGTGTCGTTCGTCCACATCGGGACCTCCGCCCGGGTTTTGAGGCCTAAACCCGCGAAACCCGCCGCCGATGGTTTTGAGGGCAAACCACCAAACCGCCCACGAGTAGCGTAGCCCGTACGTGTCCCCCGCCGATGGTTTTGAGGACAAACCACCGAACCTTCTCGCGAGTAGCGTAGCCCGTACGCGTCCCCCGCCGTGTACACTTGCGCTTATCGATGTCCCAAGTGTTAGCCACCGCAGCTGGCCACCCGGTCGTCTGGTCCGTCAATCCAAGCCTAGCGTCCGTCCTTCACTGCACCCGGTTCGTCAGCACGGCACGTCCTACTTGACCTTCTCCCGACCGCTGCCACCGTATCCGGACTCCACACCTGCACATCACGAGCCAAGAGACACTGTTTCGACACATAACCCTGTGGCAGGGGATCAGTAGAACCACCGAACCAATCACACACCAAAGTATTGGTATGTTGACAATCGCTCATCACACAACAAGGACGCTCTACAATGGTTATGTAAAAACCATGTGTTCGCATAATAATAAAGCTACTGTGCTCACTGGTGTACAGGTGCTTGCCCATGGCTTCAACGAAAAAGTAGAAATAGTCAAGCACAAAACCAGGTGCCACAATTCTAGACATGGCGATGATACTGCCGTACGTGGCAGTTTCCTGAATAAAACTGGCTCGCTTTTGACTCCTGGTCCATATGTATGCATGGTCTGAATAACTAGATCCCTTATGAGAGAGAGAGCTAGGACTCCCTCTTTAAGTTCATAGGAGAACTTAAACATGAAAAGTTTACCAGTGATATCCATACTATACTGTGATATTGCCCCTGCCAATTCTTAATTTACCACAGATGATCGTCCTTTGATTACTAATAAGTTGTGCGTAGACCTCTTTACCACGGGTCCTGATTGAATTCAGGCCCTTCATTTTAGATCCGACGGCCGATAGAAATAGGAGATGAAGCAAATTGGGCTGTGCGGCAATTTAGGATAGGATGGATGAGCAGGTGATCCAGGACCACAGGGATGGATGGCGCGCAAGAATCCAACCAAGAGTAAGCTGCATCTCCTCCATCTCCCGCTAGCTCAGCAACCAAGCCATCAATCAGCTGCTCCTCGCCATGGCAACGCAGATGCAGCAGCAGCAACCATGGTCGGGTGCGGCTTCTGCGGCGGCAGCATTGAAATCGCGGCGGTTTCTGCTATTGCGACCGCCTCAGTACACGCCCACTGCAGCAGTAAGAGCAGCAGCCACGGCATCGACGACGACGGTATCCTGGTCCTTCCAGCAGCGTCAGCAGCTCCTGCGTCCGCCTCGTGCCACCGCCACCCCCGCCGGTGGCGTGCGGCTGACGGTGTCGGACACGGAGCTGGAGTCCCGCGGGTTCGCGGTGCGGCGCACGGCGGAGGGCATCGACGTGGCGGCGCTGAACGAGGTGTTCGCGCGCGTGGGGTTCCCGCGGCGCCAGGAGGAGCGGCTGCGGCGCGCGCTGGAGCACAGCCGCGTGGTGTGGCTGTCGGCGGCCGGCTGCGAGCAAGGCCGGCCCGTGGCGTTCGCGCGCGCGGCCGGCGACGGCGTGTTCAACGCCGTCGTGTGGGACGTGGTGGTGGAGCCGTCGTGCCAGGGCCTCGGGCTGGGCCGCGCCGTCATGGAGCGCCTCGTCGACGAGCTCCGCCGCGACGGCGTCGCCAACATCGTGCTCTACGCCGAGACGCGCGTCGTCGGGTTCTACCGCCTGCTCGACTTCGCCATGGACCCCGACGGCATCAGGGGGATGGCGTACTACCGCAAGTCCGCCTTCGCTACTGCCTCACCACCACCCGCTTGATGATTCCATCGTCTTTTGCGCATCGCATCAACGATCAGATTATTTCTTGATCCATCATGCATTGTATCATATATATTTGTCATGCAGTAGAACAAGTGAACGACAACTGGTTAATTTGTAGTAGTTACATTGATGATTACACAAGTGAAGGTGAAACTTTTCAGATTTGCATACATTTAATTGCAAACATGATGTAATGTGCAACAGTAATATGTAATCACGTATGGTAGGACAGAGCGAGCGAGCGAGTGAACACACTGAGATGACTGGTGGATGGAAATTAAGGAAGGGCAATCAAAGGATTGGAGGAATCGCAATACGGTTCCAACTTCCAAGCTAGGTGGGCCTGGTGCGTCGGATGGCGCAGGCGGCCATGAGGATAAGCACGATGAAGACGAGCACGGCGAGGAAGGTGGCGACGACGGAGCCGCTGGTGCGCTGGCAGAAGCCGTGGAACTGAAAGCAGATGGGCACCCAGTTGGCGCGCCGGTTGCCCGAGTGCGCCACGTACACGATGGCCGCCGCGGCGGCGCCGGCAGCCGTGAGCAGCGCCATGATCACCACGTCGCAGACGAGCAGGAGCAGCCTGACGCCCGTGGCCTTGTTGGGCCGGAGGATGCCCACGACGGAGAAGGGCAGGGAGAGCACCAGGTACCCCGCGGCGACGGCGTTGGCCACCAGGAAGAAGGTGAAGGCCGGGAAGTCGTCGAACCTCGCGTGGAACTGGAAGAAGTTGGTGAACACGGACAGCCTCTCGTCGGCGGTGCCCGTGGAGATGGCGGCCGCCAGCGTCGGGCCGAAGGCGGCCACGCGAAGCAGGAAGTCGATCACGGCCAGGCAGCGCCGGAACCCCTCGGGGCCCGAGCGCAGCAGGAACGGGAGCCCGCCGCCACCTGTGGTGGTTTTGCGTGGTGCCGCCGCCACCGCTGCCGTTGGTTCAGCTGCACTGCTACTTGTTGGAGCAGTGGCATAGGACGACGACGCGGCACCGGCTCCTGCTGCCGGTGCTGCGACAGCCGGGACCCTGCCGTCGTCCATCTGGATCACGGTGGCGGACTCGCTTGCCATGCTTGTCTCGATTCAATTGCTTCACTGCTGCTTATTGCAATGCACGCACGCCATGAGATTGCAAGAGCAACCGAATATATATACTGGTACAAGGACGAACAGATGCTGGAGAGGAGGAACAGAGGAGTTGTTTGAGGCACAAATGGAGATCACATCATGGAACAAGTACATGGTAATGGTCATGGAATTGGAATTCCATGCACCGCTAGCTGCTTTGCCTCGCCGTCGCCGTCGCCGGAGTGGTTGCTAATCATTCATTGCGCCTGCTCCTGCTCCTGCTTCTGGTCCTCATTCTAACTGCTCTCTCCCTGCAACTCCACGCCTCTGCTGCCCATCGTCATCCTCTGCTTTACATGCTTTTATTCATCGTCACATATTTCACAGTCACAAGGGCAGTTCCTTCAAAAGTCAAAACAAAACTTGTTTGTGCTACATCACCCAAGATTTGGTGGAAGTGTCTCCAACACATTTCACACTGCCACATACTAGATTAGGTGAAACCAAAGTAACTAACGGTACGTCCTTCCGCAAAAGGAAAGAGTTTCTGAATTCATAGTTCAAGGCCTCTACACTTGCATCTTTTGAAGCGAGCAAAGGAAACACATCATAGGCTGCTGTAATTCGCAGCTTCTACAATACCTAACAGCCACACATCGCTGGAGTTCTTCCAACATTCCATGGCTACCTCATCAATGACAGCTGAGACAACATCCATTTTCATGTGTAATAATTGTCATACACTGATAACCATGGTAATAAGGATGTAACACTCATTACGGCACATATACGTTTGCACATAACCAAGTAACTCTCTTTACACACCCAACTCATTCCCACTCCTCACAAAGCACAATGACAGTTTGATAGGCCGAAAAAGGTAACAAGTACACCCAAGATTAAGATTCACCCACAACCATGGCGACATCAAAAACCATTGACCACAGCAACTACCAACTCCACTCCTTGAACAACAATCCACGTACTGTACACGCTGATCCAAGTGTTGCACGACTAACTCATGTCAGCACAAAAGGGCAAAGTCCCTCTTACTGGAAACCACAGTGGAGGTGTCCTCCTCAAAACATCGACCTTTTGTGCCTCTGGAAGCTCAGGTGCTCAACACCGCAGGCATCATTCCATGCTATTTTTCCCTCCAATTTAGGGAGGGCCAGCCATCTGGTGAATCATGATCTGCATGATGATAGGGAAAGGCCTCCGCAGAAAGCAGAAATGATCAAGTAGAGCAGCACTACTATGACAACTGTCAATACAACTCTGCAAAAAAGGTTACCATAATAAGAATTATTAATTAGTACATCGCAAGCAGCCAGACCACAATACACGAAAAATACAGCATTTCTTTTATAGAAAATTCTCAGGAAAGCAACTAAACAGGAGTTAGCAGCACCTGCGGTTAACCATCGTTATAGGTTTAGGCAAGAACTTTGAATAATTTTTTTTAAGAAGGTTCCAAACAAAGTTATATCGTTCCATACTAATACAAGAGCCTATAGAACTTACAAGTGAGTCACCCATCACTGTTAATTTAACCCCCACCCCTAAAATAAGTACATTTGGATGTTTTTATACATCACTAGATCAGTTATTTTTAACTGGACCTGACCAGTGAATTGCCAACAAGAAAATGAATGTCAAGATATGGTCAAATTGCAAATAGCAGGAAAGCAGTAGAAAAGGCATCATGTTTTTGAGAAGGGGGGAGTATCCAGGTTATGGATGAAGAAGGTTCCAACAAAATTGGTAGAGAAGCCAGGAGAGAACTGCTAAGCTGTGTGAAGTAAATAAGATAACCAATAAATGATTGATTGACCTATAATGTCTTCAATATATTCATAGAAGGAAGAGACAACACAAGTATGAATGAAAGATGGAAAAGGTAATAGCAGATATGCACTCACAGAAGCTTGGCATTCTTCATCCAAAGAGCTCTGCGGAGCCTCTTGGACTGCTTGCGGAAGTGAAAGGAGCTGTCCTGCATGGTGGATGTCTTGTCCACAAGGAGCGAGATGCGATCGCCTCTGTCAAGAATTTTCTCTATGTTGTCGACCATGACGGTGTGTATCTGCAGGAGGTTCATACCAGAGAGATGATGATGAGTTGAGCAACCGGAATCCCTAAGGGATGCAAACCGAGGCAACAAACATTTACTACTAGTTAGTTTGATGATAAGGTAGGTACTTGCCTCACTGACTTCTCCGCGGAGACGGTTGAGTGTGTCGGCGCTCGGGTTGCTGGAGAAGAACTCCATTTGCTGATGGAGCACTCTGGAGAACTCGTCGTTCATGGCGTAAGCCAGCGCAGAGTGGGCGACTCTGCCGTAGTTTTTCATGAACCTCATCTGGATGTCCTCCAAGTAGAGAAAGGGGACCCTTCCTGCATCACGAAAGAAAACGGACAGAACAGATAAGTGATAGTAGTATTGTTCAGCACAGGAGGCCCAATCAGTTCAGAAAGGCAAAAAACAGGCCGTCTGGCAGCAGGGAAATCGAGAAGTCAGGTAACGCAGAACATATATAGAGTAATCAACCAACTGGAGTAGCAGCTATGACCGACGAGAGTCCAGATATGTATGTATGTCAATTCTCTGTGAATTGGGAACGAACGGACGAACGAATTGAGAGCAAGCAAGCAAGGAAGGGGTAGTTACTTACTTCCGAAAGTGTCGTTGGCCATACAGAGGAAGGTGATGCCGGCGGCGTCGGAGCGGAGGACGTGGAAGATGTATCGGTCCTGCGCGAAGCAGAGCCTGGACTCGGCGTCGGGCGGCAGCTTCTCGAGGATCCGGCGCGCCACGGCGCCGGCGTTGCCCGAGACGGCGGCGAACTCGGCCAGCACCACCGTGCCGCGCGCCACCAGGGCGTACACGATCGCCATGGATGCTCGGGATTGGGGGTTGGGGATCGGGGTGGAGAGATCTGGTTCGATCTGATTTTGCCTTGGGGTTTCTTTGGGGATTTCGAGCGGCGCGGCGTGGGGCTTCTCTTTGCTTGCCCTTTCTTTCTGTCTTCGTCTCCTTCCACGTTGGACTCGCCTCCTTTTCTTTTCTTTTTTTATTTATTTTTTGTTTCTTTTTCTAATATATAAATCGTATATAGTCGGGACAGATGCCCTATAATCAAATCAAAGTAGAAACGTGTCATTTTTTTTTCTTTTCTTTCACTTGTGCCATCACAAAAAAAAAAAAAAGCTATCTTGATGACTTTGTATTGCGCGTGTCACGTGTGAACAAAAAAAACGGCTCATCTTTTCTTCCACTCACCTTAAGTCAAATGGTGATGCTTAGTTCCAAATTCATTGGAACAACAATCCTTTCTCTGTCTCTTTCTCTTTCTCTTCCTCTTCTGCAACATAAGCGAGGTCATTAAGGTCAGTTTCACTAATCATCACACATAAATACATTTTCTGATAGCAAATTTATATAGGATTTTATAGGGGCCATCTTACCAAGGTGGAGAGAAACGAAGTTAGTTTTATTTAGATAAAACTCTCTTGACAAATTACCAACTCTATATATGAGTCAAGAAATTAAATGTTCATGAAACAATAGAGTGAAACTATACATTGAGGATAGAGGATGAATGCTTCATCTTTATTATTTTATTTTATTTTATTTTATTTTATTTTATTTTATTTTACATGACATGACAGAAACAATAACACGAAATTTCACTAAGAATGGTCTAATGGTCATAGAAACTTTCATTCTTTTGTTTATGTACAGAGTATGTGTTAATAATGGATATTCTTTCAATGATAGACGATATGTGTCCATCAAAACAGAGCAATTTATGGTGAATTCATCAATCTCAACGATATTCCAGTTTAACCTTATCGGGTATATATGTGTGCATACTATAACATAATAAAAGTTGTCTTTGTAATAACTTGGTATTTATGATACAGTCTTCCTCAATCTTGTGGCCTTGTAATAAAGTCTTGTACAGAAGTCATATGTTAGAAACTAATAAAAGAACAAATGTGGGAAAGTGGGATATCTGTAATCTGCGAATCCCCCCGTATTATTGTTCAAGTGAAAAGGAAATGAGAAATGGGTTGGAGACAAATTATATTCACCTGTGTGACTACTAGCACGGTAGCACTAGCAAATTCATTTTCAAGAATACAATTTTTCCTACCTTCCGTTTCCATTAGGTAGCAGTAACACATGCATGGATGGTCAATTAATTAGACATTTCCCGGCCCGCTCCAGTCCAAACCATCAGAGCCTTCTCATGCCCAAACAAACTGCAGAGAGAAAGCAATGCACAAAACAAGCACATACCTACAATTTTTATGTACAGAACACCACAGTTGCACTTATTGATTGAACTTAAAAAGAACTGCCACTGTTTAAATTTATGGTCTCTTCTATTGCCCTGTTCGTTTGGTCGTTTCTGGCTGGCTGGTTCTGACTGCTGCTGATTTTTTATGAGAGAAAAATACTGTTGAATGACTGGCTGGTTTGACTGATAAGTTCAAACGAACAGGCTGTATATATGTCACTCCCCTCGTCATTGGGCCGTTAGCTTATCTTGGTATATGAAAATACACTTTGGCCCCTCTTGATGCAAACAAGTGAATTTTACCCAGTGAAGCTCCGCAGCATACTTGCCAATTTTGATGCCTCTGTTTGCCCTCGGATCCCGTCTAGCGGAGGTTATGAGACAGTACACCCCTCTCTTACTCTAAACCTACATCACAAAGGTTGAAACATCATTGACTACCGATAATACCGTACCAATTCTTGATCTCTGTTCATGTTCCCGCATCATATACAAAACATCCTCCATTGCTCACGCGTCCGCATCCAACCGGGTTCTAATACGAAGACCGAATTCATGTATCCACATTCGATACGAAATCCCTCAAAGCTTACTTTGTATGCGTCCGATTACTGATGAAGCTGAATCAAAGATGATGAGTAGACCACGTCCCCGCACGCAACAGTCACACTCACGTTGTCTTCTACCACAATCAATCTGGTAAGAAGGTCTCGTCCTTGTGGAACTATGTAACTTTCTTTTAAAATCGATTATTAAAGTTAAAAATATTTGACTTTAGTATCATCTAATAAAGTCAAAAACAAATGATAATAAATTTTTAATAGTTTAGGAGTCCTAATTCAAAACTATTTATTATAAATCCACTGTAGGCATATACAGAAATAGTGGCCTGAGTGAAATAGTTTAATTAACATGTTTAATGGGTTGATTATTTTTTGTATTAAAAATTAAGTCATTATATACAAAAATAGGTCCAGGGTTCGAGCCCCGGCCTCCGCACATTATGTGCGGGTATGGCTTGGCGCAGAAATCCCTTCCCCAGACCCCGCACAGCGCGGGAGCCTACGGCACTGGGTACGCCCTTTATATGTGCCACAGTACTACGGACACACTCTCCGCAGAAGCATGACACGTGCTATATGGGCTCGCACATCTGGCCCATTAGGCCTCGTGCCTAGGGTTTGTGCACGTGCATATGGATGAGTGTGCGTGTTTAGGACGGCTGTATTGTACTGTGTAATTCTTAAATAAATTATAAAAATAAAAAAATTCAAATAGAGTTTCAAAAGTGAACCCTTTTACTAATAGTTACATCTTGGAAATAAATTAAACTTAGCCAATGTGTTGTAAGATTACATGATTACTTACTTTGTACAATAGTATTATTGAGTATATAGAAATTTTATGTTTCTAGTCCCCATTCAATGGACTAATGTTGTCTTAATAATGTCATATACTCACTTCATTTTAAATTATATGTCTTTTTTAAGAATTTTGGTAGATCAAAACATCTCGAATTTGACTAAAATTATAGAGAAAAAAATAATTATAACATCAAATATATACAGGAATGCTATACAACACGTGAGTGTTTTTCCTCTGTTGCAGCGCACGAATCTGTGCTCCGTTGGATGAAGCACGGATGGTTGGAAGCGGTGCGGTCTGTTCCCACCGAAGCGTGCCTTCATTGTTTCTCTGACGCGTAGGGCCGACCCTCTGTCATTTTTGGGAATCATGGAAGCCGACTAGCCGAGCTGTCTTCTCTCCCTCAGTTCTCGCGCATTTCGCCTCTCTCCCCTTCTCCCCATTTCGCCTCGCTGCCCGGCATCCTCAACCCTCTCCATCCCCGGCGCGCACTCCAGGCGAATCGTCGGCGGCAACGGTGGCTGCTCCGGGGAAACTCCATCTTCTTCATCTCCTGCCGAAGGTGTGCAGTCGATTCCGCCCCTGTGTTGGTGTAGGTTTTGTGGATTTAGGGCAGAGGGATGGAGTGCATTGGATTTGTTCGGTTTTCTGTCTGATGGATGGAGATTTGGGTGGGAGATTTAGGGATGTAGCCTGAGATTGATGTGTAGGTTGGATTTGCTTTGGTTTTTTTTTTTGGGGGGGGGGGGGGGGGGGGGGGGGGTGTGATTTGGTGTTTGCAGGCAGGTAGATGGTTGTGCGCGGTCGTGAGTAGGCTTGTGTGTAGCGGAGGGTTGGAGGTAGTTTGGGATTGATGTTTGTCCCCTGCGAATTTGTCGTCAGCCCTGCGATTTCGAGAGGCGGTTGCTTGCCATGCCAGATTGCATGGGGGATTTGCCTTGTGTGGTGGGGCATTGGTCGGTATTGCGAAATGGTGAGTGGGGGATTCTACAAACTACCTAAAATTAGTTCAGCGTATTGAATGGTTATTCACATGCCGCTCCAGTATCTGTAGTTTTGCCTATAATTAGTTTAGTGGGAATATTGCAAGTTCCGTGTGCTCTGTGCATGTTTGTTTGTTTGAAAATGGCTGATTGTGTTTATTCAATCAAAAATGCAAATGTCTATGTGAATGTGTTTTTGGAACATACATACTGAACCATCATTTGTTGTGCTGCAATAGCTGCTGAAGGTATCTGAATGCGAACTAATGTATGGATCTCTTTGTAGTGTGAAAATGGACTGATTATTAGAAATGGACTGCAGTTCTGATAGTTCTTCAGTACATCGACTGATTTTTAAAAATTAACCAGGTGTTGAATTATAAATTATTATTGATGGTCTAATGGTGCTTCAGACTGTCGTTCTGATAGTGCATCCTACCTTTGATTTTATTATTCTCGCCAATGAAGGGTTTGGTGACACTGGTGTTTCCAACTGTAAATGAAAATCCCTGCTTTCCATATAAGTTTTCAATTGTAAACAAATACCGGCTTTACTAGTTTTCATTTACTATTTTTCTTCTGTGCAAGCAGTTCATTTGTCCACATATTTAATTTATTAAAGTTTTCATCCATAGTGCATATAGTCTATTATGCATGTGCTAATTATAGGAGTCTATGGTTCGTGCTCTCATTCCATCCATTAATTTTGTATTCTACTTAGTTTGCGTGCCATTTCCAGCAGACTGAGCAGAAGCCAGAAGGGTGATAATTGTACCGCAAGCTCCCCTGTTCCTAACCTTGACGCCAAAGGCGGTCCGGTGATGCTCTCTAATTTGTGATTTGTCCCCAATTCTTCCTTGTTGTACATGTGTTGTTCATATTCATGTAGTCAATCCCTTTTTCTGACATTCGATTTGTTCTATGGGCCTGGTATTTTCCTTTGTCTGCTTGTCCTAGTCCAGCAAGTTTAGAAGAGGGGTTTTCATCCAGGTTGTGGTACTACAGTCTTCCTATGCCTTAATTTTTTCTTTAGCTTTTTTTTTTGAGGAATTTTTTCTTTAGCTAGGAAGCTACCGTTGCTCTATATATAGCCCAAAGGTACAATTGTTGTTTAGTATTGAATAACAATTTTTATTTTCAGCTCTATTTTCTGTAGATTTGAGCAGCAGCTCACCGTATCCTCTTTTATTTGTCTTTGTGCAGACATGTGTCCTCTTTGTATCCAAGTGAATGTTTCAACTCTCTGCTGGTCAAGCCAGCAGATTGGCATGGCATTCTCCACTCAGCAGCATACAACCTTGGGTAAGTCGTTTTGACTGAGAGTTAGACGTGCACATTTTGATATTGACCCAAGTCATTCAACTATATATTAGGTTCTGGTTCTGTCGCATATATAGAAGATGTTCTGTGCTTGAATGAGTAGGTCTGAATTTAAACGGCTAGTTTAGTAGAATAGTAGGATCTCACATCTTTTTTTACGTATACTGTACAAGAAAGTTGTATTTAGTATCCACTGCTTGATCGCACATTTATTAGTAGGAAATTTCACACTTAAATTTCTATGATTATGGTGTTTAACATATGCTGAATAATATTACTTTAACATAGTTTAGTGCTTGCAGCTGAATCATATGGCTGGACACTTCTTTTCATGTTTCCTTAATTGATTTTAGAAGACTAGAATACATTTAGGAAACATGGTCTTCCAATTTTGGAGGAAGGTGCTTATTTGACATTAATTTGACATTGACATTGACATTAACCACTAGGTGGGCGACACATCATTTTTTTTTTTAACACAGGAAGCCTCATCTTTAAGTTCTTCTTACTGAATGTATAGATTTATCTGAATTTTGATTGTTATTCTTGTTTTGAACCTTTTAGGTTGTGCACAACAGGAGTTCCTAGCAATGTGCCTTTTTCCGTGGATGTCTAGAAGCCATTAAGTATGCCCTTTCTGTTAAAAAGTCCTATTGGCAATGCACTACTATATGACTTTTCTCAATAGATAGTTACATATGTTATTGTATATTATTTGTCGTTAACTATGTGTATAGATGAAGGGCGGCCCTGGTGCAAGCGATAGAGCTTTACCGCCTGTGACCAAGAGGTCCAGGGTTCAAGCCCCAGCCTCTGCACATTTGTGCAGGAATGGCTGCTGGCTATTTTCCCTTCCCCAGACCCCGCAGTGCGGGAGCCTACGGCACTGGGTACGCCCTTTAACTATGTGTATAGATGATCTAAAGAATTGCACACAGGAATAATGTAAATTGCAAATCTAGGGAACCGCAATTTTAGTGCTAAGTATATGCATTTGTACTGTCATGCTGATGTGGGCATCAGATCAATTGAACTATAATCTATCTATCATTGAAAATGAAGGGGTGTTGAACTTTTTTTGATTTTTTGGATGGTTGTGATCTCCGGTTCACATAAATTAGTTTTTGCTTTTGCTTCCTAGTAGCTTGCTGATGTGGTTTGCTTGGCTGCTATGTAGTACTTGTGATGCAAGGAGGGGATCAGGCTTGTGGGTTTGGCTTGTTGCTTTGTGACTTTGGGATTAGACATTGGGTCCACATCTACTGCCTAAAAACTGGATGGAGGTGTTGCTTTACCTAGAGAAACATGATATTGCTTATTGCTTGTTAATTTTATTGGAGTCATCTCGGTTCTAGAAGAACCAAAAAATAGGATAGTGCTAAATTCTTCATGCGTTTTTAGCTTACTGATGTGCAAGTCAATGGCATGTCTGCTGCTGATGGAAAAATTCTAGTTAGAATCCTTTCTTCTGCACTTAATAATGAACTGGTGCACAAGTTTATTTTGGACCTTGCTGATTTTGTCAGTTTGATTGGTTCACAGGTTTACTTGGGACCTTGCTGATATATGCAGTAGGTTGCATACAGAAAGATGTACATCCTTCAGATCTTTACCTACTCGACTTGCAAACTGTAAGTACTGAATTATGCAGTGTTTTGTGCCAGCAATTGTTTTCATTAGCTAATAGCTATATTCTATACAAATCAGTGAGTTCGTGGTATCACACTTAATTAGCCGTTGTTAACCTAGTCATGTGAGCATCAATTCTTGATCACTAAATGCCTTTTCTTGCCTGTTAAAATATTCACAAGTATCAATGCCTTTTGAACCTGCCTTTTGAACATGCCTTTTGAACATGCCTTTTCTTAGCAGGCAGTAAAAGTATTGGCCTCGCCCCATGGTTTTGTAGTTGTGCTGGTCTGGTGATAGAGCTTTTGTCTATTGTACTACTATAGATAAAAAATTGTCTCTTGTCTATGTGCTTGTGCTGCTAGGTCCCATCATACTTTTCTATCTGTGCTGGCCTGGGGAGAGAGCTTTTTGTCAATTGTCCTTCTATAGAAAAAAATTGTCTCTTGTCTATGTGCTTCTGCTGCTATCCCATCTGATTCTAATTTCATTCCTTACAGCCATCAAACCTTCTATTCCATTGAATCTGAGCATTACTACTATAAGTTTTCTACTATGTACCTTTTAGGCTATTTTGTTACTATTGCATTGGTACTTTGTGTCAATTATAATCATGAAATATTTCTCAATGCATACATATCTTGGCATTTCTCTCGTGAGGTTGTGGATTCAAGCTTCTCTAGTTGGCTTCGTTCCGTAGGAATTGTTCCATATTTTTTTCCCTGAAAGTGTTGAACTTCAAAGGATATGAAATCTTCTCTCCCATTGTTGGTTGCTCCTCCCCATCGTTGCTTCTAATATTGTCTACTGTTGTCAATTGTGATTTTGTGCGGAACATGTGCAATTTCTAATCTAGATTCTGAATAATATCCAGTTATGAATTCTGGTTCACCCAGTCTTGATGAGGTACAAAGGAAAGAATGTCAGTCAAGCAATTTGTAACTGTTCATTGTCCTTCCATAGTAAAAACTATGAAGGTCATGTTTTGTTTGTCTAAGCAGGTGTCTATGATGCAAATTATTGTCAATTGTCTTTCTATAGAAAAAAATGTCAATTGTAATTGTAATTGTCATTGTGCTAGTCTCATTTTTAAAATTTGTCAACTGTCTTTGCATAGAAAAAAATTGTCAATTGTAATTGTAATTGTGCTAGTCTCATTTAAAAATTTTGTCAATTGTCTTTCTATAGAAAAAAATTGTTAATTATAATTGTAATTGTGATTGTGCTAGTCTCATTTTTAAAATTTGTCAATTGTGGTTCCATAGAAAAAAATTGTCAATTGTAATTGTAATTGTGGTAGTCTCATTTGAAAATTTTGTCAATTATCTTTCTATAAATTTTTTTTTCAATTGTACATAATTGTAATTGTGCTAGTCTTATGCAATTGTTTATTGTCTTTTGTCAGTGCATGCTGTTCTTTGTGTCTACTTGGGATTTCATTTTTCAGGTTGGGGATCCTACTGGAACCAGATGAGGTGGCGAGTCCATGTATGGGTGAGCAGTCTGTCCCCTTCCCCCTGCCCTTGATTCAAGCTCCATAATTGTATTTGTTTTGAGTTCTATGATGAAACATCCATGATACCTTGAGGTGGTTTAAGTGTCTTAATTCTATCTATTTTTTCATGGCTGCCTTAATTCTATCTTGTGATTTGTGTTAACACACATTTTCATGTGTTCATTGTGATTTGTGCTTGCTCAAACCACATTTTGTCCTTGTCTTTTGTTAATTATGATCTGTTTCTAACACACGCCTCTTATTAGAGTTAAGTTTATTGTGACTTGTGCTTTAGGTCAACACACACCTCTTATTTGTCCTCTATGCTAACACACACCTTTTATTTGTTCTTGTCCTTTCATATATAAAAAAAATTCTTTTATGATCAGTGCTAAAACATGTTAAAATTTGTTATTTGTGATTTGAGTCAGCTGACAGCAAAATTTGTCCTTGTCCTTTCACTATTGTTGAAATCCAGTTTAGCGCATACTAGTGCTATGTTCACTAGTATGCAATGAGACTTTACTAGTGAACTGCTATTTCTAAAGTCAAAGATAAATTCTGTTTCATAACAGTAATAGCATTTGTTAGTAGTGAACTGGATCATACTAGTCCAGATATATATGTTGAGGACTGATGTTTGTTGGTCATTTCAGTCCATTGAGCAGTTCTGCTAGGGCCCGGAGGAGCCTGACCACGAACTGCCACGGAGGCCTCGTGCAAGTAGGGATCGGGTCTTCCCTACGACGGCGATGCATTGGGTTTAGAGGCCTTGCCAAGACGAGCGCCCTGTATTCGTGGATGGATGTGTGGTGGACGATTGGGTGCTCACACAGCGCATATGCATGTGCGTGCCTCGACATCAGGACGATGACGGCTGGGCCTTGTTTTTTCTTTTGACAGACTGCCTTGTTTATTTTCTCGGACAGACTAAAAGTGCAATAGTATACAACTTGTACAAGTATAATTATAAGTCGTACAAGTACAACTTATACAAATACAAATTCGTGTGCTAGATGCTTACAAAACACACGGTTTTTGCCCCTGCTGGTTTTTGTGTGCTACTTCGACAAAAAACACATGAATTTTTGTATTGTGCGGTGGACTTGTTTTGGTTGCCAGCTTGGTAAAATTCGTGTGCTAGAACAGATAAAAACATAGATTTCTGGGTCGCTACAATTCGTGTGTTTTTGTGTGGAAAAACACGCGTGTGTTCCTTCTCCTTAAAACATACGCGTGTTGACTAGACAGGCCAATATATATGTATGCATAAAAATATATTTAATTAAGAATAATATATTTAATTGAGAATATTATATAATATTTAGTTGGTATTGTACGTCTTATTATATGATAAAATTTAATCAAACTCAGAATGCTTTAACTATTCGAGATACAGAGTGACTTATAATTTCAGACGGCGAGAGTGTATTGAATATCAAAGATATATAGATACAAAATACTACTAAAATAACAGAATCCATGACTGGACCATGCATGTTGTGGACGTGGAACTTGGACGACGCTTGGTGACGTACGTGGAGTATCGTATATAGAGTTATAGGCGACTGTATAGCGACGACGAGGTCAGCTGTTAGCTATAGCTGATCATCACAGTCGTCACGGAGTCATGGTAGTCTTCATCTTGTGCACACTGCAGCGTGCCTCCTGTTCTCTTCGCGCCATCTCCACCTCATCGTCGGTGAAGGGCGGCGGCAGCGTGCAGGGCTCGAAGTCCGCGACATACCTCTCCCTGGACTCCATCATGAAGTCGAATTCCCTCTTGTTATCGTGCGCGGCGGCGGGGCAGGCGACGCTCTCGGCTCACAGCTCGACGGCCTTCTCCGGCACGGTGGGCTTGTAGCGGAGCAGCTTGGCGTACTCCGTGAACAGGTGCAGCATGTAGTCGTAGACGTAGCCCATGCTGAGGTCGTGGTGCGCGAATCCGCTGCCTTGGTCGGCTATCCGGCGCGCCTGCTCCGGGTGCGCGTTGCCCCAGTCGACGGCGAACTTGATGTCGGCGCACTTGCGGCAGCCGGGGTCGATGGGCCAGTAATGCTTGCCGGCGACGAGGCCCCTGGAGAAGAAGTCCTGGAAGGGCGTGGCGACGAGCAGTATCGGTGAGTCGCAGGCGAGGATGTACTTCTCGCTCACCGACCACGACCGCCCCCGGACGTGGATCTTGTACCTGTACCGGCACTGCTTCGCCAGGTTGGAGTCCCGGAAGCCGTCCCGGTTGGCGGCGCGCCAGTCCTGCCAAAACACGCGCGTCCTCCACTCGCCGGCCGAGTCGTTGCAGCGGAGGAGGTCGCCGCGCTCGCCGTGAACGCCAGGGTTGCCCTTCCAGAACGCGTACGGCTCCCGCTCCGCCCACGGCAGACGCGCCGTCTCGGCCGCCATCTCCTCCAGCAGCGGCGCCCAGGGCCGGATGTTCACCTCGGGCCAGCCCCAGAAGGCCAGTCCGGGAACACGATGTCCAGCGTCGTGTCGTCCTTGCAGTACCGGAACAGCGGCGGCGGCGCTGCCTCCAACGACCCGACCATGGGCATGTCGCCGCAGTTGAACATGAGGTCCAGGTCTGGAACGCGCCGAGGTACTTCTCCACGTACGCGCGGCCGTCCACGATCACCGGCCGGAACGACACCCGGCCGCGGCCGCACTCCACCGCCTCCAGCGTGATCCCCGTCTCGCGCCATGGCGACAGGTCCGAGTGGATGTACCGGAAGTACTCCGGGCACTCAGGAGATGATCGTCCTATTCGCTTGGTCGTTTCTGGCTGGCTGGTTCTGGCTGCTGCTGATTTTTTGTGAAAGAAAAATACTGTTGAATGGCTGGCTGGTTTGGCTGATAAGTTCAAACGAACAGGCTAGATGATTTAGAGGCCACTGATGGTGGTGCCAATGACGGCGAAGGAAAGACTGCTGTTGTGCCTGTGTGGCGGCGGGGACATGCTGGTGAGGTGATACGAACACATGGTTTTTACATAACTATTGTGGAGCATCCTTGTGGTTGTGATGAGCGATTATCAACATGCCAACACTTTGGTGTGTGGTTGGTTCGATGGTTCTACTGATCCCCTAGCACCGGGTTATGTGTCGAAACGGTGTCTCTTGACTCATAATGTGCAGGTGTGGAGTCCGGATACGGTGGCAGCGGCCGGGAGGTCAAGTAGGACGTGCCGTGCTGACGGACCGGTTGCGGTGAAGGGCGGACGCTAGGCTTGGACTGACGGACCAGACAGCCGGGTGGCCAGCCGCGGTAGCTGACACTTGGGACATCGACAAGCGCAAGTGTACACGGCGGGGGACGCGCACGGGCTACGCTACCCGCGGACGGTTTGGGGCCCTAAAAACCATCGGCGATGGTTTGGTGGTTTGGCCTCAAAACCATCGGCGGGGGATACGTACGCGGTACGATACTCGCGGGCGGTTTGGTGGTTTGTCCTCAAAACCATCGGCGGCAGATTTCGCGGGTTTGGGCATCAAAACCCGGGCGGAGGTCCCGATGCGGACGGACGGCACGTGACGGCATCGGGGAGATCGCTTCGGAGCGAGACTACCGGTCAGGAGGCGCGGTGGCCGTCGGATCAGGAAAACTCGAGTTGGACTATAATGCCCCTGGCTAGGTGGTTCTCTCTGAGAATATCTAGGGGTAGAAGTGGAATTGTGTAATAAGACTATAAATAAGAGGGACTGTCTCCACTCAACCTCACCTTTCTCATTCCAGTGTTAGGATTTCCCAGTCTCTAGTCTTTTAGAGTGTATGAGGTCCACTGCAAGAAAATTGTAGTGATTTATTTGTTGAAAGAGCACCCCTAATGTGCTTGTGCCCTCTGGGCATTTATCTTCATGTGATTTTCGTGATGAATTTGTGTTCTTATTGTTCTTGACTTATTCATCCCGAGTTCTTCTCTCCCTCTATTTTTGTGGTCAAAATTCTTCGATTTTGCACCGTTTGAGGTCGTTCTTTTTGCCTTGGATCGAGCTATGACGTAAGTAGAGTGGTTCCACCAAAGAAAATCGTTTGATTCCTCACGAGCTCATAGATCGGGGCGTTTTTGTGTTCATGGCGATTTCAAGGTCGTTCTTCACCCCTTTTTTGATTTCTCCCATCTCCTTTTGAATTGGACCATGATTCTTTGAGGATAGCCTCTCCACTGCATGAGGAACATTCCCTCCAAATCTTGTTGCAGTTGGTTTTGATTCGGGAGAGAGATCGGGTTGATTCTTGGTGGAAGGAGATTTTTGGGCGATTTTCTGGGAGCTCGTGGATAGTCCAGCTCACGCACTGTGGACTGTCCGGGCATCGTGTCCTGGTCGAGTCCGTTCAGCTTCTGTGCTAACGTGGCAGTCACTTTAACCTCGGACAGTCTGGCTTGGCAAGCGCGAACAGTCCGGACCCGGCTCAGATCAGAACTGTGCTCTCGACTTCGATTTTTATTCTATTTTTAGTTGCGTGGACAGTCCGGCGTCATAACCGCGGATAGTCCGGCGGTCAAGCATTTTTTTGTCCAGAACCTGTTTCAGAAGTTTGAGTTTTTTAGTGTTTGCCCGCGGACAGTCCAACCTGTCAACTACAGATAGTCCGCCATTCAACTTCCAGTGGTCTGTCCGTACACCGCGGACAGTCCGGACCCCGGAAGTCGGATAGTCCGGGGCTCAGAACTTCTTTGTTCCAGAACTCGTACAATCAGTTTGTTTTTGGACTTTTTGCCTGCGGACACTCTGGGTCCGGAACCTCGGAGAGTCCGTCGTTCACAGAACCGTGGACAGTTCTCAACCTATCCGCACACTGCGGACAGTCCGGACCAGACCCGCGGACAGTCGGCCCCTGTGTAGTGAAGCTGTTTTCTTTTGGTTTGTGCTCGTTCGTTCTTCGATCTTTCTTGGTGTTGCTTCTTAGTTCTTATGGTGACCCGCTGTGTTCCTAGGGAGTTTTCACCCTCTCAATAGGGTCATGGTCATCACCGGCTTGTATGTTTGGTTCTTGGGATGTTTGTTGAGTCGAGGACCTGAAAGTTTTGAGAGAAATTTTTAGGCTCCCATTCACCCCCCCTCTGATCGCCTATCTAGTCCTTCAATTGGTATTGGAACCGGTTAAGGATCACTTCCACCTTAATCAGTCCGTGATCCACAGAAGGCGACATGGCTTTGCAACACTGGTCGGGTAAGCCGTCCCAATTCAATGGGGAGAACTACTTGTACTGGAAGATCCGAATGCAAGCACATTTACAAGGGATCGATTGGTGTGTTTGGAAGATCATTGAGAATGCTGACTACCAGGTGCTTGATGCACGTGTCAATCAAGAGCAGATCGACCAACACAATGCTAAAAACATTGCTCGTGCTGAGCTTTACGCTGCTTTATGATTTCTGAGTTTGATCGTGTTTCACCCAAGTTGATGGGGAGTCCGTTGATTCGATGTTTTCTCGCTTTACCACCATTGTGAATAACATGCGGGCTAACAATGCAGCTATGCCCTATGACGATCATCAGAGAGCACTCAAGCTTCTGTATGCTCTAGATTGGATGGTTTGGGAGGTCAAGGTGCAGGCAATCATCGAATCGGCCAACTACGAGACTCTCACCGTGGATGAGCTGTTCAGCAAGCTCAAGTCCACCGAGATCAACCTCTAGACACAGGCGAGGATCAAGAATCCGTCTGCTCCTACCATGGCTTTGGTGTCAGGTAACTCAAGTTCAGGTTCTTCTTTGGCTAACCCATCACAACTTTCGCTTGCCTTGTCTTCTCTTGTGTCTGCAACAGAGGAGCAGATGGAAGCACTTAGGGATGACGAACTGGCGCTAGTAATCAGCAAGTTCTCGTGGTTTCACAACAACCGCTTGAACCGTAGACGTGGTGGCAACAAGCAAGGTTGCTTTGAGTGTGGAAAGCTCAACCACTACGTTGCTAGCTGCCACAACAGAGCTACTCCGGCAAGAACGACTACACCAAGCACAAGGACAAGCATGAGTTGTCCTCCCGCAAGTACAAGTCCAAGAAGGATTTTGACCCCAAGCGCATGAACAAGAAGTACTTCGAGGCCTTGCAAGTGAAGCAGCGTGCTCTGGTCATGAACTTCAGCGACGTCTACTTCGACAGTGATTCTTCACCAAGTGATGATGAGGCCGAGAAGAAGGTGGAGAACAAGTTCAACGGCTTGAGCTTCTACGCCAACGAGCGCCGAGGAGGTTACTACACCATGGCGCACAACAACAACACCACCACCGGCGACAAAGAAGAGGTTGACACCAACCCTGAGGTAGAACACACAGTCGAATCCCTTCTCGCTGAGCTTGATTCTGTGACTGACACTATGCTCAAGAAAGATGCTTTGCTTATTCGTGCTGCTCAAGAATGCAATGGTTTCAAGTCTAAGTATCTTGCAGCGTTAGATGAGCTTGAGCGTGCTAAGAAGGATAGGGTTGTTGTGTCCAATGAGACTGAATACGATGAATGCGCTATTCACATGTCTAGACACATTTCTTTATAGTCCAAGTACTCTACTTTGCTCGATGAGTTTGATGAGGTTAGATCCAAGACAGTCATTTTGGGGGCTTGCAAGTCTTGTGTTGAGTTGCGCAATGAGCCCTCTGAGAAGGTTGCTGTTATAGCTTTGCTTGAGCAGTCTAGTACAAGTGGTGGTGCTAGAGCTAAGTGTGCTTGTTGTGAGGCTTTGGAGCTGGAGCTAGCTAACTGTAGGCATGATAAGAAAAAGATCGAAGAGGAAAACACATTCCTTCGGCACATGTTGAGTTGGCTTTCTTGCAGTGAGCCACAGTTGGGCATGATGATGAGCCAGTACAAGAGGGGTACTAACACAACGGGTTTAGGCTTTGCTTCAGGTGGGAAGGGTGACAACATTTTTAGCAAGGTTGGTGAACATAGTGGTTTGAGCATGAGTGAGAAACCCACCAATCCTACCAAGCCCATTATGAGGAATGGAGTGATTGATGAAACTCCCAAGGCTCTACCTCAGAAACAAGTGTGGATTCCAAAACCTAACCACCTCAAGAACCCACTTGTCACTTTGCCAAACATCTCTGATAAGCCCCTTCCTAAGGCCAAACCACCAACTCTGAGAAGGTTGCTGTTATAGCTTTGCTTGAGCAGTCTAGTACAAGCGGTGGTGCTAGAGCTAAGTGTGCTTGTTGTGAGGCTTTGGAGCTGGAGCTAGCTAACTGTAGGCATGATAAGAAAAAGACCGAAGAGGAAAACACATTCCTTCAGCACATGTTGAGTTGGCTTTCTTGCAGTGAGCCACAGTTGGGCATGATGATGAGCCAGTACAAGAGGGGTACTAACACAACGGGTTTAGGCTTTGCTTCAGGTGGGAAGGGTGACAACATTTTTGGCAAGGTTGGTGAACATAGTGGTTTGAGCATGAGTGAGAAACCCACCAATCCTACCAAGCCCATTGTGAGGAATGGAGTGATTGATGAAACTCCCAAGGCTCTACCTCAGAAACAAGTGTGGATTCCAAAACCTAACCACCTCAGGAACCCACTTGTCACTTTGCCAAACATCTCTAATAAGCCCCTTCCTAAGGCCAAACCACCACCAAGAGTGAACCAAGCCCACAACAGAGTGAGTCGCCCACAACCCAAGAGAGAGGTGTACCACTGTGAGTATTGCAAGAGGGATGGTCACTTGTTTGAGTTTTGCTTTAGGAGGAAGAGAGATGAGAGGTGTCAGTTTGAGCTTTCACACCAGAACATGCATCGCTCATCTCATGGTATGCATGCTTCACCTGCTCAGAGGAGCAATGCTAGACCTAGAGGTGCAAGACCTCAAGGTACTAGGCCTCAGTTTGTGAGACCACATGATGGTCGTGCCCGATGAGGTCCAAGTCATCCTCATTACGACTCAAGGTCTCGTGGCAGTGGCTCTCAGTCCTACACTTCTAGCGGACCACGTTTTCTCTCTCGTGGTGATCGCTACTCTCCCATGGGACATGGCATGTATGATGTTTTTCCTAACACTTTTCCAGGGAAAATGACCCAGCACTAGTTTTCTCCTCAGTTTACTAACCCCAGTGTTAGATCGTTTGCTCATCCCATGTCTTTCTATTGATGCAGCATGGAGGCTTGGAGAGCATATGGCTTGTTGATTCCGAGTGTTCGCGTCACATGACCGAAAATTTAAATTGGTTCTCCAGCCTCAGTCCCATGACTTCCAAGGAGTACATCACATTTGGGGACAATGGTAAGGGTAAGGTCCTTTCTCGTGGGTCGGTAAGGCTCAATGAGAACTTTGTGCTCAAGGATGTTGCTTTGGCTTTGAGTTTGCATTTCAATCTTCTTTCGGTTTTGCAACTCCTTAGAGATGGTTTCGAAGTGCGTTTTAAGCCGGGTCTTTCTCGCATACTTGATTCGTGTGGTGATCTTGTGTGTTCGATTGTACCTTTTGGGCTTGTCTTTTGTGCTGATTTTTCTCGCTCTTTCGGTGTCTCTCGGTGTTTGGTGGCAGGCACTTCTTCTGAGCTTTGGAAGTGGCATAGGAGGCTTGGTCATTTGAGCTTTGACTTTCTTGCAAGGTTGAGCTCTTTTGATCTAATCTGAGGATTGCCTAAGCTAAAGTTCGAGAAGGACTTGGTCTGTTACCCGTGTCATCACGGGAAGATGGTAGCCGCTTCTCATTCCCCTATAAACCAAGTGATGACCAAACAACCCGGCGAGCTTCTTCATATGGACACTATAGGTCCAGCTCGGGTTCGGTCGGATGGTGAGAAGTGGTACGTTCTTGTGATCGTGGACGACTTTTCTCGCTATTCTTGGGTCTTTTTCATGGAGTCCAAGGATGGGGCATTTTCCCATGTGCGGGATTTGATTCTTAGGCTTCAAAATGAGATTCCCAAGAATGCCATGAGAGCTATACACAGTGACAATGGCACTGAATTCAGGAACTCTTAGTTCGAAGTTTTTTGCAAGTCTTTGGGTCTTGAGCATCAGTTTTCTTCACCTTTTGTGCCTAAACAGAATGGGATTGTTGAACGCAAGAATCAGACCCTTTTTGAGATGGCTAGGATGATGCTCGATGAGCATAGGACTCCTAGGCGGTATTGGGCCGAAGCGATCAACACAACTTGTTACGTCTCAAATCGCATCTTTCTTCGTGCTTTTAGAAAGAAGACATCTTATGAGTTGCGGTTTGGTCGTCTCCACAAGGTAAGCTATTTCAGAGTCTTCGGGTGTCGGTGCTTCATACTCAAGCAAGGTAACTTGGACAAGTTCGAGTCATGTTCTTCTGACGGCATTTTTCTTGGTTATGCTACTCACTCACATGCATATAGAGTACTTAATCTTGAGACTAACCGTGTCATGGAGACTTGTGAAGTTACCTTTGATGAAACCATACCTTGTTCTTCTCCTGTCTTTGAGCGTGCAGGTGATCAGGAGATGGGTGAGAGCATTTTTGTGGAGGAGGAGCAGGACGATGCCGATTGGGGTGCTCCTGAGCTGACTCCACCGGCTGCCCCTGTCGACCCTGCGACGACTACGTCTGTTCGTGGCCCCGATCCTTCTTCTTCGACTTCATGGGGGCCGAACAACCAGTACCTCTCTTGCGCCTGAGGGAGCTCTAGCTGTGGTTGAGGGGGAGGCTACTTCATCAAGGACGGCACCTGTACACATTCAGCACCGCCATCCTCCTGAGACCATGATCGGTAACATCAACCAGCGTGTCAATCGCAACAAGTCCTATGAAATCTCTTATTTTGCATATTCTGCTTTTGTTGCCGATTTTGAGCTCGAAGATATTGGACACGCTTTATCTAACGCTTATTGGGTCAATGCCATGCATGAGGAGTTAGAGAACTTTGAGAGAAACCAAGTTTGGGTCCTAGTTCCTCCACCTCTCCAATGTCATCCCATAGGTACCAAGTGGGTGTTTAAGAACAAGCAGAGTGAGGATAGGGTGATAGTTAGGAACAAGGCTAGGTTGGTTGCTCAGGGTTTTGCCAGAAAGAGGGGATAGACTTTGAGGAAACCTTTGCTCCTGTTGCCCGTTTAGAAGCCATTAGAATCCTTTTAGCCTTTGCAGCTTCGAAAGGGTTCAAGTTGTATCAGATGGATATCAAGAGTGCTTTATCAATGGGTACATAGAGGAGGAAGTGTATGTGAGACAACCCCCTGGCTTTGAAAATCCCAAGCACCCAGACTATGTCTACAAACTCTACAAAGCCTTGTATGGTCTCAAACAAGCCCCAAGAGCATGGTATGCTAGGTTGAAATCCTTTTTGCTTGGGAAGGGTTTTACCATGGGCTCTGTTGATAAGACTTTGTTTCTCCTCAAGCAAGGCAAAGACATTCTCATTGTTCAGATATACGTGGATGACATAATCTTTGGTGGCTCTTCACATGCCCTTGTGGCAAGGTTTTCTGATTGATGAGCATGGAGTTCGAGATGAGTATGATGGGCGAGTTGACATTCTTTCTTGGGTTACAAATCAAGAAAACTCGAGAAGGGACGTTTGTGCACCAAGGTAAGTACACCAAGGACCTGCTGAAGAAGTTCGACATGGGTGAGGCCAAGCCTCTTTCGACGCCCATGGCGACTACCATTGCCTTGGACGATGATGTTGAGGGAGAAGCTGTGGACCAGAAGGAGTACCACACCAAGGACTATGTTGAGATCCATGTGCTTTTATATGTATGCTTTAGTTGCTATGTCTCATGTTTCTTGAATCATACACTTAGCTCGGATCCTTGATGTCTTTATGCTAAAACTTGGAGCTAAGTTATGATGAAAATGCTTTGGAGTTGGATCTTTACTGTCCCACGACAATGTCACGAGATTGCTTCTCATTCTTCCGAGTGAGATGAACTTGGGCATTGTAGTGCTAGTCCTCAACCACTCGTGACGAGACAGCTTCCCACTTGCACAAAGGGATGAACTCGGCATGGTTGCAAAACATGATAAAAATAACATAATTTTTCGGCGGACAGTTTTGATCCTCTCACATACACATATCTAAAAATAACCTTGTAATCCGCTGTAAAACTCCGATTAATGTTGAAGCTATAAGTGTTAAGTGCTTCCTTGAGACATGATGTATGATTGTTATATGGGGTAGTTCACTTTTGTATACATGAGTTAGCACTAATTTGATCTCCTGCTTATATGTGCTATGTGCTATCCTCTTTGGTGAACACCTTTTATGAGATATGCTTAAAATTAATCAAAATGCTTATAATTCATATTTTGTTTCATTTGATTAGTTTGAGCATTGGCCTTGTCTTGCTCCTGTTGTAATACATATGTCGTACCAACTTGAGCATGTTTTTAATCCACTTGCTATACTCCTGAAGCTTTGTACATTAGCATTGAGCATCTCATAGCATGATTTGAGGGGGAGCTTCTTTTGTGAGAGCTTGATAAGTGCATTTGCCAACAAGGGGGATAATGATTCCACAAATCTAGAGTGTGCATTCATATGCATTTGTGAGGTTAATACACTTGTTAAGGGGGAGTTGCACATTTGTTTTGCTAGACGTGTTGAGCCGTTTGCTCTGTCTTGAGGTTCTAGCTACTTTCAGGTGCTTTGAGCGTGTTCTGCTTGGTTGCGTCAAGCCGTTGCCTATGTCTTTGGGAACCAAATTGTTGGTTTTGCTTTGCTCATTATGAGTGACCCGTTTCGAGTTTTTCTTTGGCTTTTGGTCACTTGAGTGGGTTTTATCTGTCTTTGTGTTTGTGTTGACAATGCACTCATCAAGGGGGATATTGCGAACACATGGTTTTTATATAACCATTGTGGAGCACCCTTGTGGTTGTGATGAGCGATTGTCAATATGCCAACACTTTGGTGTGTGGTTGGCTCGGTGGTTCTACTGATCCCCTGGCACAGGGTTATGTGTTGAAACGGTGTCTCTTGGCTCATAATGTGCAGGTGTGGAGTCCGGATGCGGTGGCAGTGGCCGGGAGAAGGTCAAGTAGGACGTGCCGTGCTGACGGACCGGTTATGATGAAGGACGGACGCTAGACTTGGACTGACGGACCAGACGGCCGGGTGGCCAGCCGTGGTGGCTGACACTTGGGACATCGACAAGCGCAAGTGTACACGGCGGGGGACGCGTATGGGCTACGCTACTCGCGGATGGATTGGTGGTTTGCCCTAAAAACCATCGGCGATGGTTTGGTGGTTTGGCCTCAAAACCATCGGCGGGGGATGCGTACGCTGTACGATACTCGCGGGCGGTTTGGTGGTTTGTCCTCAAAACCATCGGTGGTAGGTTTTGCGGGTTTGGGCCTCAAAACCCGAGCAGAGGTCCCGATGCGGACGGACGGCACGTGGCGGCATTGGGGAGATTGCTTCGGAGCGAGGCTACCGGTGAGGAGATGCAGTGGCCGTCGGATTAGGAAAACTCGAGTTGGACCATAATTCCCCTGGCTAGGTGGTTCTCTCTGAGAATATCTAGGGGTAGAAGTGAAATTGTGTAATAAGACTATAAATAAGAGGGACTGCCTCCACTCAACCTCACCTCTCCCATTCCAGTGTTAGGATTTCCCAGTCTCTAGTCTTTCAGAGTGTGTGAGGTCCACTGCAAGAAAATTGTAGTGATTTGTTTGTGGGAAGAGCACCCCCTAGTGTGCTCGTGCCCTCTGGGCGTTTATCTTCATGTGATTTTCGTGATGAATTTGTGTTCTTGTTGTTCTTGAATTATTCATCCGAGTTTCTCTCTCCCTCTATTTTTGTGGTCGAAATTCTTCGATTTTGCACCATTTGAGGTCATTCTTTTTACCTTGGATCGAGCTATGATGTGAGTAGAGTGGTTCCACCGTAGGAAATCATTTGATTCCTCACGAGCTCATAGATCGGGGCGTTTTTGTGTTCATGGCGATCTCTAGGTCGTTCTTCACCCCTCTTTCGATTTCTCCCATCTCCTTTCAAATTGGACCATGATCCTTTGAGGATAGCCTATCCACTGCATGAGGAACATTCCCTCCAAATATTGTTGCAGTTGGTTTTGATTCGAGAGGGATCGGGTTGATTCTTGGTGGAAGGAGATTTTCGGGCGATTTTCTGGGAGCTCGCGGACAGTCCGGCTCATGCACTGCGGACTGTCCGGGCATCATGTCCTGGTCGAGTCCGTTCAGCTTCTGTGCTGACGTGGCAGTCACTTTAACCCCGGACAGTCCGGCTTGGCAAGCGCGGACAGTCCGGACCCGGCTCAGATGAGAACTGTGCTCTCGACTTCGGTTTTTATTCAAATTTTAGTCGCGCGGATAGTCCGGCGTCATAACCGCGGACAGTCCGGCGGTCAAGCATTTTTCTGTCCAAAACCTGTTCCAGAAGTTTGAGTTTTTGGTGTTTGCCCGCGGACAGTCCGACCTGTCAACTGCAGACAGTCCGCCATTCAACTTCCAGTGGTCTGTCCGTACACCGCGGACAATCCGGACCCCGGAAATCGGACAGTCCGGGGCTTAGAACTTCTTTGTTCCAGAACTCGTGCAATCAGTTTGTTTTCGGACTTTTTGCCTGCGGACAGTCCGCGTCCGGAACCTTGGACAGTCCGCCGTTCACAGAACCGCGGACAGTTCTCAACCTGTCCGTACACTGCGGACAGTCCGGACCAGACCCGCGGACAGTCCGCCCCTTGCAGTGAAGCTGTTTTCTTTTGGTTTGTGCTCGTTCATTTTTCGATCTTTCTTGGTGTTGCTTCTTAGTTCTTATGGTGACCCGTTATGTTCGAAGGGAGTTTTCACCCTCTTAATAGGGTCGTTGTCATCACCGGCTCGTGTGTTTAGTTCTTGAGGTGTTTGTTGAGTCAAAGATCTAAAAGTTTTGAGAGAAATTTTTAGGCTCCTCTTCAACCTCCGTCTGATCGCCTATCTCGTCCTTCACGTGGAACTATTGTCGTTGCCGCCGCAGCTGAAGGAAATGGGCACGAGGTCCGCTTCAGGTGAGGGGACGTGGTGACGAGGCCATTGGTGCTGCTTCACGCCGCCGACGCCGCTCCCAAGCAGAAACGACTGCAACCAACACATATGCATGTATATTGTTACATTCAATATGTAACAGTATTATTTTTCATCTAGAGCCTGCAAGTATATATTGCTTCATTTGACACAAAAAAAATAATATTATTTTTCTAATACGATAAGCGCTAGTAAACAACTATTATGTTGCTGAAATGTTTTTATTATTTTCTCTCGCATCTTAACAATCTTAAATGTAAAAATTCAAAACTATAAAGTTGTAGATCATGTTAAGAGCTACAACTTTAATGCAAAGAGTATCTTAATTTAACACTATAGAGAAAAGATAGTATTTTTCTAATATGACAATACTAGTATCCGATTGTTATGCTCCTAACATTTTATATTATTTTTTAAAAAAAATATGTTAACATTCTCAAATAGAAAAAAATTCAAAACTAGAAAGTTACAGATCTCGTAAGAGTTAAAATTTTTATATAAATTTTATCTTAATCTAACATTATTTTTGAAAAGTTTGATTTTTCTAGGATCCTATTTTGTCATGCCACTTATGGTGTCACGATAAAACAATACAATACGGTCACAACAAGGGGTGCGCCGTGAGAAAGTTTTTATGTCCAAAATGTCGTCTAACATGGCAGATATTGTTGCGCCAATGCATGTGACGCGAAAACGTTATTTTGTCATGTCAGCAGTATTGGTGCGACCAAAAGTGTCAAATCTGAAAATAAAAATGTTTATTGTTAAAATGTTAAATAAAAATATTATAAAAATAGAAAATTATCAGCTACCAGTAGGCAGCTCTCACGCACAATTTTTCTATTTCAATAAAAGGAAAAAGGAAAAATATCAAATGATAAAATATAAAAGTAAAAGGAAAAATCTTGGAGCAATCCCATGCACTTTGAACTGAGTGTGCTTCTGCTAGCGAGCTATGTGTGTTTCCATTTCCAAGTCAAGGTAGGGAAAAAAGATGAAGGTAGGGACCGATGCGTAGTCGAGGTGGATCCAGACGCTGCTGGTGCCTCCGCTGCCGCCGCCGCCAAGCAAGGCCAGCACGAGGAGACCGGCGATGACGAGCCCCACGCCTTTGGTGGGCACCAGCTTCTGCGCCCGACGCCTCCAGCACGCCGGCGGCGGCGGCACCAGCTGCCGCCCATCTGCTGATGATGATTCCACCAGCTGTGGCGGTGGCGGCGGCACCAACGCCGCCCCCTCCTCGTCATCGCGCTGCTCCTCCGAGCTCTTCATCTTCATGGATGGATAAGCTGGACCAATGGATGCTTAGCTAGCTATTAGCTGCTTGCTTTGCTTTGCTTGAGCTAACCCAGCTAGGTAGGTTAATTTATATGCATGGTTGCATGGATGATGGATGGAGGGCTATCGTCTCTGACTCTGACCGGGAGTTCGGGGGACAAAAATTAAGAAGAGCACTGATCGATGCACTAAACGACGACTCCTCCGGCCACTAGCTGATAAAAATCGATCCGTTGAAGATCGATGGATATCGCCGAGCGCGATCGGTGGTTCAATTCTATTGCGTGTTAATCGGCAAACAAGAACCCTTTGCGTGGTCTTTACTTAAACACACATATATCTAGCTATAGCGAAGAAGAACGAAGACTACTAGCTAGGGTTACATTGCTCGCTTCCTTTCCTTTGATTTCCTCGTCAACAATAAGATTGCAGGCGGGTTGGTTCGCAGCCGGCCGCTAATCCGCATCGCTTGCCACAAAGATTTTTGGCGGGTCTGCGGCCACCCAACAAGCTGTCTACTCTGCAGACAAGCTAGGCTTCCGCGGACATATATAACGACATCGTTAGCTGCAAAACACACAGCAGACATCCCTCGAAATCTCTGGTACCCAACAAGATCATGATCACGGCCGGGCAGCATGACACGGTGACGCACCAGTTGAAGATCGACCTGCGCCGTCCTGGAGCGCGGCGAGCGCCGTCGACACGACGAAGGTGCGCCTAGCTAGTTCCAACGCGACCGTTGCCCATCATTCCGTGCATATGCAGTTAGCTTGTTGGCTATAGATAGCTCTCTGTACTGAAAATTACGTACTACGTGCAGGCGCATAAATACGGTAGTACGTAACGTCCATGCAGGCCTTGCGCGCGGAAGCGGCTCATCTCATCGGCCGCAGGGGCAGCTCGTCGCCGGTATCGTTGTCGAGGCGCGCGCGCGTGGTTGCGACGACGACGGCCTCGATCGAGCTGGGTCGCTGGTGTTCGTCGTCATCCTCTGGAGGAACGGCCGTAGAGCAGAATTTGGCATCGGCCGTCGCCCTCACCGCCTGTGATGGCACTAGATCGAGGTCGGGTTCCGATTCTTGCCGGTTTTCTTTCTCTGTTGTCCAACGGGTTCGGCGGGTCGAAATTTAAAGACATTTAATTTGGGCTACAAAGACATCGGCACATCGGCAGCTGAGCCACAGTAGCCACGAAGGTTATGCTAACAACCCGCTCCTCCTACAATCGGAACATCCAAAGTAGAGACTCGTTTTTGCTTTCTTTTATAATTAATTAGGAGCTCCAATTATATAGCCTTGATTTTTTGAACTATCAAGTTTCATAATAGTTTATTTTATATGGGTTGGTCATGCATATAGTAATATATCATTTGGATGAGTAATCATATTTGATCATGTGGCAAATAATCGTCAACATCTTACTTTTTTATACTACACATATTTTCTGTACGCATGCGTGTCCTCCGTGCAAGCGGAGCATGAAGTCAAGTCTCTGCCTTTGGTGCTTCTACACGTACAAATGCATGCTTGGGCCCACACTCTTTTTAACCACAAGCAAGCGTGTAGCTTTTATTATACAAGCTCCAATTGCAACTTCACTCGTGGTGCCCTGGTCCTGGTCCTGTGTCTGCGTGTCCGTCATGAGTGTTGCGGTGAGACCCTCAACGGTTACACATGTACTTGGTCAAAATCATATTGTCTCTATTACTTTGATCGATAGAGCATATACAGAAGTAGCAAAGTCCGTTGTCTAAAGTTACTCCATGGCTGGCCTTTTTTTTTTTTTGCCCGCTGCGGTAAATCCCGCGATTAATCGCAGCGGACATTTTTTATTTACCGTGGTGGGTACTTTTGTCCGCCACGGTAAACCAATTTACTGCAGCGGGCTTCTGGTAAATAGGTATTTTTCGCAGTGGACGTCTTAATGGGCCCGCCACGGTAAATTGATTTTTCGTGGCGGGCACGTTATTTGGCCCATCACAGAAAAATACTGAGGCCCAAATAGCCCAGTGTCGGCCCGATAGCTGTCTTCATATATAAGCAACACTTAGGGTTTCTCTTTCACTCACTCCCTCCCACCTTCCCACCAGCGCCGCGCAGACAGAGCCTACCCACTCCTTCCCTACCACCAGCGCCGCGCGCAAACAGAGCCCACCCGCCGCTCCTCATCTCCACATCTCCAAGAAATCTCCGACCTCCGCTCCCTCCCCATCTCGGCGTCCACCCCCACACCCGGCGCCTGTCCTCTCCTCCTCCCTCAAATCGACACAGCGCGCGGTGGTTCGGTGGCGGCGCGCGGCGGGTCGAGGCGCGACGGCGCGCGACTTGCGGCAGCTCGGCCGCTCCCTGCGCGTGGCGGCCCGGCCACTCCTTCCGCGCGGTGGGTCAAGGTGCGGTGGCCCGGCACCTCCCTCTCCGCCACCTCGGACGGCGCGGCGGCGACACGGCACACGAGTTGGAGCACGGCAGTGTGGCACACGAGGTGGAGCACGGCGGCGCGGCACACGAGGTGGATCCGCCGCCGGCGAGGTTGCGGAGGCCGGATCTCCATCTCCTGCCTTCCGCAGAGGCGCCCCATCTCTTCCTCTCTCAGATCTGGAGCAGAGGCGCGGTGCAGGTATGGCCTTGTCCTCTCTTAGATCTAGAGCAGGTCAGTCGTTCACCCTCCCTTCCTTGCAGATCAGCGACGACTTGGGTGTGGCTACGCGTTGGTGCTGCGGCGAGTTTGGACCTCCCTCAGCTCTGGTTCCGGTGGACTCGCGATGAGGAGGGGGCGCACCCAGATCCGATTGACCCGACGGTGGCTCTCGTGCACGGCCGGCCACAGCCCCGGCGGCGCTAGGGTTTCGGCGGCGGCGGCGCTATCCAGGCCCAGATCGAAGCCGATATGGGCTTTTTCTCTTTTTTTGTTTTTTCATAATTATTTACCGCAGCGGGCAAACGCGCCCGCTGTGGGGAGGTCACGATTTACCGTGACCTTCCATTCGCAGTGGACGCGTTTGCTCGCTACGGAAAACTGAAAGTGCCGGTTGCGAATGTTCGTTACAGCAGTAGTGGCCTTCACTAATGTTCGAGTCTGCCTTCAACGATGGTCAATTTAGGCCTTGACCTTATGCCCTGTTTGGGATCGCCCAGCCCAATACATGGCTGCTGGGCCTCCGTCGCACTACTCTAAAGAAAGAAGTGGTGACCAAGGGCGTGGCTCTGCTAACGAGATTCGCCGTCGCCCACTGTTCCCCACCAACAAATCCTAGTCCAATGAAGAGGGTGCATTGTGAGCGACGAGAAGTCCATAGCCTTCGTCATCACCACTAGATCGTGCCCCACTGCTACCTCTACATCGACTAGTTATCCTCTCCAGGAAGGACCACACCCTCGGCACCTCACCTACGCCATGGCGGACTCCTCCTCCTCTCCTCCAATCCCATCGACGGTGGGTAACACTACCCCTCTCTACTCTCTCTCTTTCTCTCTATCTCTCTTCTAGTACTATCAAGATTGCTTATGCCATATACAAGAGACACCGCCCACTAGATCCGCTGCTAGTCAATCCATAAGAACTAACATTTATTAGTTGTCAGATTTAATGTGTGGAGTCATTTTCTTAAGTTTGGTGAAGCTGATTCAACATGTACGACATAAGAAACTAAATCCTCAGTAACGTCCCTCACTTTCAGTAGAGACGGTTCACATAGCAAGCTGCCTCTAACCACACATGGCTGCACTGTAGCTTCTTGACCGCTCCTGAAGGTACATTTTCAGAGGAGGTTCCATAAAGAAATCTGCCTCTCAAAATGAGTGATTTATAGAGGCGTTTTTATTAAGTCAACCGCCCCTAAAAATTAATTTTTAGTAGCGGCCATCATTTTAGCAACGGTGCCCGCCCATGCTCTTCAAAATTTTAGCAAATGACTGGGTGAGCGCTTTTTAATTCGTGCGCTCGTAGTTTAAAATTTTGGTGAGCACTGCTTTGAGTATCATTTACAGGTCCATTTTCATGTGCAGGGACCTACCACGTGTTCCTCAGTTCTTTCCACGAGAGCATCTTTATCTTCTTTATATTCTATTAGTGTCTCTCGAAGTCTTTGTCTCTCCAGAACTCCTCCAACTTTCCTCTCTCTCCACTAGTCCGTGCCTTGGAGCCATGGCATCATCCATGTGCAGCCATGGTGAAGATGTAGCAGGCTAGCAGCCATGGCGAAGGTGTGGCAGCCAAGGCGGCGTCGTGCTGCCGCCATGGCGAAGGTGTGGCAGCCATGGCGTCGTCGTGCTGCAAGGTGCAGTAGCCATGTCGTCGTCGTGCTGCAAGGTGCGGCAGCCAAGGCGTCATCGTGCTGCAGCCATGGCATCGTTGTGCTGCAAGGTGTGGTAGCGAAGGCGTCATCGTATTGCAGCCATGGCGAAGGTGTGGCAGCCACGGCGTCGCCGTGCTGCGAGGTGCGGTAGCCATGGCTTCGTCGAGCTACAAGGTGTGTGCGTTGCGGAGCCGTGGAGCTGGACAGGTGTGGCAGCCATGGCATCGTCGTGCGGCAAGGCGTGTGCATTGCAGTGCAGGCGAGCTGGACGGATGTGGCGCCTTGGCATCCATCGTCGCTCTTTATCTCTGTGTTCTTGAATATGATAGTTCATCAATCTTCTTCCCTACTCTACTCCACTTGATTCCTACCAAGCAGCCACGATGACCGCGACGATGATGCGGATGCGGCAACGACAACCACGCCGCCGGCGAGCACGGCCGATGGTGAGCACGGCCACCGGCGAGCACGACCGTCGTCGACGAGATTTTTTAATTCTTAAAAAATGTTTTCAGAGACGGTTGTCTTAATTTAATCGCCCCTAAAGATAGATTTTCAGAGACGGTTGTCTTAATTTAACCGCCTCTGAAGATCTATCTTCAGAGGCGGTTGTCTTAATTTAACCACCTCTGAAGATGACGGTCAAAAACCCATCACTAGAGCTGCTACATTTTTACAGTCACTGGGTTAGTGGTGGCCAGACAAACTGCCCCTGTAAAACGGATTTACCCACCTCTATAGTAACTTTGTGTACTAGTGGCAAAGGGGAGGGGACGAGTCGGGTTGGTGCGGCTCCATCTAGCATGATAAAAAGGTGTAAATTCGAACTGAGTTTGAAAAGTGAACCCTTTTGTTAATAGCTACATGTTGGAATGAAAACTAATTGAACTCAGCAGTTCTAAGATTACAAGATTAATTAATTTGTACTATAACATTGAATACATAAGAATTTTTTTGTTTCCCAGTCCCCATGCAATGGGCCAATGTTGTCGTAATCTCATCATCTATACGGACGACTGTAAAGAATTTTTTATATCCAAAAATATATAGATACAGAGAATAGAGAATAGTAAAATGGAAAAATAGTAACAGAATCCATGACTGGACCATGAATGTTGTGGACGTGGATCTTGAACGACGCTTTGGTGACGTGCGTGGAGTCGTGTCGTATCGTATTTCGTATAGTAAGGAGTCAAGGACGACGTCAGGTGCTATCTATACTAGCTAGCTGATCATCGATCAGTCGTCATGGAGTCATGGTGGCCATCATCTTTTGCACGCTGGCGCGCACCTCGTGGTCTCTTCGGGCCATCTCCCTCACCTCATCGTCGGTGAAGGGTGGCGGCAGCGTGCAGGGCTGGTAGTCGGCGATGTATCTCTCCCTGGACTCCATCATGAAGTCGAATTCCCTGTTATTGGCATGAGCGGCGGCGGGGCAGGCGACGGTCTCAGTGCACAGCTCGACGGCGTTCTCCGGCACGGTGGGCTTGTAGCGGAGCAGGCCGGCGTACTGGGTGAGGAGGTGCAGCATGTAGTCGTACACGTAGTCCATGCTGAGGTCGTGGCGCGCGAATCCGCTGCCTTCGTCGGCTATCCGGCGCGCCTGCTCTGGGTGCGCGTTGCCCCAGTCCACGGCGAACTTGATGTCGTCGCACTTGCGAGCGCCGGGTTCGATGGGCCAGTAGTGCCTGCCAGCGACGAGGCCCCGGTTGAAGAAGTCCTTGAAGGGGGTGGCGATGAGGAGCACCGGCGAGTCGCAGGCGAGGATGTACTTCTGGCTGACCGACCACGACCTCCCACGCACGTAGATCTTGTAGCGATACCTGCACTGTTTCGCCAGGTTGGAGTCCCGGAAGCCGTCCCGGATGGCAGCGCCCCAGTCCTGCCAGAACACGCGTGTCCTCCACTTGCCGGACGAGTCGTTGCACCGGAGGAGGTCGCGGCGCTCGCCGGACACGCCGGGGTTGCCCTTCCAGTACGCGTACGGCTCCCGCTGCGCCCACGGCAGCCGCGCCATCTCGGCGGCCATCTCCTCCAGCAGCGGCGCCCAGGGTCGGATGTTCACCTCGGGCCAGCCCCAGAAGGACCAGTCCGGGAACACGATGTCCAGCGTCGAGTCGTCCTTGCAGTACCGGAACAGCGGCGGCGCCTGCGACGGCGCGGCAGCGAAGTCGGCGGCGCGCACCTCGGGCATGTCCTCGCAGTTGAACATGAGGTCCAGGTCCGGGACGCGGCCGGGGTATCGCGCCAGAAGCTGCGCGATGCCCCACTGCGTGAAGGTGTCCCGCGTCTGGAACACGCGGTGGTACGTCTCGACGTACGCGCGGCCGTCCACGACCACCAGCCGGAACGCCGCCCGGTTGCGGCCGCTCTGCACCACCTCGCGCGTGATCCCCGTCTCGCGCCACGGCGACAGGTCCGAGTGGATGTACCGGAAGTACTCTGGGCACTGAGGAGGAGGGGCTTGTTTCTTCGGTGCTGATTTAGATTTGGAGGACGAGGACGACGCCGCCGCCTCTGGTGGCAATGACAGCGACGGCGAGGGGGATTGTACTGTCGTCGTGTCACGGCGGCGGCATATCCCCGGCACCCCAGCGCCGTTGCCGCAGCTGAAGGGTATGGGCACGAGGTCCGCTTCAGGTGTGGGAACGTGGTGAGGAGGCCATCGGTGCTGCTTCCCGGCGCCACCGCTGCCTAGTAGAAAGGACTGCAACCAACAAGTATGCAAGTATATTGTTACACTCATGCAATGCAATAAGTTGAAATGACTACTGCCACGAGATTACACATAACACTGACGACAGACTATATGTTCATCTCACTATAATATACTGCACGCTCCTGTATTTCAGGTGTCTAATTTTTCGTTGTTGTGTTTAAACAATACTCTGTATGCAATTTTGTCATTGTTTCGTTATAGAAAAAAATATAAGTTATCCATTGTGAGTTGTCCTTTTAATTACACAAAATGGTTGTGTAAAATTATATTCTTAAAATTCAGACACTTCATCAAATATATAGTATTTTTCTAATTACTACAGTACTACCAGTCTATTTACAATACTGTAAATGGATGGGACGACGATGGTGCAACGGTGCAACTGTATGTCTCCATCCATCAATTCTTACCCTAGCAAAGCACTTGCGTAGATGACCATCGATTCTGAAAAATTTATGTAGGTTCATGACATAAGATTTATATTTTCAGATTCACTATAAAAAATAATTCCATAAATTAGTATAAATTCATACGTTGTGAAACACGTACAATAAGGTTTTTGTAATGAATGGTCAAAGATATTTATACTTACAAGAAAAGTATGTACGTGTAGCAACCCCTATTAGTTAGTCTCTTTGTTCAAAATTATAATTTACTCTGACTTTTATAAATACATACATAGCTTTTACTATACATATATAATATATTCTAGGCGCATAGCCAATGTTATTATACACCTAGAAAAGCTAAAACGGTTTATAATTTGTGTACTAGTAGTAAATGGCTAGTCCGCATCAGTGTGCGTGACAAAAAGGAAGGTCTAGATGGACGTCGCTATCGGCGCACAAACAGCAGGCAAGTCAGGGGATGGAAGTCAAAACAATGGAATTTTGTTTCTTGAAAAGTCGTACTATACGCGTGGTGTACGCACGTCTAATTCCATGGAAGGCGGCCAGATCATCGATATGTACGTGGCCCTTAATTGTTTGGCACGTACCTAGATAGTTTATTTTGGACTTTGAACTTTAGAAGAATTAAGCTGCAAGTACTACGTAGAAAGTAGTACATACACACACGGTGGTATATATCAATGATGGACCAACTAGCTAGAGGATGGCATGCAATTGATTCATACATATGTGGAATAAGCTAGCCTTGTGACGGATCGGATCGGATCGGATGAATGAATGGTAACCAAGGAACTCAACCAACACAAATGGATGCAAGGTTACGCACATGCTTGCTTGCTAGTTGCTATATATATATAGCCAGCCTTACCCTTTTGCCTCTCAACATGAATCATCTCAGAGCTACTACTGGGCAGTATATAGCAGGCAGCATAAGCTAGCTAGCACTTTTAACTGTCATCTAGAGCCAGCTAGGCAGTCCGGTCCTATATATATTCTGCTACCTAGTGTGTGTGTGCAGTGCTTCCATTTCCAAGTCAAGGTCGTAGGGCGAAAAAAAGATGAAGGGGCTGTTGACTTGAATGGTTAATTACTTTTTGCGACTCCCTACTCTAGCTAGTACTTACTGTAGGAGTAGTATATATGTAGTTTAGGCAGGTAGGATGGGTAATATGTGTATATTGTAGCCGTAGCCGACTACAAGGTTTGTGATGTTGTCACTCATATCGTCATCGTGAAGATTGATTGGTCAAGTTTGAAGGGCGGGCGCCCATATAATCTAGCGTAGATCTTACTAGCTGCATGGATGCGTGGCTGCCTTTGATATGTTGGGAGGCCTTCAATTCTGACGATGATATCATGCAATGCAATCCTCCGTAGACTATCTCTAGCTAGCTAGCTAGGAGATCGAGAGAAGAATTGCATACTGAATTCCATTCCTACTCTATTCTATTCGATCAATTCCACGCGTTCAACATCGATCTAGTTGAAGCTGCTGCTGAAGGCTCATCGATCGGCCTTTACTTTTGCCGTGTGGCCGGCCGGGTGTGGCCAGGCCCTTGATGCTGGGATTTTAAAATTTCCTTTTGATTATATACTATTGATCCTCCTCCACCGTACCACCATACTACATACCATGCATCGTCAGCTGCTCGCTTGCTGGCGCGCGCACAGATCATGCATATATGCTATCATGCAGAATTGCTAGATAGCTAGATCAAGTTGCGTGCTTTTCTGATCTTGCAACGAGCATATGAGGAAAATGGTCTCCTAGCAAATTAAAGTAGGTACGTACCGATGCGTAGTCGAGGTGGATCCAGCTGCTGGTGCCGCCGCCGCCGACGAGCAAGGCCAGCACGAGGAGACCGGCGATGACCAGCCCCACGCCTCTAGTGGGCACCAGCTTCTGCGCCCTCCGCCTCCACCACGCCGGCGGGACCAGCTCTGTTGCTGCTGATGATTCCGTCGTCGTCTTGGTCGTCGTCGTCCTTGTGTGATGATGAGCATCGTCGTCACCGTCGTCGTGCTCATCCTCCATCTGCTGCTCCTCCAGATCTTCTTCCCGCCCATCGCCGCCGTCTTTTTTCGGAGGCGACGACGGCATCTGTTCATCATGTCGCGGCACCAACGCTTCCCCCTCCTCCTCGTCCAAGCTCTTCATGGTCTGGATGGATGGAGGAGCGATGGATGCCGAAACTAGCTAGCTAAGCTGCTTCAAGTAACCAAGCTTAGGTTGGAATTATATATGCGCATGGAGGATGGATGGATGGATGGAGGGAGGGCTGATGATGGAACGGAGATAATTGCACCCGGCTCCTGCGACCGCCGGCCGGGGGAGAACGAAGAAGAAATCAGAGGCAGAGCACTGCTCTAAACGACTCCTCCTCCACTAGGATAGCAAGCCAGCGCGCCCGCACAACAACAAGAAGAAACCACGTTCGGCCGTGTATACACACGCACGCAGGTCGCAGCCACGCACACGTATACTAATAGACCGCTCCTCTAGACAAGTATAAGGAAGAAGCTATTAATCAACGATCGAGCGTTGCGTTTTGCTCAATTTCCTTCCCTCGTCAACAAGGCAGAGGCAGACGCCGCTAGCGCTACCACATGTTTACTACCTAGTACGAGTACTACGCGGTTATTCGGTTAATCCACGGAGTGGAGTTGAGACCGCCCTATAGGCTATATCTAGGCTTTCCATGCATTTTTCAGGCATATATGCCACGGCACACCGCACAGCACGCCACATTTCCTCCTCTCGCCACTCTGGCCCCTTTTTTTTCCCCCTTTGACCAAACATAAAGGAGAAGGAGAGTAGGGGCTTGGCGCCGCGGGGCCCACACCAATACAACAGAACACAACATGAGAAGGTGAAATGGTATGCCCCACAGCTGCATGCAAGGTCGGAGCCACATGCATGGCATGTACGTGTGCGTGCCTAATCAACAAAATGAAATGTCTAGTGATGTAGCGAAGAAAAGTAAAAAAAAAAAAAAAAAAAAAAAAGGTAAACCCAAGCTTGCTTGTACATGCTCGATCAACCAATTCTGTAATGTGGGGCGCAATGCACACACCCGGCCCACTCCATATATAGCTTATGATGAGCAATGTTATTCGGGAGGGCTTCCCTCATTTTATTTTTCAGGTGTCAGATTTTTTACATCTACTTCAGTACAAGTTCTCAAATAAGAACTCCCTCAAGTCCAGTTTTAATAGACATTGACGGGTAGGGTTTGCGTACATTTATCTATAGGGATGAGTGTGCATGCATGTTGATCGTCTGCGTCAGGAAAAATTTAGGACGGGCTGAACAAAAGTCTACGGCGATTTATCTCTACTGTGCCCCTCTCAGTAGACACATATATAATAGCTTGAATCAATATTATATTGAAAACATCGACCAACAACAAAATTCACAAAATACATCATTAAGAAAAAAGATGATGTTCATTCATACCAAAAAGACCAATTGCCAAACCAATAAAAAAGTGTGTGATGTTGTCCATCATTATTCCTCTGAAGTAGCAACCTACACAAATAGACATTGTGGCGCTACAGTCAACCTACACAATCAGCACAACAAGCTTCGCGACGCTGCGCGCTGCGGCCGCCAGCACCCGCTCGCGACTCCAACTACGTCCTTGCCTCGCCCGGCTGCCCACCGCTGTCGTCCAGGAGCTGCGCCGACACCGCTGCGTAGAGGCAAGCACCTTGGCCGTCGGCGCCCACGCGCTGAGCCGCGGCCGCACCACCCACGTCCCACGCGAAGTTGCGGACAGGAAGCACGAAGCAACTACCGTCGGTGCCATGAGTCCGTGACAAACGCTCGATGCGATGGGGATGAGAAGGTTGGGGCCTGTGTGAGTTACGAGTCGAAGAGATAGGAATTGTTTGATTGTTTTCACTTTTCAGGATTGGGCTTTGGGCTTTTCAATGTGATGTTCTATAACTATTGTCCCAATAAGCAATAAGTATTCTTTTTATCTCCAAAATTGAAGGTGGGGCTTAGGGGCACGCGCTACATAACTGGGATCGGTAGCTGTCGATGAAACCTCGTCGGTAGTCTACCACAGGATACCCCGACGCAGTAGATTTGTGGTGAGGGCGCGCTAAGACCTACGATCTAGATGTGAGATGCAAGACAAACAACCAGGACAACCAGGGTTTATCCAGGTTCAAGCCGCTCGGAAGCGTAATACCCTACGTCCTGCATCTCTGCTGTTGTATTTACGAGTATCGGAGTACAATGAGATGAAAGATCCCCAGACCACGGAGGTCTAGGTTACAAGAGAGATATGGTCGTAATGATCGGGTCTGTCTAAGGACCTCTGCCCCTCCTTATATACGCCGAAGGGACAGAGTTACAGGTAGAATAGCCTATTTAGTACTATTATTAAATCGTGCGGTGCGTGTAGTGTGCCGCACGTCTTCATCTTGGGCTGGGCCATCTTTGATGGTACGTCCCAAGTATAGCCGCGAGGGTATATGGGGTCATATCTCCACAGCTAGTCCCCGAGCACCATGTATCTTGAGGGAGTCGCCGTCTTGACCTGTACCGAGCAGTGAAGATGCAAACCACGTGACGCCGAGTAGTGAAGAGGCAGACCACGCGACGCCAAGCAGTGAAGATGCAGACCATGTGGTCCCGACCAGCACTGATACTGACCACTGGCGTTGTCAGGCTTCTCCCAAGCAGTTCGTAAGTCTGCTCCTGACCACAGCTCCCGTCAAGGAGGATGATGTGTCGAAAGATGCATGATGTTCCAAGAAAAAAAATTCTTTTCACGTCCTAAGACGTGGGCCCATGTTTACACGTGACACGAAGTATCACTGGGATGTCAACGTGAACCATCCGTAGAGGTAAGTGCAGCGGACCAAGAACAGAAGATAGGCCCAAGTCACCGCGAGGTGACATGGGCCCACGTAGTCCCCAAGCTCGATAGAAGATAGTATATGTTGTATTGAGCTTTTAAGAAAAAACTCAGCAACAAGAAACTGGTCTATAGACACTGCTAGGTGTCAAGTCAATGCGCAGTCCCCAGGTAAGTCCTGGACGGAGCACAAGCTCGACCGGGTTGAGGGATACTGAGAACCGGCGGCTGCTCATCGCCATCATCAGATCCCTGCTGGTCGAGGTAGCATCCTCAACCTCTTTAGCTTTGCCACTGAGGGCCGCTACAAGCTGGTCGGTAGCAATACTAGGCGCAGGTGCTTCGCAAGCCTGATTGGGGATCGAAGACTTAATCAAATCTTCGACGAAAACACCAGGTGGCACCTCAGCTCCTGATGATCCGAGCTTGGATAGCTCATCAGCACCTATGTTCTCAGAATGAGGTACATGGGTAAACTCTAATCCGTAGAACTTGTTTTCCAGCTTGCGAATCTCAGCCACGTAGGCATCCATCTTCTCGTTGACCACATCCCAATCTTTGTTGACTTGGCGAATGACTAGAATAGAATCTCCAAACACCAGGAGCCATTTTTATGCCTAGCTCGACTGCAATGTGGAGGCCGTGATGATGAAGACGAGGTTGTACAGTGCATGGCACCGAGCCGAGGGGACGATAACGAGTCCCCAAGCAGCACGAGGTCGGAGACGAGGCTGTGCGGTGCGTGGCACCGAGCCGAGGCGACGATAACGAGTCCCCGAGCAACACGAGGCTGGAGACGAGGCTGTGCGGTGCGTGGCACCGAACGGAGGGACGGTGATGAGTCCCCGAGCAGCACGAGGCCGGAGACGAAGCGGTGCGGTGCGTGGCACCGCACCGAGCAACAGTGATGAGTCTCCGAGCAGCGTGTGGTCGGAGACGAGGCTGTGCGGTGCGTGGCACCGAGCCGAGCGACGGTGACGAGTCCCCAAGCAGCACAAGGCTGGAGACGAGGCCGTGTGGTGCGTGGCACTGAGCAATTGGACCAACTGGTTGGTCGTGAAGTCCGAGTGCCAGGTGGCGTGACCACTCGGACGATGATCCTCGATCCAGTTCCCGAGCGTACGGAGTGTGCTCGGCAACCGAACCTTGTCCCTGAAAAATAAACATGAACAGCGGTATTACATAATGTATAAATAATTGATCTAGGCATGTTAAGCGGGTGATAACATTTTTGCCTTTTTTAGATATCTGATATGTAGTAGTAGAAAAATATTATATCAACAATTAAGTTTTGCCCCCACCCTCGAAGCAAGCTACTCTGTCGGGTGACTAGGGATACACTAGTGAACAGCGTAGGACCACCAGAATCACTGGGTACCTAGCACCGTTAGAGAGCAACTGCTGAATCTCCTAATGCCATGTAGCGCGAAGCTGTAGCACGAGCCGTTCTTACCGGGCGGAAAACAAAGTTTAATTGTGAGGGAGAAGACAAAATTTTTTTTATTAATTCTCAAATAAACTTAGCTCATCTTTTGGAGACATGTCGTCGTCATGGCCGAGCAGATGGACGTGACTCGGACAGATCGCTGGTGAACCGAACAGCTCGCTGCTCGGCTCGCTTGACGTCGGGACTGATCGGTCTGGGGCCCGAGTAGCTGCTTGAATCGCGTGGTCACGTAGATGCAGGTACGTGAAGCTTTGCATGTGATCTGTGTACGTGCAAGTTGACCTCGACGAGAATGTAACTGCAATAATTACGGAGATAGTTATAGATATCCGGCAACAAATAAATATAAGTGAATTTATTTAAGTAGAAAAACTAGCACGACTTAGCTTTTGGATTTGATGCAAACACACGGTGTGATTGGTAGCTTGCTCACGCCATCTTGTAGACGTACGTACGAAGCGGCTTGTGTAGGAGTTGGACTCCGTTGTCGTCATGTGCTCTGGGTGTTTCAGCGCCATGTCGGGTTTGGACTCCAGATGAGATCCGATCAGCGCAACACCCCGTGGTTCGACTTGGCCGCAATGATGTCGTAGCCTGCCTTCGACGAAGGTGAGTTGTCCTTGATGATGCTCGCGAACGATGTCTCGCGATGATGGTGCTGGTTGGTCGGTCCATTGCTAGATTTGGATCTGGGCGGTTCGAATGGTCGGTACGGCTCGTATGTCCGCGCTGACGGCGATGAACGGTGGTGAAGCCGTCCTCGGCAGATCAATGTGGATCGATCCGCCAAGGAAGCTGCCAACAAGTTGCCGGAGCAGACTTGTCGGCGAGATGGTCGATGACGTTGGTGCAGAAGCGGGTTGCACCGCCTCCATGGTTCCGGAGGTCGTCACTACGCCGGTGGTCGGTGAACGCGCCGACGGTGAAGGTCAGACCTGCCTCGAACTCCATGGAAGCAGGAAAAAAAACCATCTGGATCGCCTAATGATCAAATCGCGCACCCCCTACCTGACGCGCCATTGTCGATGAAACCTCGTCGGCAGTCTACCGGAGTACAATGAGATGAAAGATCCCCAGACCATGGAGGTCTAGGTTACAAGAGAGATATGGTCGTAATGACCTGGTTTGTCTAAGGACGTATGTCCCACCTTATATATGCCGAAGGGACAGAGTTACAGATAGAATAGCCTATTTAGTACTATTACTAAAACATGTGGTGCGTGTCGTGTGCTGCACGTCTTCATCTTGGGCTGGGCCGTCTTTGATGGTGTGGCCCAAGTATAGTCGCGAGGGTATATGGGGGTCATATCCCCACAGTAGCCCGGGCTAAAGCCCGGCTTGCCTGGCCACTGGCTCCGTTGCTACTTGTATGTAATTCGCAAAAGAAAATATCCACCTATTATTCTTTGTTCTTGCCATCCTTATTCTCAGTCTCATTCCCACGGCAATGGATCGAAGCGGTGGGAGGAGTATGGGAATAGGATCTGACAAATGGAAGCAGAGCCACCCTCATCGGTACGGGCCATGCAGCGACTCCCATCGGGAGAGGAGACACACCCTCGTCGGCACCGGCACCATCAAGAGAGGTTTTAGATTTATAATTGTGGAGATGGAGGGAGAGCAATCAGAGCATGAAGCAACCAACACCAACACACCTCCTGCAACTAGCGCTTGGTTGCAGCTTTGATGATCAATTCTCATGTGGAGAGCAACAAGCGACCCAATTATGGTGGTGGTATCGGTATGGTAGGGCACAAGATGGTACATTAGGACAAGCATCTAGGCCATGAGAGGCTTGTGGGTGGTGGATTGCTTTGCATAGGTCCTTGTGTATCCCTATAAATGCGCATTGTGGATATTGCGGAATCCCCTTGATCATACTACAAGTAGAAACACAATGTAGTCAAGGACCTTGGCCATAACGCTTTGAAGAAGAAGATTACAACCAGCACGTACTTCACATGTTGGCATATATGGCGTCCGAGCTGATTGTCTTGATGACTTACTTCAAACTGTGGAGAGCACCATGATATTGAGTACTATTGTGCTATCGTGCAGATGACATATGTCTCTCATGGTCAATCTTTTGTCATGACAATACACAACCCTCAAAATAGAAAGAGAGTATCAAGCAGGCTCAAGAAGCGCAAAGGAAGGACATTGAGGGAGCATTTGGGGTGTTACAATCTCATTTTGCAATTGCCTATGGACTTGCTAGATTTTGGTATCAAAATACTTTGTGGCACATCATGACAACATGTATGATAACGCACAACATGATAATAGAGAACGAGCAAAGGCAGTTAGACTACAAGCATAACTATATGGCCAGGGACACCTATGAGGCCTAAGATGAATCCGAATCATGAAACTTTTGAAAGTACATCAAAAGATTAAAGATTGTGCAACACATGAACAACTTCACTGGTGTCCTTGTTAATTAAGCATGGGTGGCAAATCTATGGGCAACAAATTTCTCTTTGTTTTTGCATGTTTATGTGGATTACTATTTTGTGCATTCAAACATATATTTTGTTTTGAAATTTATTTTAAATTAGAGTTCAAAATTATGGATTAAAATGTTGTTGAATCATGTATGTGGTAGAATAAGAAAAGTTTGGATTTTTTATGTCGTTGAAATAAGGTTTACTATAGGCTGAGTATATATGTAAAATAGAGAAGAAATGGAGGATGGTAATATAGAGGACACAATTGTTGACACACTCATCCCCAAGGGCATTTCTTCTCTCTATGGTAGGGCTCCACTCGCTGATCTTAGCTCTGGCTCCTTGAGTAAATCATGCACAAAGTAGGTAACAATTGTTTCTAGTGTGATTCTGCAAGATTGAATAAGAAGAACCAGATTGTTTTAGCTCCTTGCTCAGAATGTGTACGGGGGGGGGGGGGGGGGGGGGGGGGGGGGGGGGGGGGGGGG
>CM041643.1:688323-698618 GCA_023333625.1 Bothriochloa decipiens | reverse complement strand
CCCCCCCCCCCCCCCCCCCCCCCCCCCGATCCCCACCTGGTTTTTATTGATACAGGCTCATATACATGGTTATAGAAGAATTTTACAGGGGGTTTTCAAAAAAATGGGAAGAAAAGCTCTATTTCTGATTACATAGAGACAGGATTCACCGAGTACTGAAGAGCTTTGATCCATTCTTTTGTGTTGTGTCACTCACTCACCGGGACAAAAAGATACCCGCTGGTGGCCGGCAAGATGGATGTTACGCATGAAACGCTCGCCGCCACAATTTCTGTTTACAGTCTTTTTTTTCCTTTTTTGATTGAGGAATCTCCTCTTGGTGCAATGAAAGAAATAGAGAAGCAATAACGCTTCTTTTTTTAAAAAGAAAAAAGGACACCAAATTCTATTTAGAACAATAAGAACAGAGTACATTGATGTGGGTACTCCTGCCCTAAAAATCAAAACTGATTTGTAGCGACAACTAAAGAGTCGTCACAGTGACTCAAGCAAAGATGATCATGTATAAGCAAATTATGGTATATGCCGGTGCTACTAAATATCAGATTTTTTTTCTTGCACGATGATTATTTGCTGATAGATGGTGAACGATTAATTCAACTCAAGTAATTTTTAGCAACAAACTATTAGCTAGACTAGATCGATCAAATCCAAACAGAATCTTCGCTTTTTTTTTTGTGTGTGTCAAAAATAGAATCTTAGCTGATCGATCTAAACATAACCAAACCTTTTCTCCCTCCCTAGTTGTACGTGCTGTGCCTTATACTGTGTGCCGTGTAATATAATAAAAAATGTCAGTTGTGCTATATATAAGATATTATTTTTTGCCGATTACCTCCCGTTAAACAAAACTCTAGTACTAACTGGAAATGTACCGAAACCGAACCAATGAAAACGACGAAAAAAAAATGTTTGGAAGAGGAACCTAGAAAAAGAAAAAGAACAGACTACAGAGCTGGGGTTGGTTTGTGGCTGACTGGTTACCGGTAATTGCGGCCGCGAGAGCAACCACGTCCACACCCATTTAACTGCCATCTCCTGCGTTCTAGCTGCAGTTTTAATGAGCAGCTGCATCTGCTTGACTACTTCTCACCTTTACTTTTCCCGGAGCTCCGATCCGATCCTTCCTATTCCTAGTCAGGTTGATCCACTCATCCACTTATTGTGTGTTGCGTGCTCTCGAGTCTGGACGCCGCCGTGCGTGCCATTGCCGCCACGGCAACGAGGTAGCTGCAATAATCCATAATCCATCATCCTTGGATACCAACGAGCTGCCATAATCCATAATCCATCCGTGGACATGATGATGAAGGGCGGCGGTGCTCCGGCGGCATCCAACAAGGCGACGGTGGACGCGCGCACGCTGGTGGCGCACGTCCTGTCCGTGGTCGCCATCGTGCTGGTGCTCCTCTGGTGCATCCACTTCCGCGGCGGCCTCGCCCTGCGCTCCCAGGACAAGCCGCTCATCTTCAACGTCCACCCCGTGCTCATGGTGCTCGGCCCCATCGTCCTCGCCGGAGAGGCCATCCTCAGCTACCGCTCCCTCCCGCTCGCCCGCGACGCCAGGAAGAAGGTGCACCTGGCGCTGCACGCCGCGGGCCTCGCCGCGGGCGTCCTCGGCGTCTACGCCGTCTTCAAGTTCCACGTCGAGAGCGGCATCCCCGACGTCTACTCGCTCCACTCCTGGGTCGGCATCGCCGCCATCACCCTCTACGGCATCCAGTGGACCGCCGGGTTCCTCGCCTACTTCTTCCCGGGCGCATCCCCCGCCACCAGGCGCAGAACGCTGCCATGGCACGCCGTCTTCGGCCTCCTCATCTTCGTGCTCGCCGTCGGCACCGCGCAGCTCGGCTTCCTCGAGAAGCTCACCTTCATGCAGGGCCCGCCCCTGCGCCTGCCCAAGTACGGCGCGGAGGCGCTGCTCGTCAACTTCACCGCCGTCATCGTGCTCCTCCTTGGCGTCGCCGTCGTGCTTGCCACCGTCAACATCGACGGGACCAGGTACAACACCATCATGTGACCGTAAGCACTGCCGATCTCGCTTGATCTATCGATGACACGTCATGCTACGACATACTCTCATCATCATCATATATATATATACGTCGACTTGTGCTGTATATGATGAAACATATATATGATGCTGTGTACAGTATACAGATTGCTAATTACTGTTGTACGGAATTGTATTCCTGCCTATATATATGTTGTTAAGGTTTGCAATGTGCTTTTTTTATCATCATCGACACGTTGTAATATAAATTGTAAAATCCTATAGTAGTCCATTAATCCGTGGGTCGGAGGAAGAGTTCCATCGACATCCGTGGGTCGGAGGAAGAGTTCCATCGACACCACCATGGAGAATGGAGGCATGGGCGCAATTGCTCATGAGTCAGAGCACTCGTGCGGCCTCTTAGGGTGATTGTCAGTGGGGTTGGGCTTTGCAGGCCTCTTTATTTTGGGTTACAGACGGGCTAAGTCGAGGGCCGAGGGGGTACTTTTGGATTTTCTCGGCTTGCACTGTTAAAAATAAGAGCAATTTAGCGATGTGTAAATTAATTCTGACAATAAAAAAAAGACCAACAGCATGTACCACAGGTATGTGATTTGATACTATCAACAGAGAGAATGCGAGAACGAACAACGGAGAGAGAATCGACATTCTTACAGTGGGATTGCCGGCGAAGGAAGACGTAGCAGACCGTCAACTGAAATTCGGATCAGCTGCGTAGAGGAAAGAAAACGTCCAGCGAGCAGTCGCGATGGCGCTTCCCAAAAACTTGATACGCCCCCTACCCCGTACAGGGACGCGAGGAGACGTAGGCTTCGGAGCCTGCTCTCCCGACACCGATTGCACGTCGGCGACGGGATGAGGAAGACGGCGGCAGCGCAGCACTGTGGCGAGGAAGAGATGAATCGCTCAGTCCTGAGGACGACGTCTCGCTCCATATTTATACACGCATCGCAGCAAATAGGAAAGTAATTAGCCGCTCAATCATAGTATTATGGTTATTGACCTATCGTTTGTGCACTTACCATAATACGAGAATAATTGCTTACCAAATAGACCAGCACAATTTTCTTCATGCATGCAAAAATTCGGAGTGGCAAAAGGAGGCCGCGCACCCGCAAGGGTCGGAGCAAAAAATCGGCGGACCATTCACGCGCATGTCGTGCATGCGCACCCATTATCCCCGCGCCGCCCCGCCCGGCGAGGCAAGGCGAGCGAGCACACGCGCGTGTGGTTCTTCCTTTTTCTCTCCCTAATAGCCCAACAAGATAGAGATAGCTCAGCTATTTAAGTTGGCCTCACTCCTCTTGAAGTAGTAAGGTGGGACTAAAGTTCCCCACCTTTCTATATATACATGCATGTGTGAATGGGCCTTTAGGATTTATTTAGAATTATTTGGCCCATGGCCCGAAACATCTAACAATCCCCCACCACATCCTAAGGGCACGCGAGTCATACTCTTTGTACCACAGTACTGTTAATATACCAGCTATTCAGTGAAGATCGGTTAAGGTTGAACATCCACCTAGAACAACAAGATAGGCTCATCCGCAACTGCACAATGGACTAGGCCTTGAATTGGCAGTTTGGTGCGAATAGGCTTCACTTGAAGTCTTGACTGATACTAGGCTGCCATAGCCAACCCCGTGAGTGGAGCATATGAGTCATACTCCTAACTCACTTCATGAGCTTATTAAAGAATACCCAATTCTTATAAACTGCGACTAACAGTTGGGCTCACATAGGTGTGTTCTTACAGGGATACTCTGTAGGACTGTATCTCGCTATAAAGCCTCAGAACATATTAAGACAAAGTCAACCTGCCTTACAGAGATGAGAGTACTGCATCTCCAGTGGAGTGGGTCAAAAGAAAAGATTGTACTATCCCATTAACCAGTAGCTTGTTCTTCCCAGATCCTAATTCACGGGATCTCCGATCACATAGGTTGGGTTACTACTGAGGTTAACTCACATGGGTCTCAATCCCATCTCCTTCGATGCATTGTCAATCACGGTGCGTGATAGTCCCTTTGTAAAGGGATCTGCCAGGTTCTTAGCTGTCTGGATGTGGTCCACAGCTATTACTCCGGAGCTCCTTAATTTTCTAACAGACTTCAGTCTACGTTTTATATGTTTGCTGGACTTCTTTCCGTTGTCCTAACTATTCTTCACCTTCGTGATCACCGTTTGATTATCATAGTTTATGAGAATAGCAGGAATTGGTTTCTCAACCATAGGCAAGTCCATCAACATCTGTCTTAACCATTCAGTCTCAGTAGAGGCTGTATCCAGAGCTGTAAGCTCTGCCTCCATTGTGGACTTTGTAAGTATTGTCTGCTTACAAGACCTCCAAGAGACAGCACCACCACCCAAAGTGAATATGTATCCACTAGTGGCTTTAAGCTCATTAGCTTTTGTAATCTAGTTTGAATCACTATATCCTTCGAGTACTCCTGGGTACCCTGAATAGTGAATCACATAACTCATTGTGTCTTTTAGATAGCGCATTACTCGATCAATACCACGCCAATGATCAGTTCCTGGATTAGAGGAAAATCTACTCAACTTGCTTACAACAAATGAGATATTAGGGCGGGTTGCGCTAGCTAAGTACATCAAAGATCCAATAATTTAGGAATATTTCAAATGATCCTTTCCTAGCCTTTTATTCTTTCAAAGTATTAGGCTAGGATCATAGGGTGTTGGAGAAGGTTTGCAATCTATATAACCAAAGCGGTTCAAACCCTTTTTCCACATAATGAGACTGCAAAAGAGTAATCCCATTCTCATCCTTATTAAGTTTAATATTGAGGATCACATCGGCTTCTCCCAAATCTTTCATGTCAAAATTTTGGGATAAGAATGATTTTACATCATTAATCTCTTCGATACTTGTCCCAAAAATTAGTATATCGTCAACATACAAACACAGGATTACTCCTTTGCCCCCACCATAACGGTAATACACACAAGTATCGGCTTCATTTATTGCAAACCCAGCAGAGGTCAAAGTCTTTTCGAACTTCTCATGCCACTGCTTAGGTGCCTGCTTTAGGCCGTACAAGGATTTAAGTAACCAACACACCTTGCCCTCTTGTCCTTGTGCTATAAATCCATCAGGCTGATTCATATAAATTTCTTCCTCTAACTCTCCATTAAGGAAAGCCGTCTTCACGTCCATCTGATGGACAAGAAGCTTATAGGAAACAGACAAGGATAATAACACTCGGATTGTAGTTAATCTGGCAATAGGTGAGTAGGTATCAAAGAAATCCTCATCTTCTTTTTGTGTAAAACCTTTAGCAACAAGCCTAGCCTTGTACTTTTTAATAGTACCATCAGGCCTAAGCTTCTTCTTAAATACCCATTTACAACCAATCGGTCTATAACCCACTAGTTTATCTACTACTTCCCATGTGCCATTTGCAGTGATGGAGTCCATCTCACTATGGACTGCTTCCTTCCAATAATCCGCATCTGGCGATGCATATGTCGCTGCAATGGTCGTGGGAGTATTATCTATGAGATACACAATGAAGTCATCACCAAAGGATTTTTCAACCCTTTGTCTCTTACTCCTTCTAGGAGCTACAACATTGTCATCCTCTTCAATACTAGGTGGGTCTATAATTGGCTCTATCGAGGGTGTAGGCTCAGGAATAAATTCACTAGACGAATTCGGTAAAGAATAAGCAACTTTCATCGGAAAAATATTCTCAAAGAAAGTAACATCCCATGACTCCAAAAGTGAATCAACTAAAACATCAGGCGCTTCAGATTTTATCACTAAGAACTTATAAGCCGTGCTGTGATACGCATAATCCAAAAAGATACAATCAACAGTCTTTGGTCCAAGCTTGCATTTCTTATTAATGGGTACGCTAACCATGGCCAAACAGCCCCATGTACACAAGTATGGAGTGATGGTTTCCTTCCTTTCCATCCTTCATATGGAGTAACTTCACTGTTTTAGTTTGGAACTCTATTTAGAACATGACATGCTGTTAAGACATCCTCCCCCACCATGCTTTAGCCATACCGGATGTTCCTAACATGGCATTCACCAAGTCCATTAACGTCCGATTCTTTCTTTTGGCAACCCCATTAGATTGGGGCAAATATGGTGGTGTCCATTCATGAATTATTCCATTCTTCGCATAGAAGAGATCGAACTCATTGGAAAAATACTCTCCACCGCGATCAGACCTAACACGCTTGATTTTCTTTTCTAATTGGTTTTCTACCTCAGCTTTATAAGTCTTAAAACATTCAAACGCCTCATCTTTAGGTTTTAGAAGAAACACATAACAATATTTAGTTGCATCATCAATTAAAGTCATAAAGTATCTTTTCCCTCTTTTTGTCAACACACCATTCATTTCACACATATCTGAATGTATGAGCTCCAACAATGTCGTGCATCTCTCGTCTACAGCCTTATGAGGCTTATGAGGTTGCTTTGCTTGCATACATGCTTGATATTTAGAGCCTTTGACAGTAGAAAAATTCGGAATTAAATTCATACTGGATAGACGCGACATACAACCAAAATTAATGTGACACAAACGTAAATGCCATATATCAGCCACCGAATTATTCGAATCACACACATGGTTCACAACTTTATTACAGAAATCGGAGAGTGAAAAACAGAACAAGCCTCCGCTCTCATAGCCTTTGCCAATGAATTGGCCATACCTCGAGACGACTACTTTATTAGACTCAAATACCAGCTTGAATCTATCTCGACACAAGAGGGATCCACTAACGAGGTTATTCTTTATTGAGGGAGCATGCTGCACGTTCTTGAGCCGCACGATCTTTCCCGAAGTGAACTTCAAATCGACCGAACCAACACCAAGAATAGAAGCATGCGAGCCGTTCCCCATCATGACGGTTGAACCTCGTGCGACCTGGTAAGATGAAAACATGAAGATATCAGTACAAACATGAATATTGGCTCCTGTATCGATCCACCAATCATTAGATTGACATACAAAAAATACATTAGGTAAATAATTACCGTACCCAGATCCGCTAAGATCACCAATAGTCACGTTGGCAGACTTCTGCCCCTGCTGATTCTTCTTGCCCTTGCGGTTCTTGCACTTCTTGACGAAGTGTCCATTCTCACCGCAAATGAAGCACACAACTTCATCCATGTTCATCTTCTTCTTCTTGAACCGAGTAGTCTGAACAGGCTTTTGCTTGTTCTTGCCAGCATGCTACATCACATTGGCACTGGACTATTCTGGGGCTTTTGGTGGAGCATCCTTTGCCCGAGCCTTCTCTTCAACATCAAGACCAGCCAACAGATCCTCGACTGAGATCTTCTATCTTTTGTGTTTCAGAACTGTGGCAAAGTTTCTCAATGACAGAGGCAACTTGGCAATCATACCACCAGCCACAAACTTGTCAGGCAAGACGTGTCCTAGTTGTTCAAGTTCCCTCACAATAAGTTGGAACTCATAAGCCTCTTCCACGACTGAACGGTTTTCAACCATTTTAAAGTCGTGGTACTTCTCCATCACATACAACTCGTGCCCAGCGTCTACAGCACCAAATTTTTATTCAAGTGCATCCCACAGTTCAGTAGCACTTTTGATGTTCATATAAACATCACACAGCTGGTCAGAGAGCACACTAAGAACACATCCGACGAAAATCGTCGTAGCCGTAGTAAACTCCTGCACCTCTTTCTCAGACGCGAGAGGTAGTGCGGGAGGATTACCCACGACCCAAAACACGCCCATAGCCGTGAGCCACAACTGGGCCCTTGTCTGCCATCTCTTAAAATTCACACCAGTAAACTTCTCTGGTTTCATCGCATCAGTATATCAATTAGTCATCGCTAAATGTCTATCAGGTTTTTGGAATGTTAGAAATAAGAGCAATTTAGCGATGTATAAATTAATTCCGACAATGAGGAAAAGACCAACAGCATGTACCACAGGTATGTGATTTGATACTAGCAACAGAGAGAATGCGAGAACGAACAACGGAGAGAGAATCGACATTCTTACAGTGGGATTGCCGGCGAAGGAAGATGTAGCAGACCGTCGACTGAAATCCGGATCAGCTGCGTAGAGGGAAGAAGACGTCCAGCGAGCAGTCGCGATGGCACTTCCCAAAAACCTGATACGCCCCCTACCCCGTGCAGGGACGCGAGGAGACGTAGGCTTCGGAGCCTGCTCTCCCGACACCGATGGCACGTCGGCGACGGGATGGGGAAGACGGTGGCAGCGCAGCACTGTGGCGAGGAAGAGATGAATTGCTCATCCTGAGGACGATGTCTCGCTCCATATTTATACACGCGTCGCAGCAAATAGGAAAGTAATTAGCCGCTCAATCACAGTATTATGGTAATTGACCTGCCGTTTGTGCACTTACCATAATATGAGAATAATTGCTTACCAAATAGGCCAGCGTAATTTTCTCCATGCATGCAAAAATCCGGAGTGGCAAAAGGAGTCCGCGCACCCGCAAGGGTCGGAGCGAAAAATCGGCGGACCATTCACGCACATGTCGTGCATGCGCGCCCATTAGCCCCGCCCCGCCCCGCCCCGGCCCGGCGAGGCGAGCGAGCGCGTGCGTGTGGTTCTTCCTTTTCCTCTCCCCAATAGCTCCAACAAGATAGAGATAGCTCAGCTATTTAAGTTGGCCTCACTCCTCTTAAAGTAGCAAGGTGAGACTAAAGTCCCCCACCTTTCCATATATACATGCATGTGTGAGTGGGCCTTTAGGATTTATTTAGAATTGTTTGGCCCATGGCCCAAAACATCTAACATGCACTAGGCTACAACCCCCTAGGCTCGGATTCACACTAAGGTCTTGTTTGGATGTTGTCGAATTCGTCTCAATCTACATGTGTCAGGATGGATTTAAATTCCATTCTAATCCACTTCAAGACTTGTGGATTGATGTGAATCTGACTGCATACAAACAAGACCTAAAGTATTAGCTATAATTTACCATAGGTAGTGTTTTCCTAAACGTCAAACGCTAAAAAGTGGGCCACCTACTGTTTAGCCATTATTCGGGCTAAACAGTCCAAAACAGCTAAAATGGCAAATTAAACGGGCTAAACAGACAACTAAACGGAAACGGCACACAATGTGTAATGTGCACACAATGTTTTAACGGGCTAAACTACCATTTAGGCTAACAATGGTGTTAGGCAGCAAATTGTTGATCAGGTAGTTGTTGCAATCAAGACTAAAGGAAGGGGGAAAAAGGGTTGTTGCAAAGAGGATTAAAGAGAAGAAACAAGAAGGTACAACCAAGTGTAGAGGAGTATACACAAGTTGGGATCAATGAAAAAGCAAAGGATAATGAAAATAAGTTGCTACCAAGTGTCTCTCGAGAGCACAGGAAGAAGAAAAAAGGGAGGTGGGGGGTTCTTCCTATCCCTGCAATAAGCACTAGGAGCAAGAGAAGGCTTACCTTATATGAACTTTAATGTAATATGCATTGTGTTAGTGTATTTATTTGGCTTCTTTTGAACATGGTGTATTACCTATTTAACCATATGGCATGCACGTTTAGTTTAGTGATCTTTTGTTGATTTAGATGAGTTATATACCGATAATCACCTTATGACATCTATTCATCATGTGTTCATGGTGAACTTGTGACCCCAATCTCTTATGTATTTTGGATTTTGGATGTATGGTTCTCTCTGTTTATGGAGCTTTTCTTTCTTCTATTGATTATCCTTGTTTAAATATAAATTTATTAAGAAGTGAAAAAAAAGTCATGTTTTGGATTTGAGCGGTAAGAAAGAAAACCATTCATCAAAAGAGTCATGTATTTGGATTTGTTTGGTTAGAAAAAACAATATAAAATTTTACAAAAGAATGATATAGGTACAAAATTGTTAATTCAAGTATGATGTAAATAAAATGGTTATTTCAAGTATGCCGTAAACAAAATGGTTATTTTAGCAAAAAAAAAGTAAACAAAAATGGTTATTTGAAGTATGACTTAACAACGACTATATATGAGAACAAAATATATGAGATGCACCTTCTCAGTGACAAATAAGGGTGTCTTTTGGCGAGTAATTTTCCAACGACTCCGACTCCAATAGCGCTATTGACAAATTTCCGCAATCAGGGTGTAAAAGCGTATTTTGAACAAAATTGAAATTTCGTCCCGTTCGTTCCCACAAAATCAAAGGAATTCGCGACCTTTTCCGTTAGAGCTTCCTGTCTTCTTCTCCGGCTCAGGCGACCCGTGACCTCCAGCTGCAGCGGCGGCGATGGGGGTGAAGAACCTCTGGGAC
>CM041643.1:606345-683323 GCA_023333625.1 Bothriochloa decipiens | reverse complement strand
GACCTCCAGCTGCAGCGGCGGCGATGGGGGTGAAGAACCTCTGGGACATCCTCGACTCCTGCAAGAAGCTGCTCCCGCTCCAGCACCTCCAGTAAGTAGATCAGCAGTCTACTCCCACCGTATCGGAATCCCCATCTCCAATCCCCATCTTCATATGAATGGTCCTGGAATCAGGAACAAGAAGGTGTGCGTGGATCTTTCCTGCTGGCTCGTGCAGTTCTGCAGCGCCAACCGCTCCCCGGCCTTCCTCAGGGACAAGGTCTACCTCAAGAACCTCTTCCACCGCATCCGAGCCCTCCTCGCCCTCAACTGCAGCCTCATCTTCGTCTCAGGTTTTATCCCTTTATTTTTTTTTTCGTTTGTTTGTGGACCCGAAATGAAGTGGCAATGCCTAATGGCTGTGTTGAATCAAATATCAAATCAGCCTAAAATTTCTTCATTTATCCCTCTTGCCTTCAGATGGGGCCATTCCTTCAGTCAAATTGGCTACTTATAGGCGCCGCCTGGGATTAAATGCTGCTGAGGTTGCTGCTGATGCTCTGTCCCCCTAAATTTTTCTTAACCCCCAGTCATTTAAATTCTCCTTTGGAATCAATTCGCTGCAGGCTACTGGAGAGGAGGCCAACTCACAACCTCTGACTTCTTTGCGCCGGAACAAGAGCTCAGCGTTCTCACGCATGATCAAAGAGGCCAAGCATCTCGGGTTGGCCCTTGGCATCCCTTGCTTGGATGGGTACTGCTTTTCTCTGCTCCAAGAAAACTCTACTTGCAGCACACACTTGTACCAGTAAATTAATAATGCCATGGCCCCATGACTAACCCTGCCTTTTGTTTAACTGCTCTGTTCTTTAACAGTGTGGAAGAAGCAGAAGCACAGTGTGCAGTGCTTAATTTTTCCTCCTTGTGTGTAAGTACGATATGTGCCATGATACTAATGAAACCAATATTAGGCGCATGTTTCTGATGTACCATCTATTTTGTTTCAGGATGGCTGTTTTACATCAGATTCAGATTCATTTCTGTTTGGTGCAAGGACAGTTTATAGAGATGTTTTCATAGGTAACAGCTTTTTTCGGAGCCTTACTGCTCTATTTCATCAATCATGCTATGGAATCTTATAATATATGCATTATCTGCCCTAATTTTTATACTAGGAAATGCCTAATTTAGTTATTATGTAGCCTGGACCCTAGTCATTTGCTTATGCTCGCTCTCTCTGATCAGGAGAGGGTGGTTATGTAATTTGCTACGAAATGGAAGACATTCAGAAGAAGCTTGGTTTCGGCAGGAACTCACTGGTACGTTGCATTTTTCCTGCTTCAGCTAAACTTATGGTATCTTTTCTTATCCATCATTGAGAAGTTCCATTCAATGCCGTATCTAGGAATACAGGAAAGTTAAGTGTCCGTCTTAAGTTACCAGAAAAAAAATCATTTTGTCTTTGAGAGATACAGCAAATCAATTTTTTAGTTGCCCTTTCTGATTACAGTGTGGAAGTAAGTACAAGTTAAGTTGTAATTTCTGATGGTAGAAGAATCTTCCAGTGAATCGTAGTACAACCTTGCATTTGTTGCTTGGTTTGAGTTGAAGGTTATTGGAAGTTATATAATCAACAATTCAACATAAGTAGATAACTCATCTCCCAATCTGCTTGACCCTAAATGAATATGCAATAACAACATCACTCTATCTGACCTAACTTAAAGTCTTCTCATTATTTTGTGTTCCCTTGACTTTACCTGTTCAAGTGTTCATTTAAATTATTCTTTGCTTCTGACTAATATAGTCCTTTTTATGGCATTTCCTAATTTTGTTTGCAAGACTGCATAATTTATGACTTCTTTCTTTCAACTTCCATAATCTTTTCAGATATCACTTGCAGTTCTTCTTGGTAGTGACTATTCTAATGGAGTCCATGGCTTTGGCCCGGTAAGTACCAAAAGTCACAGACAATATATAAGGCTAGTGTGCTTCTCTATGCATCTTACTATTTCCTGTCAAACTATCTTCGGCTTTACTAAGCCTAGTATTAGGAATATGCTCAGCCTGCACTTTAGTGCTTAGGAATATGCTGGAGCGGGTAAGGAGAGAGTAACCATCTGCTATATAAAATAGCAGTGGTATAGACCTTCTTGTATCCCAAGTTTGCTTTAAAATTCCAACAAGCGGCTAAGGCCAAGCTGCCCTCTGGCAGTTCCCCAAAATCTGATATCCATTTGTGTTACCTGGCCAACAATTGTTTAGTAGTGTCTTATACTAATGTGTTGTTTTGTTTACTGTCCACAATTCCATACGTAATCATAAAATCAGAGTAATGAAGCTTATCGCTGTTTTATTTTTTTTCTTGTAATTTTGTCTATAATCACAGGAATTAGCATGCCGCCTTGTTAAGTCTGTGGGTGATGATGCCATTCTTGATCAAATTTTGTCTGATGGAGTTAAACCTACAAGAAAATGTAAAGGAAAAAATGGTGGCAGCAATGCAGGGACGGTTGGTGGAACATGTCCAAAAGAAAGTATATGTGGTAAGCAATCTTTTGTAGTTTTCTCCAGCTCTTTAGCTACATCACACTTCTTTGCCAACACAATGAACATAGAATTGGAAATTTGTTGTTCATATCTTATCTTTTTCATTCAGAGGTTGGGATTAACCAAGATTCTGGTGATCAATTTCGTGACATAATAAATGCATATCTGGAGCCAAAATGTCATTCACCAGATTCAGAAGTCGTGCAGAGGTTGGCTTCCATCTTTCCTATGAGCCAGGTTGTCAAATGCTGGTCTAGTTGGTTGTTGGTTGATGTCAAGTGTTCATTCTGTCTCCAGGGCATGCAGCCAACGGCCATTTCTTCGGTCACAGCTGCAACAGATATGTGAGCAATACTTTGAGTGGAGCCCTGTGAAAACTGGTACCCCCGAAATCCCTAATTGTTGTGCTTGGTTTTATCAGATATATATTCAGTGTAAAGTAGTAGAACATTTGTGTACATGAGAAAATTCCCTGAGTTATTTCCTTAAAAACATGTCTGCAGATGAATATATCCTTCCAAAGATTGCTGAGAGAGAACTTCGAAGGTTTTCAAATCTCCGGTCCACGTCTTCAGATCTAGGAATAAAACCTTCACTGGATCAGGTATAAGCTTTGATTTCTGAGTACATTTCTATGACATCTACTTTTCAAGTCTGATTATCTAATTCGCAGATGCCTATACCATGCCCTGTACTGGCGATTGTGAAGCAGCGAAAAGTTCAAGGAAGTGAATATTATGAGGTTTCATGGAGAAACATAGATGGACTCCAAGTTTCAGTTGTTCCAGGGGATCTTGTTAGAAGGTAATAACACTTTTCCTCCTCCATAGTCATTCTTAAGTGGTGTTTCACAGACTGGACTCACCTTGATTCAAAATCAAATCAATATATGAAGTAGAACATCACATGTTTCTATTGCAGAGCATTATTTGTGGACGTGACATATACAGATTCTAATTATGATCAGAAAACATTAAGGGGGTTTATTTCAGTAAATTTTAGGGACAAAAGCATGTACAATACCCATTGCGGCTGATTTCTATACGAAGTTCTATGGTAATATACAGGAGAGGGACAAAAGGCATTACTGTAGAAGCATAATTTGCTAGTTGGATTCCATTTGATATGGAATCAGTTCCCTTGGCTGATGTGATGCTCTAGCTAACATAAAGTTTTTATTTGGAATTTAGATTTAATCTATGGGAAATTTGACATGCCTTACCTGTCACCTATGCAATTGCAGTGCTTGCCCAGAAAAAATAACTGAATTTTTGGAAAACAAGGATGCTCAGAAGAAGCAAAAGAGGAGAGCTAGGCCAAAGAAATCAGGTCAAGCTGCAGCTGCCGTAAAAGATGTGGATGCACAGCTCCAAGAATTGCTACTTGGAATTGAATCTGAAAGCAGTACTTTTCCATGTACAGCCAATGGTCCTCAGACTCAGACAGCAGATATACAGACGGTGGCACTGCTCCAGGATTTTGTTGATCTGTCTTCTCCATCACCACCTATACGATCTTGTAAGATTGCCAGATCCAGAAAGTTCAGTGATTCAGACGCAGTAGCCATGGATGGGTTTGATCTGCAGCACCAAAGTCTGTCAATTGGATCAATGGAGTCGAAAGGAAATACTGTTTTGTGCGACTTGAAGAACTCGATACTGGGTCATGAGCTAATTGATCTGTCATCACCCTTGCTTTGCACTGCTCGTAAACCGCAGGCAGCTCCAGAAGGACCACCACTGTGTGAGGAAGCAGAAAGAAGAGCCCTCTGGGATATAAGCAATTTGCCCGAGAAAGAACCCTCCTTTTGCAAGCTTGAACCTGGAACAAGTGGCCGTGATGTGCAGGTGGAAGAATCAGCATTGTTCAGGCATGGGACTGGGATGGTAGGCAAAGCAGATTCGTCACATAGAAGCAATGGACAGAGTAGTGAAGTAGTAGAACCCGCCATGATCGATCTCTCTTCTCCTTCACCGGTCAAAGTGGATAAGAGTAGAAGGAATGATAAGAAGCCTGACCAGGATTGTGAAGGTGATAGCAGTCAGTCTCCAGAACACGAGAGGAAAGCGAGGGAGCTCAGATTGTTTCTAAAAAGTATAAGAGACGAGCTGCACTAACATTGTATTGGATTGTATTGTATGTAAACTGATGCAGTCACCGGTTGGTGTGACAAGGGAGCATGTGTACAATGATATATGATATGTATGTTTGCTGAGTATGCTCCACGCTCTCAGCTGGCTAGTAGCCTGATGGGCCATCGGCCATGCCCTGAGCACGGGCAGAGCTGCAGATGAAAGCGGCGATGCAGTGTAGAGCAAACATGACCAAGGGTCCAAAACGCAGACCTTGGATTTATATATGTGGGCAGGCTTGGTCGCCGCCAACCGGGAGAGCCTCGCTGCTATCATCGCAGCATGCCACTCGGCCCTGCCGGTGCCTGCTCTGGCGACGGCGCGGCCAGAGAGGACGTGAAGGGTTGAGGTTGCGACGGCTAGAGTTTGGCCGCCCGAGCCGCCTGGGTGGGATGGCGGCGCGGGGGTGTTCCTTCTCCAGATGCTTCCGGGCTAGACTGCTTATTCGAGGACATGCACACTTGGTTCGCAGAATTGATGATCTAAGATTTCGCATATGTTGGCTAGACTTTTTTTTTCGCGAACACATCCGTCCCTATTTAGACACGTATTTCATGAAGCAGGAAAAGAGTCCACCCCGGTACAAATAACAAAACCACGTTGGGAAGACTTACACTTTGGACCCTGTGGAAGGAAAGAAATGCCATCGTTTTCATAGATACAAGAAGAACGGTGCTGGGAATAATCAATGAGATTAAGGACACATGCAGAAGCTGGTGTTTTGGGGGAGGAAGATTCCTTAGCCCTATTTGTGTTGATAATAATACTACGAGTAATTAGCTTAGCCTTATGTGCCTAGGAGGAAGACTCCACCTACCTAGCAAGGCGGCATACCGGGTCTTTAAAAAAAAACGAAGTGGCCGGCAGGATCCGCCCTCGGCGGGGGGTGAGAATAGATGACTCCCTTTGTTTATATATAACTTAATAAAAATGCATTGGCGGTGCATCTGACTCCGTTTGTCGTTTGACCAGCTGCTATTCAATTCAAATTCAGAATCAAACCGTGATCTGATGAAGAAGCCCCGCAACCGGCCCCCACTACTGTACCTACCACGTCTCGCCGGCCAACGCCTCCGGCAATAATAATAACGCCCCGGCAGTGCCCAGTTCGGAGTTCAAACCCAAAATCCCACGCCGGCCGTTCGCGCTCCTAATCCCCTCCGTCGTCGCGGCGGCCATCCCATCACAACGACATGGAGAAGGGCGGCGGGAAGCCGGCGTCGTGGCGCCTCTGCTTCTTGGCCACGCTCTGCGCCATGTACTGGGTCCTCATCTTCTACTTGCACTTGGCCGTCATCTCCAATGACCCCGCCGCCTTGGCCGCCGGTGCCCGCATCCGCATTGCCCACGCCGACGTTCCCGTCCGCGCGTCGGAGCCACCTCCTCCTGTTCCTGTCGCTCGCCCCAAGGAGACGGAGACGGAGGCGCCGGCGGCGTCCTACTCTTACCCGTTCGAGCGGGCGCTCAGGACGGCGGAGAACAAAAGCGACCCCTGCGGCGGCCGGTACATCTACGTGCACGACCTGCCGCCGCGGTTCAACAAGGACATGCTCCGGGACTGCGACAAGCTCAACGTCTACACCAACATGTGCAGGTTCATGAGCAACGAGGGGCTCGGCCCTCCGCTGGGCAACGAGGAGGGCGTCTTCTCCAGCACCGGCGGCTAGTACGGCACCTACCAGTACTCCCTGAATGTCATCTTCAGCAACAGGATGAAGCAGTACGAGTGCCTGACCAAGGACTCGTCCATTGCCGCCGCGGTGTTCGTGCCCTTCTATGCTGGCCTTGATGTGGAGAGGCATCTCTGGCGGGGTTACAATGTCTCCACCAGGGATGCTGCGTCGCTTGATTTGGTGGAGTGGCTGATGAACAAGCCCGAGTGGAGCGCCATGGGTGGGCGGGACCATTTCCTGCCTGTGGGGAGGGTTACTTGGGATTTCAGAAGGCGCACAGAGGAGGACTCAGATTGGGGCAACAAGCTGCTCTTCTTGCCGGCTGCAAACAACATGTCGACGCTCCTGGGGGAGTCGAGCCCCTGGGATGCAAATGATTTTGGAGTACCGTATCCTACTTACTTCCACCCGGCCAAGGACGCTGATGTTTTCCTTTGGGAGGATAGAATGAGGAGCTTGGAACGCCCGTGGCTCTTCTCGTTTGCAGGCGCTCCACGTCCTGGTGACCCAACGTCCATCAGAGGGCAACTCATCGATCAATGCAGGAGCTCAAGCGTCTGTAACTTGTTGGAGTGTGAGCTTAGGTTGAACGGCAAGTGCGAATCCCCGAGCACACTCATGAAGATGTTCCAGAGGTCTTCCTTCTCCTTGCAGCCCACGGGCGACTCCTACACAAGAAGATCTGCCTTTGACTCTATGTTGGCTGGCTGCATACCTGTTTTCTTCCATCCCGGTACAGCGTACGTCCAATATACATGGCATCTTCCCAAGAACTACACAAGCTACTCTGTATTCATCCCTGAAGATGACATCCGCTCTGGAAATGCCAGCATTCAGGATATTAAAGAGTATTCGCCCAGATGTCATCAAGCAAATGAGAGAGGAGGTCATCAGCCTAATACCCAAGGTGATATATGCTGATCCAAGATCGAAACTAGAGACCTTGAAAGATGCATTTGATGTTTCCATAGATGCCATCATTAACAAAGTGGCAAAGTTGAGAAGAGATATCATCGCAGGCCAAGAAGATAAAGATTTTATCCAAGAGAATAGCTGGAAGTATAGTCTGTTAGGAGATGGACAGCGGATAATTGGACCTCACGAATGGGATCCATTCTTCTCGAAGCCCAAATAAAAAGGTGGAGATTCTAGTGGTTCATCTGCTGAAGCTGCCAAGAATTCTTGGAAAAGTGCCATGGGTTTGTCATCTTTGAGATGAGATCAGGAGAGTAGAGTTAGCGATGCTCTCCGAAGATGCTGTGATGCATATTTACCTTGCACATATAGTTATAGTGATCATGAACACCATTGATGGTCTAGGTCACCCTACAGTTGTATGAAGCCAATCCACCAAAAATGCTTTGGGGAAATTTGGAACATAGCCTTTTCTTACCCCCTATAACTATCATTGTTCACACTGATTTTACTGTTTCTGTTCAATAGTCCTTTGTAAGCCCTAACAGGATTTAGAGGTATATCAGATTTTGTTCCTGTATTACTTTGTTCGTTTTCTTGTGTTCAAATTTAGAGCTATATGTTTCTAGTTAGACCCATGAACATGAAAGGCTCCTCGCGCAGAAGCCGCGTCCACGTCGCCTGAAATCTTCTCGGCCGTCAGATACTCTATCGTGTGGCCCTGGAAGCTTAAAACAGCTTCGGGAGAAAGCGGATTCCACCGAGAATCGGTCTACTTCATTGCTTTTTCTTTGCTTTCCCTAGCTTCTTCGTAGAATCCAGCAACCTAAATATATACCTAGCTTCTACAACTTCTACCGCTCCAAAAAGAATCCCGTCCACCTCCCACGCTCGCCTCCTCCTGCGACACCGCTCCACCGCTCACACCCTGCCACCGCCTCCCTCCCCTCTCTCCCCCTCTTCCTCTCCCTCTCTCACTCCTCGCATGGTGACCTGCTGGTGGAGCGACGGCGCCATGCCGCGGCACACCCCCGTTGGGCCGAACCGTGCCCGTAGTCCGCCCCAGACTGCGCCATAGAGCCACTCATGGGCCCCGCGGTCATCCCCACCCATGGAGCAGGCCGAGCGGGCCCACCGTTGGCTGCCACTAATGTATATGAAAGAGATATTTTGTAAGTAATTGGTTTGCGGACGTATTGAAGCCAATTTAGTACTTTGAATTTGAAACACATTATTTTCCAGACATGAGGTGAAAATCCTAAAATGAAACGTGCGGATTTTCTCCATTTATTGAACGGTATGTTCATTCTGAATACTTAATTACCTGAAGGTTCCATCTAAAATAAATTAATTGGAAACGTGCTGCCAAGTATGGGCCATCAGTATATAATCTTCCTGCTTTTCCTACGAACAGGATTTTAAATTAAAAAAATATAGGCTGCACGATGTTTCCAAAAAAATATCTGTGTGTATTTTCCCTATGTTCTTCTCGGTGCACTAACCAAATTGGCCACCAAGACAAAACCGAAAAACTGAACACGCAACCTCGCTCCCAGGTCTCGGACCTTCTAGCACCACCGCCGCTTGGCCCCCTTCTCCTCTGCCTCCACCGGCGAAGCCGGCGACCAGGAGAGGCGGGGTCCCCCCTCTTGTAGATTAGGTTTTCGTTTTTAAGTTTCTTAGAGTCTCCTTTGTGAGTTGTGGCCGTATAGCAGTCTTCCCTTTGTGGTGTCGTCCTGCCGTCACCGTCGTCTGTGGTGCTGCTTGGGTCGTCTTCTACCTCAGCTTCATCATCCCCAACGATTGTGATGGTATGGTCTTCAATAAATCCTTATCCCGCTCTCGAGCAGTTCCATCTCTGCCTTCCTTCGCTCAACTCTGCTTGAGGTCCTCCGTCCTCGTCGGCCCGGCCGACTCAGAGGTCGATCTGATGCCTATGATTATGGATCGGGTCACCCGTTTGGTGGATCTGTCCTGTGGTGCCAAGTATTAGCTCAACCTCGTCGTTTCGGCTGCTTCCTCCGACTCCTCAATCTCCGCCCGTCGCCCTCCAAGAGCAGCCCAGCTTCAAGCGTCATCAGGCCCTTTCCATCCACACAGCAATACCCCTTGCAGGTTGTCTTCCCCCGGCTCTGTGAAGGTTGTTCTTGAATTCTCCGCCGACGGCTCCAATTTTATCCTCGGTTCAGCGGTGATGGCGGCCAATGACGACCTCCGCATCCACTTCAGACCTACGCTTTGCGAGGCTCTTCCATCCGAGTTCCATGCGCCCGTGTCACCTCTGGAATCCCCCGCCGGTAACCTTCTCAGTGATGCTACTGTTGTGTTCGAGTTCTGTGCAGTCCATGGTCCTGTGTTCATCGTTGTGCTACGGGGATGGATTCGTGCCCACGTGGCCATATGGGCCCTTGTTGTAATCTGGTCCTTTCTAAGGACCATTGTGTAATTTGGCTGCTCTCATATATAATATATATGTGTCCTTGTCAAAAAAAAAACAAATTGGCCATGCTCCTTTTGACATGAAGTTGATCAGTGTACAAACCAATTTGGTCATGCTTCTTTTGATGCTTTAAGTCGGCAGGCACAAAATAATTTGCTGTTTATTCATCCTACTTCCAAAGGTGATACCTATGACCTTGGCAACTTAAATGTGTTAATATCGACAACTATATGGAGTTTAGTTTATATTATGTGAGCTTAAGGTACCACAAATTGATGCTACCAATCATTCCCTTTTTCTAGCTTGAACGCTTGACAGATTATTACAGTGGATCTGCGTTGACACTGGTTGAGTCATTATCAAGCTACACTTTAGGAAGTTGTGATGTTTTTTGATTTCTTAGTGCTTTATATTGTCTTTTATTGTTCAAAATGTAGACTTATTTGTCTTTGGGGCACTTCCATTCACAAGATTGTAATGGGACACCTCACATAGTTTGGCAGAGGAAGTCTGTAGCTTTCAGAAAATCTAACAATTGATGTTGATGCTTGGGTTAAACTTTTTCGAGGTAATGCTATTTGATTATCTTCACTGTTAGACATAGCAATAATCAAAGAAACTGTGTCGCTTCTCATTGTTTTGGAGGTAATGCTACTAAGTGTAGCATTGTGTTACAATTTGCACTAGGCAATTCTTGTGTGTACGTAGCTTCAACAAGGTCAGGCTTATTGATTGATCACGGATGCTAAGGAATTTGATAGTTGGTTCTTTTTCCTTTTGATATTTTAGATGTACCTGTATTCTGGTTTTTATTTGATGTTTTCCAGTATTTGCTTGATAGGAGTCCGACAAGTGCAATACATTTTTTTTTTTTGATCGACGGGAGTCCAAGTGCAATGCATACACACAAGGAAAAGTCCAATTGTCAGCCTAGATAGATAGGATTCATTCTCAGGCAGGCACAACAGATAAGTATATAGTCCCATAGACAATTCACTATGCAGAATTCCTATTCCCCGCCACATCAAAATACCGACACATACATGAAGTACTAAATGTAAATGAAATTAAAAACTAATTACACAGTTTTGTTGTACTTTATGAGACGAATATTTTAAACCTAATTAGTCAAAGTTTGGACATTTTTTACCAAACACAAATAAAATACTATAATGCGCTGATTTACACAAATGAAATGCTATAGTGCGCTGATTTGACGTGAAACTGTGCAGAATGCCAATTTGGCATCCAACTAAACAAGGCCTAAGCACATTTACCTGAGCTGCAAACAAAGGCAACAGGAAATTGAAAAAGAAATATGTAAACACAGTTTCTAACATAAAATAAATTCAACTCTCCATTTCAACAGTTTCCAACATCTTTAAGGTATCTCATCTACTGGTGGTACAACACAGTTATAGTGCAGGTAGGTTCAGGTATTGGTACCAGCCGAGAAAGGGAATACCAATCCAGCTATCAGAGCAACCAGTAGCACGATCAGAGCAGCTACGATGCTGAAATTCCCATCACCTTGTCTTTTGCGTGAACCATCGTTCTGTATAGAATGACTGTCCTTCAGCTTGCTGGATCCACCTTGTCCTCCGCTGCGAGATCCAGGCACCATATCCCAGAAGGATTCTAGTGTGCTACACGCTGCTGCACTTTCTGATTCCAGGATTGAAGAGCTCTCCACGGCTGTTTCCAGTGCTAACACTTCCTTGCAGCGATCCATTGCATCCTGAAAATCATGTGAACCGATGGGTGTTTCAGGTGTTTTAACAGAATTGAGAATGCTAAACACTTCCACTCGAATAGGACTCAAGGAGAGGAAATGAAATACCTCTGCTGTCTCTGATTGTTGCAAGTAATCACAAACATAGGTGCCACTCAACCAAGGTATCAGAACTCTTCTTGGGAATGAGAAACTATAAGGTGCTCTGTTTGAAGGGGAAAAATGGATAATCAGTTGTGAGACTTGTTTTTCTATCATCAACATAGGAAAGGAAGCCTTGTTAAGCTCAATACAATAATGTCATTATGCAATGGCTAAATACGTTCTACAGCATTCATTAATCAATGAGCCAGACTTAAAACAAAATTCTTTCCAACGTAATAAAGGCTATCTACAGCATATGTACCTCAACTCACGAAATATAACTTGAGTAGCCTTGTGAGATGGTGATTTCTCTAGTTCATCAGTGGCAGGGCCATCATCTGCCTCATCAAGGATGATATCCAACCTGCTTTTTAGACTTGTAATGATGTCCGCCTTGATACAGAGTAAGAGAAGCAGCACACACAAAAAGCTGTTAGTTTTCTTAACTAAAATGATGCTTCAAACAAGAATCGGCTTCAGCTATGCTTATGCAATACAGCAATAGTGCGAGCTAAATTAAACTTCTGCCCCGCCAGGATCTACATCCGTCAAATCAATGCCCACTCTACAACATATATGTTATGGCAGGTAGGAAAGGGATAAGATCGATTGATTCGGTTAGGATATTACTTAGCAGTTAAGTTGTGGTTCTCTCTATAAAAGAGACCATCATGTATCAGTTAGAATCAAGCAAGAACCCTAAGATAGTCCCGACGAACGGCGGCTATCCTGATCCATCTATCTTTTCATATCATATATGTAGTCAAATAAAAATATCATATGTTCTGAAACCTGAATGGTAGCAGGTATCCCAAGCGTGTAAGACCCTTTATTGCTTTCTGAAAAGCAGAGTAAATCTCCTTTCAAAAACAAATCATATGTACTGAACCCAATCAAACTAATTTCAAAAACGAATCTTGAGATTCAAAATTCAACTGAAAACCCCCCAAAACTATATCATGTTTTGATCACCAATGCATCAACAATCCCTTCCGAACTCTTACATGGAGAACTCAAACAAATGCATATATGAAGTGGATTTGCCAAAGACAACGGCCTATACAGCACTTTTTACAAACTGGAATGTACTACGTATACACACATCACGCAAAACAATGCAACTAGGCGAAAAAGACAAGACAGTAGGGAATGATATTTTAACTACCTTCAGATCAGATATAGCTTCTGAAATAGATTCTTTCGGGCCTAAATATGCCAGGGCGCTGACAGATCCAACAAAGCGAATAAGCCCAGCAACTCCCTCTAAACTGCATTCTTTAGTGCAACCGTACAATGTTAGGCCCTCGTAATGATATCAACAGAAATATGTCATCAAACAGAACAGGAAACAGCATTAGCTGAGGCACACCTTCAACAGGCCCAGCACTATTGAATGGCACAAGAAAATCAACTTGGTGTGGGCCCTCTGTACTAATGTTCATGTCTTCTGAAAACTGCTTGGAAAAAGTAGGTGCAAAACTGCATAATTAGCACGTTGTTGTGGAAGGAGCAGCATTCTCAAATATAATCAGCAGATCTGTTTGTAATTAGTTGAGTGTTGAACTAATAAGCATGTATACTAGTGGTCCTAGAATCTGGAAGCTACAGAAGAAGGGAAAAAAAGTGTGAATGGGTAGCCTTTTTTGAGCCCGTTATGCTATGGCTTATTCAGTTAAGAAATTTTATGTTATTATTTTGAGTGCAGATGTTAGATGTTCTTACATAATATGATATGATGAATTATCAGCAATGGGTTAAAGGGAATGTCATAATTTATATGGAATATAAATTTATGTAATGGACAGTCCACTTCCAGAATTGCCTATTGGAACTTCAATTCAATTCAGAAATTCATTTCCCTAAAATGCACCATGTGTGGCGGCACTAGTTATATGCCCTTTATTCAGATTACTAAAGAAGCGAATCGGTTTGACCTTAGAGCTTCAGAGAGCAGGTCTACGAAAGTTAACAAAACCTTCTAAACTACACGGAACTAGCCGCCCGCGTTCATCTAGGTGATGAGCATTCCTACGTTTGTGGCATTGGCATCTGTGTAATTCTCCAACTGCAGATCTGCAATAGAGGCTAAGAATTATAACTTACCAGATGGCCATCGACCAAAGCTCTGGCATTCTGCACTTCCTCTGTGAGATGACTGATTGCCTTCAAAATAACTTTCTTAAACGGCTCAGCTTGAACAGATTTTAGCCTATGCCAGTAAGTGTAGTAATTAGAGACTCAAACCAGATAAACTGGTATTGCCTGTCTGTGTGTGTCATAATAAGATACAAGAAATTAGTACCTTATCTCAAAACTATATGTGCATCTGAAAGTTTGAAGAGAAGATAACAGTTTGCTGAATTTAAAATCACACGGACGCAGACTTGCTGATGCAACCTCGCATATACGACAGGCCCATCTGTAACACAAACATATTTTATTTTGATTTGAGAAGAAGAGGTCCAAAGTTAACATGTATGTAGGAAGACAAGACAGCACCTTCGAGGACTGTAAGAAATGTGGATGAGCAGCCGCTCACCGGATGCACTGTCATAGCAAGCTTGGGAAATCACGCAAATAACCTGAAAGATGGCATGTCATGTCATGTCATGTCATGGCTTGGTAAAGCCCTTGAAAGCATGGTATGAGCAAGCGGAGCCTGGCAGCTGAAGGAAGAGCCACCAGGTGATTGATTGATTGACTGAACCATATAGCATTGGCATAAGGGGGAACCAATGAAACGAAGAAGGTGATTGATAGTGCTAACCTGCGACAGGACAGCAGGGGTTGTGGCCTTGAACGATCCCTCGGAAGCCCAAACGTAAGCACCAATGACACTCATCCCACCGAGCAGCATCCTAGACACCTAAAATCACGTGTGTACTCACTAGTAATAAGCAACAGACTGCTGAAGAATTAAGAACTGATGATGACGGTGTGCGTGTGACACGGGAGGGAGCAGTACCTGGCGCGCGTGCTCGGCGATCCACTCGACATCGAAGTCGAGAGAGGCGTCCGAGTAGGAGGAGGAGGAAGGGCCTCTGCCGCCGCCGCCGCCCTTGGACGGCTTGGACTTGGGGACGGCGGCGCGGAGGGAGCATGCGGGAGCCGTGGCGTCGGTGAGCGGCGTGGGGAGCAGCGCGTAGACGAGGGCGCGGTCGGAGGATGCGCTGAGCTTGCCGACGACGAGGCCCACCTGGGATGGGGATGGATCGATGCTGAGAGTGAGGGAGCCGCAAGTAGGCAGCGAAGGGAAGGGGAGGGAGTGGGCTACCTGGGCTTGAGGTGGAGGACAGGAGGAGGAGGAGGAGGAGGCTAGCGTTTCCTCGAAGGCCTTGAGGTGCGCCTCGTCGCCGATCACCGCCTTCACCATCCTCGTTCGTCGCCGGCTCCGGCGGCGGACTCGACCTGATCTGGCTGCGAACTTTTTTTATTTTTAATTTTTTTAAAAAAAATTACAAAATTAATTTTTTGTTTCGAAATATGACAGAACTAGTCGTCTAGAGTGGGCGTTTTTTAAAAAACGCCCACTGTGTGGGCGTTTTTTGTGACGTGGCACAGGGCCGGCCGGCGCCGGTGCCGGCTTTTGCGGGCGGCCACCTGGTGGCCAAAAAACGCCCACTGTGTGGGCGTTTTTTTGTTGCCGATGGGACCGCCTGCAAAAGTGCGCGCTGTTTTACGGGCAGGCCTCGGAGCAGTAAAAAAACGCCCATTGCGTGGGCGTTTTTTGCGGTCCAGGGGGCCGCCTGCAAAACAGGCGAGGCCGGCCGCGCACTTTTGTAGGCGGCCCCCTCGCCGCCAAAAAACGCCTACACAGTGGGCGTTTTTTGACCTCCACCTATATATACCCAGCCCCCCTCTTCAGATTTTCATTATATTCACTAAAATTTTCAGAAAAAAAAGAAGAGAGGAGGGAGGAGAAGGAAGTAACGGCGAAGCCCTGCCAGTTTGAAACCTCGGCTTTTAGGTAAGTTTCTCATACATTACAAGTCTGTTGCTATGCATTAGTAAAATATAATGTGCACTAGAGTTGTTTAGTTTTTAGTTGACTCTGGGTAGATCTATGAGTAGTATGTATATTAGATCTATAAATAATGATGTTAGAGCATTGCAGTTCATGTTAGAAATAATGATGTTTCTTCTATGCTTTAAACAATGGATTGTATGATTTGAAATGTGACGAATATCGTATTTTCTCTGAATAGATATGTCAACCAAAGTGATGTTTCGGTTGTTCCATGGTAGTGGCACTGTCAGATATGGGCCGTATGGTATAAATCTGTCTGAATTTGGGTCAACACTAAAGGGGATAGATAGGCCAGCGGAAAGAAATTTTCGGTCAGTGTATAACTGGTTAATGAGGGTATTTCATATCAACCCAGAGGTGAACACAATAAAAGTAAATGTAGTAGTCAACCGTGGCAACGAAGAATGCTTCTGGGAATTGATGTCGGTAGATTGCACCGAAACATGAAAATGGTACATAGAAAATGCATTGCAGCGGGGCTGGGAACCTAGCATTTTCATGGAGGTGCACGATAAAGACAATGCAACCTTGCAAGATGTGGAGGGTACAAGCATGGTTAGGACTGATGCTGAAATAGAAAAGGGAAACGACCGTGCTCAGCAAGGAGAAGAACAGGGACATGATGTGCAGGAACCAGAAAGAGAAGGAGAAGCCAGTGAGCCGAGAGGCTTGGCAGATGAGGGCGAGAGGATCAACTCTATTGTTCAGGCAATGGAAAACGAAGATGCGGCGAATGAGGAAGTGGAGGGTGATGAATCTTCTGATGAGGAAGGATGCAATGTGAATCTGTGGCAGTGGTCTAATGAAGACTTCTCTGGACTTGCTATTTCAGAGGGATACCATGTTCCATGGGAGTATAAGGAGAATGAGGTAATCGAGGAAGCGATGTACACAGAGAAGGAAGAATTGATGGAGGCAGTCAAGCTTTGGGCTGTATCACTGCAGAGGAAGTTCTAGGTAGCAAAGTCCACAAAGTGTGTATATGAAGTTAAGTGCATGAGATCCAGCGATGGTTGTCCGTGGAGGGTGCATGCATTCAAGGAAAAGTGGAAGGATTATTGGAAAGTGTCAATAGTCACTCAGCACAACTGTCACTTGGAAGGTGTACAGAAATACCACAGAAACATGACATCTGCATTTATTGCTGCAGAGATGTATTCAGATGTTGTGCATAATCTGCGATACGAGCCAAGGTCAATAATAAGGCATATCGAAGATAAATTCAAATACACCATTTCATATGCTAAGGCGTGGAGGGCAAAACAGAAGATTATCGAGATGAGATTTGGCACATTCAAAGTCTCATATGATAATTTACCATCTCTTCTTCAATGCATAGCCGCCGGAAATCCAGGGACATGTACAGATCTTATAACATACCCAACCATGGAGAATGACCGTGCAGTATTGGTCTTGCAACGAGCTTTCTTTGCACTAGGTGCTTGCATCAGGGCATTTGTGCATTGTCGTCCAGTACTCTGTATTGACGGGACATTTCTGACAGGTAAATACAGAGGTCAGATACTAGCAGCAATTACCGTGGATGGGAACAATCAAGTTCTACCACTGGCATTCGCTTTAGTGGAGAGCGAGAATACCGATAGTTGGTACTGGTTTCTCAAGCAGGTGAAGGTTAGCATTATTGGTATGAGGCCTGGTGTATGCCTAATTCATGACCGTCACGCTGGCCTTCTTCGGGCAATTGAATATCTGAAGAACGGTGATGCAGAGATGGGATATGGTAAAGATTGGCCAGATGTTCAAAGTCGGTGGTGTATGCGTCACATGGGTGCTAATTTTTACAAGCAGTTTAAGCGCAAGAGCTTGATGGATCTATTCAAGAGGCTGTGCGGACAGAATCAACAGAAAAAATTCAACGAGCTTTAGAGGAGGTTGGACGAGCTCACAACGAAGCAAATGGAAGAGCACTCAAGCGGATCAGCACCTGTTGGTGAGGATGGTCCAGAGTCCTTAGGACCGCTGCCCACAGATGGTCCAAACATCGGAAGGAGATCGGCATCTGCTGTGAGAAATTTTTCGCACTGGATAGAGAATGAGCCTAAAGAGAAGTGGTCTTTGCTGCATGATGTCGACGGAGCGCGGTTTGGTATTATGACAACTAATTTGGTCGAAGTTTACAACTGGGTGATGCGTGGTGTTAGAGACCTTCCCTTGGTTGCCATTGTTGAGTTCATCCTGCATGGAACATGCAGATATTTCAGAGACCGGTACCAAGTTGCTGCCCTATCAATGCAAGTGCGAGGTGTTTTTTTGGACATATGCTGACAAATTATCTGGAGAAAAAAACGTAAAAAGGCAAAGGAGCATAGAGTTATAGCTCAAGGTACTAGAGAGCACCGATTTGAAATCTTGTGTGCTGATAGGGCCAAGCGTGGAATATATAGAACAAGAGTTGTGCAAGAATGCATACTTAAAGAGGATGGGTATTGCGTATGCACGTGTCACAAGCCAAGACTCTACCACAAACCATGTTCTCATGTTATTGCAGCGAGCTCGGAGTGTGAAATACTTGATCGTACTTTTGTATCTCCCTATTTCACCAAGGAAGCCATATTGCATACATGGTCACATGAAATTTATGGTTTTGGCATAGCGGGGAATTTTACAGGTACAGTACCGCAACCTACCTATATTCCAGACCCAAGTAAGATCAGAGACAAGGCTGGGCGTCGGAAGACAAGACGTATTCGAAACGCCATGGATGAGTCCGAAGCAGGTGGAAGGTACAAACGTTGCAGCAAATGGGACAAGGAAGGACATACTTACAAGAAGTGCCCGAAGGACTCAGACATGCCCACAACAGCAGAAGCCCTGCCATCAGGATCCGGATTGGATGGTACCCCGCCAACAGGAGAAGAGACAACTTCTAGGCCCACCAGGCCAAGGTGTGCACGCGTGCCTCGTGGTTCGGTCGTGTAGTGATGTGTAGTAAGCTTGGTTAAGATTATGTAATGTATGGTTTTTGCTTTGTTGTAACTGGAGTGAACAACTTGTTGTTTCAACCTATCTTCCGAATGTAATGTTCATAATCTCAGTCTAGTATTTGAATATATTTCTGTTACATGTTGTATGTGCATTCTTTATGTTTTAAATTCGATCATTTCTTGTTGTACCTTAAATTTATTGTTGTATACTTTTTCACTTTCTATTTGCATGTGTCATATGTGTTAACTATGATAATGTCATGCAGGGATGGCGGACAACACACCGGAGCTACTAGATCGAGGGATCGATCTGCAGCACCGCTCGTACCGTATTGCGATGCAGAACGCCAATCTGCCCGTACTTCGACCGCGACCGTCCAGACGTCTACTTTCAGTGGACCCTCGGTTCTGTTCCAGGTATCCGTTGACTCTTTGAATTCTCCCAATTAAGTACACATGGCTTCTTAATAACATAAAATTTTTATGTGCAGGTTACGTGAGGCAGGCCTCCTCCCGTTGTGTCGTCTTATGGAGGCTCGAGCTGGTGAGGCTGATGAGACGAGGAGGTGGAGTTTCGATAGGTCTCTTCTAGCAGCCCTAGTCGACCGATGGAGGCCGGAGACACACACGTTTCACCTGCCGTGTGGGGAGGTCGCACCGACGCTTCAGGACGTTGCGTTCTTGCTTGGCCTTCCCCTCGCTGGCGATGCCGTTGGGCCAGTCGATGGACTTCATGATTGGCGAGACGACATGATGGCCCGCTTTGGCCACGTACAGCGTCACCCTGCACTTCCAGCTATGAGCAGCCTCCCTCCGTACACGATCATGGGCCCGTCGCAGTAGTGGCTCATGCAGTTTACCGTAAGGCCTATTTTAAAAGAATTTTATCAATTTACAGTTCTACTCAACTTTATTAACTGTATCTTTTTCAGTCCGATCAGCTACACCCAGAGGTTGACGTGTACTCTGTGCAACGAAGCTTGGAGGCCTACTTGTTGTGGCTTTTTGGCTGGGTCATGTTCACTAGCAGCGCGGGACATGCCGTCGACAAGGTCATGATCCCCTACGCGCGCGCGATCGCTGATGCTGACGAGGGAGCAGTGCCACAGTGGAGCTGGGGATCTACCGTACTGGCGGCGACGTACAGGGGGCTTTGCGAAGCGTGTACCAAGATAGAAACAGGTTTTTTGCTCACTGATTGCCCCTCCTTCTACAGCTATGGGCAGCTGAACGGTTCGCGATTGGTCGACCTGTGGTGGATCACACCGCCTACGAGGAGGACCTGTACTTGCAGCATCCGCCCGAGGACTTCCCTACCATGGGTACAGTCTGGTGCCGTCGTCAGGTTCGTGTTCCTAGCTGACGTATATAGTTAATTCGTATCGTACCTTCTAACCCATTTATTGTTATATTTCAGCGACGATGGGCACATGTGCAGGTCACGCGGTTGTACAACGAGTTTATGCTGGAGTTCGATAGGATATAGCCGACCGATGTGATCTGGGAGCCTTACAGCCAGGAGGCTATCCACGCATGAGCTCCCCTTGGGCTGTCCACGTTGTGCACACATGACCAGGCCTTCTGGCTGACGCTCCGACCGATGGTGTTCGATATATTCGTTGAACTGCACTGCCCAGGGCGTGTTTTGCGCCAGTTCGGTCTCATGCAGCCGTCCCCCGTCCCTATCATCCGTACCGTCCCTGCAGATGCTCATAGGTAAGTACTACTAACAACTGACTTTGAAAAATTAATCACAGTAGACATGTCTTACTCAAATTTGTGTTCAGGCTGACTCGGAGGGGACAGGTCGGCGGCAACTTATGGGTTCCACGTCTGCAGCCATACGTGGACGATTGGTTGCTTGCCATAGAGGACGTCGTTGATGAGTACCGCCCCACACCGAGGACTCGTACATGATGTACCTCCGGTGGTACCAGCCTCGTACCCGCACACGTGTCACCTTCGTTCCTCCAGAGCAGCAGCCACACGTCGCCGCCGTGGGTGACGCTTACCCTGCGCACCGTGATCAGGATTACTTCTGCGCCGTGAGTACTTGAATCTCTCATATATATCAGTAGTTTATTACGTATATCTTTCATCTAACTTAAAACTGAAATTAGGTCAATGGTACGCAACTACTTTACACGGAGGTTGACTCCGTGTGTCGCCGCTTGGAGGGTGGCTTGGCGTTGATAGTCGACGAGCAGCGCACCTCGTACACGCGGATGCGTACGACGCTTAGATCCGTGATGAGGGCTCTCACTTGTTGGACCTCCGACGCAGCGCCTCAAATTCCTGCACCGGCACCCGCAGCACGTCCTCCTGTACCCCAGAACAGAGGTAACTCCGTGTACCCCACCTCGTCTACCTATGTTTTTCTAATCTGGATGACTGTGTGACTTACGACGACACCTTTCACAGCGTTCACTACGCCGTACCTTCGTTCCTCCGGAGCGGGGTCCTCGGTGCACGGAGCAGGGCATCCAGACACTTCACTCATGCTCCACCCAGCGCGTCGGCCCATGGTGAGGGTTCCTCCGCTCAGGGAGCAGCCTGGGGAGCCTGGCCTTCGCCCCATGGAGTGGGTACCTCCTCTCAGGGAGCAGCCTGGGGAGTCTGCCCTTCGCCCCATGGAGTGGGTACCTCCGCGCAGGGAGCAGCTTCGACGTCGGGCCAGGGAGCCGGCACCTCATCGCGGACCTACCGACTACCTAATGACCCTCCCATTGACGCATCGATCAGCGACGAGGAGGTCGAGATCGGTCCTTCACAGCTTGCAGGAGCACCTCCGCCCTACACGCAGGAGTTATCACAGATGCCTCCAGTGCAGCACGTCCGCGCGACTCGAGGTGTTCCACCGGATCGCCACACCTACTCGTCGGGGCACGTGCAACCGAGGAGGCCGAAGAGGGGTAGGGGGCAGGGGCAGGGGCAGGGACAGGCTCGGGGACAGTAGTACCCTGTACGATGTAATTACTGTCTTGATGTATGATATGCACTATCCTTTGGTCAAAATTTACCCTAAACCCTAAACCCTAAAAACCCTAAACCCAAAAAACCTTAAACCCTAAACCCTAATCCCTAATCCCTAAACCCTAAACCCTAAAAACCCTAAACCCTAAACCCTAATCCCTAAACCCTAAAAACCCTAAACCCTAAACCCTATACCCTAAACCCTATACCCTAAACCCTAAACCCTTACATGCTTGCATTACATCTGTTATAATAGTCCATTACAGCACAGTTAAAAGTCACGGAAACAGTTTATTACAATAAAATTATAGGTCCGCTAGGGCGATGAGCTACTAATCCGAATTCATCTAACAAAACGGCCCTAATAATCCAGAACATAACCGAGAAGCAAGTCTTCATCTTCAGAACCACTATCCTCTCCCACAAACTCATTGGTACGGCTACGCTCAGCTGCGTTGGCCTCTTCTTCCTTTTTTTGTAGTAAGCGGCCTCCAAGTCATCAAGGGCTTGGGTGAACGCTTCATCATACTCCTCTTCTTCCTTTTTTTTAGTAAGCGGCCTCCAAGTCATCGAGGGCTTGGGTGAACGCTTCATCATACTCCTCGTCCTCGTCGTTCATCGGCATCTCCGCCTCCGCCATCTTCTGCTTCATCCTCGCATCAGCACTCCTCTTTTCGGCCTCCTCCATCTTCTCCCTCGCATGCAAGGATGCTTCCTCTTCTCTCTTCTTTTTCCATGCATCACAGTCTTTCTTCCACCGAGCAGCACTTGGGGTTTGGACATACAATCGTCGGGCATAGTCAACCTGCGCTCGCTTCCGCATCTTAATGTAGTTGTCCACAAGCTGAGTACCAGACCTGAACTTTAGGTCCATTAGTTGCTTTTGCTTCAGTGTATCCATGTATTCCCTGCGGTCTTCAACATGGGCAAAAACCTCCCACTTGCATTTCCTAAGGCTCTGTGATCGAACGAAACAATTTAAAGTCAGCAAATATAAAAAGTTTGGATATCAAGTGAGCAACAAGTGGAACAAAAGGACCTCATCGTAATCAACCATATGGCCGCACCAATAGCCTATTCCAAGCTCCGATGGTAGTAGGCCATACTGCGCTTCGACACCACATTTGCACAACACAGGAGGCTTGGGGGTAACCACTTTTCTCTTCTTGTCCACCTTCCACTCCGGCCATTTGTTCTTTGGACCCCACAGCCACTCCCTGAAGTTACACTTCCGCAACAAGGTATACCCACCCTACAATATAAAATGTTAGTACATGCACAAATACTAAGAAAGCCATGACCGCATACAATTTGCACTTACTCCGGCGGGGTCAGGACATTCGAACTCGTTAGGCCTATCTGAACTTATTACAGAATAATCTTCGCATTTGCAACGAGGTGGAGATTCAAGCCGTCTCAATTGGAATATTTTCTTCTCCTCGTCTGTCATTGGGGGGGTCAGGGGGAGGTGCCACCCACCATTCGAATTGATCGGGTGGATTATGCTTCCCTTTCCACCATTCGTCAAACTGGAGATACCTAGGATCGAATTTGTCTGGACCGTCAATCCACTGAAAGAAAAAGCACCGCTCATGGGCCTACAAAACATGATTGCTAACGACATTGTTAGAGATGCAAGAGCTGTAATTACTAGCAATGAATAAAGGCGCAGTGACAGAGGTGCAATTACTTATATTGAATCCACCGCATGTGTAGTAGCAACGGGCAGCTGTGTCCTCATGGCGAGATTGGCCAATATCAGCCGGTTCTCCACAGTCATAATTTGGGACAGGGACTGCAGGAGGAACAGGAGCATCCTTTCTAGACATGTCGGGATACAATTCTCTAGGGCGACCTCGTTTTTTCCAAAACTCCGTCCGCCACAAGTTTTGCATATCTGTTCAGAGAAAATACGATATTCGTCATATTTCAAATCATGCAATCCATTGTTTAAAGCATAGCATAAACATCATTATTCCTAAACCCTAAATATATCTATTCAGAGAAAATACGATATTCGTCATATTTCAAATCATACAATCCATCGTTTAAAGTATAGAAGAAACACCATTATTTCTAACATGAACTGCAATGCTCTAACATCATTATTTATAGATCTAATATACATACTACTCACATATCTACCCAGAGTCAACTAAAAACTAAACAACTCTAGTGCACATTATATTTTACTAATGCATAGCAACAGACTTGTAATGTATGAGAAACTTACCTAAAAGCCAAGGTCTCAAACTGACAGGGCTTCGCCGTTTACTTCCTTCTCCTCCCTCCTCTTCTCTTTCTTTTTTTCTGGAAAATTTAGTGAATATAATGAAAATCTGAAGAGGGGGTTGGGTATATACAGGGGGACCCCAAAAAACGCCCATTGTGCGAGCGTTTTTTACACGCCAGGGGACCGCCTGCAAAAGTGCGCGCTGTTTTGCAGGCGGCCCCTGCAGCAAAAAAACGCCCACACAGTGGGTGTTTTTTTACTGCTCCGAGGCCCGCCAGCAAAACAGCGCGCACTTTTACAGGCGGCTCCCTCGGCAACAAAAAACGCCCGCAAGTGGGCCACCCGCAAGAGCCGGCACCGGCGGCGGACGGCTGTGTGCTACGTCACAAAAAACGCCCACACATTGGGCTTTTTTAAAAAACACCCACCGTAGACGACTAGTTCTGTCATATTTCGAAACGAAAAATTAATTTTGTAAAATTTTTTTAAAAAAATTAAAAATAAAAAAAATTCATCTGGCTGCCTGATCGGCGAAATCATGGAAATTTAGTGTGGGGCCTGGCCCGGCCCGGCCCGGTCCAGTCGCCGGCCCACCAGCTTGGTTTCGACTCCTTTGGGCCTGGCTTGAAAGGAATTTGTTTACCAAGAGTCACGGACGGCTGTTGCGTTGAGGAGACCTGCATGACTGCATTGCATCGCCGTCGGGCACAGGACAGGTGCTAGTCACGCCGGCGGGGAGGCCGGGAACAGGGATGTGCGGCCCAGGGAGGAGGTGCAGTGCGCGGATTCATCTTGTTACTAAGCAAAGCAGGTGGTGTTCTTTATCATATATACAATGCTACATTTTTTTTGGCTTCAAAAATCACCATGCCTGCAATTGGAAGCACCACCATCAGCCAACTGTACACTCCATTTTTGTGCTGCAATTCTCACCGTTGATGATGCCACTCAGCCGGTAGGGCTGTCAACCATGCTCTTCCGTTCACTCTACTGTATTCGTCAGATACTGTAAATGAAAAGGGAGGCAGCAACCTGCCACCTCAGGGTCAAACGGCTGCCACAGCAAACGCGACAAGAAACAAGGACAAACGTGGCATAGCGCTGCAACCGAGGCCGAGCGAGGTCAGGTCATTAACGATGAATTGACTATACGTACTATCTTCGTTTAACTTTTTTATTCTAATTTTGATTCTTATTTAAAAATTATTAAAAATATGATTTTTTTTATTGTGACTTACTTTATTAATAAAATATTTTCAAAAATAACCTAAATTTAAATTATTTTACTTTAATTTTTTAAATAAGATAAATAATTAAATTTAAAATTAAAAAAATTAAACAAACTATAATTTAAAACATAATAATCTTAGTCAACTTTCGCACCCAGTCACCTTCAACCCCCGGTGGGGAAAAAAATAGAAAAGCAAGCGCAATTGGAGGGAGACGAAGGACACGTTCACTCGGCTCCCTTCAGTTCTTCACTAGTCCCCGCTCCCACACCCATCATCCTTTCCCCTCTTCCTCCCCAAGAGGCAAGGGCTTTTGCTGGCAGGCAACTGAGCAGCACGCACCACCGACACCAAAAGCATCAGCAGCTGCCCCTGCGCCGAGGAATCGAGCCAGCCAGAATAATGGTATTGGGCGGAGGCCCTCTAGGCGCCATCATTGGCCGCTACCCCTCCTTCGCCGGCGCCGGTGACGATGGGGACCCCGGGCCCGGAGGAGACGTCATTCGCCATGACCGCAAGTGCCGGGACTGGCCCTTCCTCTTGCTCTTCGCCGCATTCTGGGTCGCCATGATTGTCAACTCCAGCTTCGGATTCAACCAGGGCAACCCACTCAGGTACTCTCATTCACCACAGTGATGAGCAGCAGCTTGCTTCATTTTATTATTCTACTGCCTGCTTCCTCGATTCGCTCTGTCGATTAAGTATTAGATCTATTCATTTCCTTGTCTGCTACCTAGGCTAAGCGCTCGCTCAGTGTTCTATCGTCAACCATCAGCACCAACCAAGCTCAACTCAGACATTAAATTTTCCCTTACCCCTGCTGAACCACTTCCATGCTTGCCAGCCTGCCTGCCTGCTTTGGAGTTGGAGGGCGGGTACAGAGGCAAGATAGTCGATTAATGTCACCTCTTCTTCTTTAAATCCATTTTCCTGCATTTCCACCCCCATCTTCCTGCTCTTCATATTTCCTTCAGTCGACGGCACTTGCTCCACCCTGCCCTTTTTTTTTTCTCTAAATTAAACTCCTTGACAATGTATTCCTGGTCGCTGTACCCTAGTTAGTCTCACTAATTAGACAACTATATATTAATATACACAGTAGTGGAATCTGCAGCTGCTTCGTTCCTACTCAAACTGATGGCATCCAGTAATAAAAGAAAAGGCCATCTACACAATCTGCAGCTGAGGCTAATTGCACACCTGAAAAACAACGTAACCCGTGTCATGGTTGCTTCTTCTTGTAATGGACTGATCTCAAGTTGCAACCAGAAAAGAAAGGGAAAGCCTACATTTTTCGTGGTGACAGGTTCCATATCATGGATTTCATGTTGTTGCCAACTCTTGCTTCTGCTATGCCAATCACCAGCTACCAGCAACCAACCACCAACACTGAATTTAACACAGAACCACTCAGGTCCAGGGATCATTCCTCTGTCTTGTCCTTTATACTCCTCTCCGTCACTACCTCAATGCTCCACCTCATCGGTTTTACTTCCTGCATTCAGTTCTATCACTATCCCCACTGGAATACTGCAACCTTTTACTGTTACTGCCGCCTGAATCTGAGGTCCCCATTCAGTCTAGTAGTGAAGACTAGAAAGTATCTTGTGCAAAGGCTAGAGTCCTTGCTGTCGTCAAATTTACTATCACTTCTCTTAAGCAGATAATAACTACTCTATATATGTTTTGTTCCTCTCTGACTATGCAGGCTGACATACGGACTGGACTACAAAGGGAACATCTGTGGGAGCAGGCATGGCGATCCTGATTTGCGTGAGCTGGATGTCCGCTATTGGGTGAACCCCAACCAGGTCTACCAAAGTGGCCTCAAAACCAGCCACATCGAGCTACCTGATGCTAAAGCCATCTGCCTGATGGAATGCCCACTTCCTGCCGAAGATGGCTTGAATTTTGTTTGCGATTATCCAGAAGGTGACATACGCCTCTCTGTCGATGATTGGATCGACAGGGACTACGATTACTTTGAGTACCTCACACCACACATGAGGAATAGTTCCCTTCAGCTGCAGGGTCCTTGTTACCCTGTCATCTTTCCAAGTGTAAATGGTAAGTCTCATATGAATATCGGGTCTTCGATGCCTAGCAGAATCATACCAACTGTTAAGAAATTGTACTAATTTTGATCTCTCTGTCACTTCAGTCTACTGGAGCTGCCAGTTTATTGCACGGCCATCCAATGCCTCTTTGAAGCATTGGAAGGACATGGGTGGTGTCAGCATCGATGAAAACATGCTAATAGACAAAACAATTCATGATGCAATCAACAGCAAATCTGCCGTCATGAAGGTTTGTGATGCTTCTGGAACTACTTGCGCTCTGTCAATTTAATTTATTCGTATCAAGAATTTAGCAACAAACAAAATGCTGCTCCTTTTCACATGTGTGCAACAAGTTTAATTTGATAGAAGTTAAAAAAGGTGTTTTGAAAAGGAGGGGCATGTTTTTTCCCTATAATAAGTTACATGAATGATTCTATGAATCATCCAAAACAAGAAGATGGTAGCAAAAACCTGCGATGGATAAAACTGTTATTTATTAGATATCAACTGGCCTGTCTGCTTTGTAAATTATCTGAACTCAAAACTATATTTCCTTTTTAAAAGTGACATTTTTTCCACTTTTTGCAGAGATATGTTGCAGATATTGGGAAGTCTTGGCCTGTGTTAATCCTTTGTGGGGGATTACTCCCAGTGTTCCTATCTGTGATCTGGTTACTCATGATTCGCTTTTTTGTTGCTGGGATGTCTTGGATAACAGTGGTGGTCTTCAATGCTCTTGTGATATCTATTACAATGTTCTTCTATATAAAAGGTGGGATACTTCTCACTATAGACACACTAATTATCATAATATGATCGTTATTGTTTCACACACTTAATCATATACATGACATCACATCTTCTAACTCCTTTATGTGCTCAGCTGGTTGGATTGGCCATGATCCTTTGACTGTTGTAATTGGTGAAAGTGATCCTTACGTTAGCATAGGTGGACGGGTATGTTTTCTGCCTCATGTTGGTGCCATTTTTTTTGACCGAGTGTTGGTGCCATTTTGAGCAATATCCTGTTAAGCTGCTCATTATCTCATCGTCCATGTTTAATCAGGAGATAAATCACCTTCATGCTGCTTCCGTCTTGATGACAGTGATAATGATACTTGCTTTCCTGACTTCAATAGCTATTGCTCGGCGCATTATGATAGCAACATCTGTCCTCAAGGTATGTACAGTGCTGGATCTATTGGTTTCACATGTGGACCATTTTATTAAATGGATATTTTACTGGGGGTTACAGCTAACATATGCATTAATGCATAGCTGATAGCATGACATTGCGTCAAACTGTTTTGTATGGCATCATTTATAATTTTTTTTCTCATTTTCTCTTCTATTGTATTTTTAGAGCACTTATTTGAGTTAACTTGATTTAGGTTGCTGCAAAGGTCATTGGTGAAGTCCAGGCACTTATTATTTTTCCACTTGTGCCATACTTCATCCTCGCTATCTTTTACTTGTTCTGGTTTTCAGCAACACTTCATCTTTTTAGCGCTGGTCAAGTTATACGAAATGATTGTAATAACGATTGCTGTTCCTATGATCTCAAACTTGGCAAAGTAAATTGTGACACCTGTTGTGGATACAGTATCCATTGCACCCCACATATTGGCATCGCCATTCTTTTCCATTTTTTTGGCTGTTACTGGGCAACACAATTTTTCATTGGGTGTTCTTCGACTATAGTTGCTGGATCAGTTGCTTCATACTACTGGGCACGTGGTGAAATATCGGTAAGCGTCTCAGAAACCTAACTCTTCTCTGGTAAAGAATTGCAACTACGAAATAGATCTCAATTTTCTGAGGATTTTCACCTCCTTCATGGCTTTACCAGAGGGATAATATTTTCATGTGACTGATGTTTGGTGTCACATTTGTGATGCAGCATGATATCCCTTTCCATACTGTGGTATCTTCCCTAAAGCGCTTGTTGCGCTATAGCCTGGGGTCTGTGGCTCTGGGCTCGCTGATTGTGTCCATCGTAGAGTGGGTGCGATTCATACTCGAGTCACTACGACGCAGGCTGAAATTTGTTGATTCTGCCCGTGAAAGCAGGTTGGGGAAGACAGTATCATCCTCATCTCAGTGCTGCTTAGGCTGCATTGATTGGACCCTGAAATCAGTAAATCGAAATGCTTATGTCATGGTAGGTATCAACCTTCTGTGTCTATAGCTAGATTTCTGACTAGAAGGCGTTATATACGTGCTAATTTCTCTAAGTTTCCTCCCAATTAGTTTAGCGTGCATTTGTAGCAGTATGATGAAAAATGCTTGTTAATCTGACCCCCAATAGGTTGCTAAATATGTTTTGGGATTTTGTACCACAGATTGCCATTACAGGGAAAGGGTTCTGCAAGGCTTCTGTGCTAGCAACTGAGTTAATCATGAACAACATATTGCGTATTGGGAAAGTGAATGTCATTGGGGATGTGATTCTTTTATTGGGCAAGCTTTGTGCTAGCCTGTTGTGTGCACTGTTTGCCTTCCTTATGTTGGATGAGCACAAGTACAGATCTGGCCATAACAAGATATCATCACCACTAGTCCCCGTGCTGGTAAGCGATCATCAAGCTTTGCAGCATATGGTTGATTTCCTCTATGTTGGTGTAATTTGGATGAAGAAGATGATGACTGATGAACGCTCAACATTGTAACTTTTTTGCAGTTGTCGTGGGCGCTGGGTTATATAGTTGCAAAGCTTTTTTTTGCAGTGGTGGAGATGTCGATCGACACTATGGTCTTGTCATTCTGCCAGGACTCGGAAGAGCATCAGGGGAGCGCACAGTATGCGCCCCCGCTACTGATGGAGACACTGGATGAGGAGAGCGAGCTGCGAAGACTGACACAGGGGCCATGAAGCATTATCTTCCGAATATGTGTAGAGGCATAGGGTTAGAGCTAGAGGTGAAACTGAATGGTGTGTTATTTGTACTTTCCCTTATTATTTATATATGAATCGCTGGGGTGGATGCAGGTGGAAGTAATTAAGGTGGTTATGGTTATGGACTGATTATCAGCTAAATACGAGGACTAGGAACTAGAATTGAAACTGAATGGTGCATTGTCAGTCCGACAGCGGGCCGCACAGCAAGAAAAAGTGTCGTTTGGCTTTGTGAACTTGGTTTCGATTGTTGTTTAAGCCCGATGATGAAGTGATTGATAGATCAGGCCTGCATGTTATGACGGAAACTGTCATGTAAAGTACAAACGGAAACTTTCAGTTTTTTAAGCTCAGATTAATATAGATCAGGCATGGACGTTGGTTGTGGTGCTTCTGCTTTCAGAATTCAGAACCACACACTTAGCTGAGATATAGATCAGGGCAGACACGGTATACTCACAGTTTTAGTTTGCTTTCCTTCACTCTTTTAGTAGGACTAGGACAATGAACTGGTTTCCTTATCTTGGAAGCACTGATGGCCACTTGGATCTCAACCTCACTCCTGAACAATTTCCTTATCCTGGAAGCACGAAGATAACTGGTAGAAAGGAACAGAGATGTAATTTGTTTACCCATGAATCCTTTTGACCTGCGGTTCGCCTTATCCACGTAACCGATCCCCTAGCTTGCTTGCATTCATGTTAGTGGGCTATAAAATCTTCTTTTCCTTTCCAGGTAGCTTGTGCCGCGCGCGCTTACCAAACATGACATAATCAAATTGGGGAAAGCTAGTTAGGCCATTTCATACTGCAGGCTGGCGTATGAAATTGGAGCCGGCCGGTAATCATCCAGATTGGAAAATAAGCAAACTTACTTGCATGGTTTAAACATAAACAATCCAGCAGTGCCAAAAAAAGACAAGGAAAGCAGCAGTCAAATGCTAAAAAAACACAGACAGACATTTCTGACCCCGATATAGAGAGGCAGGAAGGAAGAGGAAGCAGGACATCAGTCGAAGATGACAACAACAAGAAAGGGGAGACTCGATCCTAGCTCGCTAACGTACTGCTCTGTCTCTACTCTACTCCAGTGCGAGAAGGAAGAAGGACAAGGACTCCAGCTTATTCGATCGGTAATGCGTTTTGGCTCAACAATTATATCGATCTGTCCTGTTTCAAAAAAAAAAACTATATATCGATCTGTCAATCTGTGAATCTAATTGCATTGGACGAACAGTGAATGCAAGAAGGGCTCCAACATCATCATCATGCATCGATCAGGTGCAGATGGGGAGGGCGTTGCAGGAGTGGGAACACTTGGCGGCGCACTTCTTGTGGGCGGACATGGTGCACTTCTTGGCGCACACCAGCCGCTTGAGGTGGCAGTCCTTGCTCGTCACGCACTTGGCCGGCGGCGACGGCTTCTTCGTCGACGTCGCGCCGCCCTTGGGCTTCTCCTTCTCCTTCTCCTTGTTCCCGTTATCGTCCTTGCTCTCTTTCTTCTCTACCCCTCCTCCTCCTCCCGCTGCTGGAGAGGGTGACGACGACGGCGAGGATGATCCACTGCTAGCGGTGGTGGTGACGACATCATCGTCCTTCCTCCGGCGGGTAGCCACCGCCACGAAGGTCTTCGCACTCATCTCCGCCTCAGCAGAAGCACAAGCTCCGACGGCGGCTAGGAGGATGACGAGGAGCAGCAGCGAGGCTGAGGCGAGCCGGCTGCTGGAGCAAGCCATGGTAGTGTACGTCTGCGTACCACCTGACACCCTTAACTGGACCTGCAGCTATCTACTAGCATGTAGTAACGTCTCTCGATCGATCGGCAACAATGTGGCTATATATGTATATATGGATCGAAGGATCGCAGTAGCGGTCCAAGTCTTTTGCAGATGGGTGGAGGGTGTGCTCCAACTACTCAGTCAACACGGTCATGGGTGCATGAATCTGCCATGTCCCACAGTATCCGCCCCTTGTGTGCAGTGCATATGGTTTGGTGGGCAATGGCTGGGGCATGGGTACACGTAGGGATGAAAATGGACTTAATAATATCTGCCCCGTTCCAAATTTTTACTTTTTTTGGAAAAAAAAATGAAAGAGTGAATTACCACCACATTTGAGAACATTTAGATCATCTGATCCTTTTTTTTTGGCTCTATCCCTATTCGTTCATTTCTGACTTTCTGTATATTCGCACTTAATATAATCCCATTTCCTATCCTGAATTTTCCAAACTCAATCATGCTTCTACCAAAAAATATGGAGATGAAAGTGCACGAAATAGTTACGCTCCACTAGCCGGCAGCAGAGCAACCCTAAGGATCCATACCATGCACGTCTAAATTCTTGTCTGGTGCTCATGCATTAGTCCAGTCCTGCCACGTACGCACGAACATATGTTGAGAACTCAATGCAAGATGCGAGTGCAACGAGCACGCTTTATCGTATCCCATAATAGACGCCTTCGTAGTGCGGGTGATTGACCCACAACTAAGACAAAACGTTAGAAGAGGGCAAGTTATTACAACATGGGTTGTGGTTTGAGGTTTTTTTAGGGTTCAGGTTGGTACGTGGTGGTGGATGTATGACATCGAGACTGAGGGAGCGACGATGTTGGACATACGGAAAGAAAGATCGGTAGTGGGGCCTAGTAGGGGGTGATGGTTAAGGTAGGGTAAGGTGGAGGAGCCAGGGATAGGGTGCATTATCTTTAGTTCATTTTTATTTATTATCTCAATGCATCTTGTAAAAACACGTCTTCAATCAAAGCCTTTGTAGAGGCGTGCAAGGCCCACTTTAGAATACATTGTTTTTTCCTTACTTATTGTGAAAATGAACTGACTACATTTCCTATGAAATCTCCGTGTTCTAAAGGGGTGGTAAAGAACAATATATGTATGTGAAATCTTATCTACAAATATCTATTGGTCAACACACTAGATTACGCTACACATGCTTAAAAGTCATAACCAACGTTGTTTGTATAACACCGATGACTCAAGTTTACCTCCTCTGAGTTTTGCATTAAATTTCCCACAGTTAGTGGCTACCTCACTGTTGTCCATCGTTGCCCACCACCTGTCCCTATCTCCTCCACCTCACCCTACCTTAACCATCACCTCCTACTAGGCCCCACTACCGATCTTTCTTTCCATATGTCCAGTCGCTCCCTCGGTCTCCTGCCATACATCCACCATCACTAACCTTTGAACACTTAAAAAAGATAATACCACGATCCATGCTGTAATAACTTGCCCTCATCTAACCTTTTGTGTCTTAGAGGCACATTGCACTCGTATCTTGCATTGAGTTCTTGCAAAACTTAATGGCAATTTGTAAATACTAGCACTACCTTCGGTAATGAAGAGAACAACCATGGAGGGAGAGAGAGGGGGGGTTGAGAGCTCTCTATTCATTCAAACTCTTGCTCTCTCCTATTCTCCGGTCCCAGACCGATTTGTTGATTCGCTAAATCTAGTTTGTTATCACAAAAAAACCATTCATACAACTATTTAATTGAGGTCGCTCGATTCACTCCTTGTGGCTTGATGCTTTGTAATCTTTTGTTTTTTCAGAGTTTTTTCTTCAGTACTTAGCCTAGCTTCGGTCTGCTGTTAGTTTAGCTCAATAGCTTCTTTAGTCTCTTACTTGGGTGTCTAACCGCTGGTTAAAACCTTGTTGTAAGTAAACTTCTTATTTCCCTTTTTTATATATCAAAAGTTGTCGGAGTATTCAGCCACGGTTTCAATGTTATAAATTGTCCACATTTTCTATAGTGTCACATTTATTGAGGAAGTAGTAAAGATAACAAGAAAAGGGCAAAATGACCCGAGTGACTACTCCTATGTAAGCATGAGTTGAGAAAGACTACTATTTACATAGCACTACTACTAAAGCTTGGAAACTATATGAAGAGCGACTACTCCTATGTAAGCATGAGCTGAGAGTGAAGTCTAAGGAGGTATTTGTTAGTTTTAGCTCAATAGCTTTTTTAGTCTCTTGGGTGTCTAACCGCTAGTTAAAACCTTATTGTAAGTAAACTTCTTGTTTCCCTTTTTTTATATATCAAAAGTTGTTGGAATATTCTGTCATGGTTTTAGTATTATAAACTGTCCACATTTTTTATAGTGTCATATTTATTGAGGAAGTAGTAAAGATAACAAGAAAAAGGCAAAATGACTCGAGTGACTACTCCTATGTAGGCATGAGTTGAGAAAGACTACTATTTGCATAGCACTACTACTAAAGCTTGTAAACTATATGAAGGGTGACTACTCATATGTAAGCATGAGTTGACAGTGAAGTCTAATGAGGTATTTATAGCTGGAAGGGTATCTCACTTGTCCTAGTATGCGGTTAATGCCTTAGAATTTGAGTTATCACGTTGGTTGCTTTGTTGTGGGGCCAAGGATCCATGTGCTCTGATCTCCAGCCGTTGAGAGAAAACAAAAGTGTGATCCAAGCATGGGGAATGGTTGTAGGACACTTTAGATGGATTCTGCCACCTTTAGCAGCGTTTGGAGGGTCCATAAGGTGGTTGCCCAACCTCAATTTATTAGGGAAAAATCTGTCCATATTGTGCAGTGGCTTCTACAAAATTGCTCATCATGATTGTGGAGTTCGTTTGCCCATTTGCCATACTTGGAAGGTTGGGTGACATCTATATGTTGCCTCTAGCTACCTAGAGTGCATGCTTCATGTACCTACAAGCAAATAATGACATATGTACATGTGAAACCAATTTATTTTACCTAAGTCACTTTGTCTTTGCTTGTTAGCTCCCGTATAAGGTGTTTTGTTGACAGTTTTGAGGAGATAAAAACAGGGTCTGTCTACTAATCACCCAAGTGACATTGCCCATCTGATCACTCGAGTGACCAGATGCTACATGTCACTCGATTCCAACATGGAAGAAGGATTGAGTTGTTCAAAGGAAAGAATCACTCGAATCATGTTAGCCACAGGATAAAAAATCAACAATTCAAATAAATAGATAAGCAAAAAATTTAAAATAAGGAATAAAAAATCAAAAGAAAACACAAATTTACAGATGTTTACTATGAATGGCAAATTTAAATAGGAACAAAAATCAGAGCAAAACAAAAATACAAATTGAGACAGATATTCATAGATTGTATCTATGAATGGCAAATTTGAAGAGATTCAATATGTCAGAACAAAACAAAAATACAAATTATCACATATATTCTCAGTATTTTATGAACCAAAAAATTACTTACACCCCTAACCCACATAATTTACACTGATTAATAGGTGTAAATTTGGTGACCAAAGTCTGTAAAATACATTCTTTGAACTTATTTACATGCAGTAACAAAGAACCAAAAATTCAAATAATAATATCACAGCAAAGATACAAATTAAGACACATATTAGCAGATTTTTTCTATGAACGGCAGAATTAAAGAGATTCAAAATGTCAGAACAAAACATAAATACAAATTATCACATATATTCTCAGATTTTTGCAACGAACCATAAATTAACTTACACCCTTGAGCCACGGAATTTACACTGCATTAACAGGTGTAAAATTGGTGACCAAAGACTGTAAAATACATTTGAATAAAACTACAAAGCTAAAATATGATAAAAATCCCATGACTGATCTGTGTGTAGTGTGCCGACCCGCCAAAACCTCAAGAACCTTTGACAAACAGGAAGGGCGGAAGTGTCCGTAGGACCCTCATTGCTTCGGAGGTGCTACATCACCCAAACCCCCGATCCCTGGAAGCTTGGCAGCATGGATCAGAGGCTCGAGTTTGAAAGCTCTTGAGAATGTTGCAATAAGGGGAAAAAATTGCGCTGACCAAGACAGTTAGTGAATGAACTGCTATACCAAGTGGTGATTGTGCACCGTGTTTTGCTAGATCCAATTTGGTAGAATGACTATCTAGTTTCTGGGCTGAGGCTAAAACTAAACTGAGCGAAGTAATTGAAAAAATTACTGACCTTCTCTTCTTATTTGTCTAAAGTTTAGTGGATGGTTACGCAATATATACTACTAATCATTTTCAGAGGCCTTAAGGATGAGAATGCCCCAACATGTGAAAAACCAATGCGTTGACCATGATAGCTAGTGGGCTACTATGCTGAGTAGTGAGCATGCATGCACCTGTTTTTTTGTTGTATACAGTTTGGTAGAATGACTATCCAGGTTGTGGTCTAAGGCTAAAACTGAACTGAACAAATATATCAAATATTGCTGCAGAGAAGTACTTGTTTCTATGGGAGCCTGAAACAAATATATCAAATATTGACAAATTAGTTCTGTGGGAGCCTAAAGAAGTACTTGTTGAGGATCTTTAAAAAAATTGAGAACTTACTTACATCTATAAGAAGAACTTGTTGAGGATCTTCGAAAAAATCAACTAGAACATCAGATGTCAAATACTACAAAACAAAGAACAATACATCAGACATGACTTGTTATACAACCTTAAGATCCTCCACAAAAATCTCCACGGACTTGGCCCAATCATGCCTGATAAGACTCCAGATATGCAAATAGCAAATTGACAGAAAAACGAAATTCATCCACCCTACCTTTCACCTGGCTGCTGAAACCTCATGGTTTTGGCATGACATGAATTTCAGAACTCTGCTGCAGTTCAGGTTGAGAACAATGACAGAGGAAGAGAGGATGGCATGCTACTGACGGCTGCACCAACAGAAGACAGATTTAGTTTCTGATGAAGATCGACCATGTCCAACAGCAAACGACACACATAGATCCATATGAAGCGCCACATATGAACAAATTATTAGCCAACATACTGAATGACATAGCAGATTAACAAGATCACCTAGATGGCAACTATGCAAGGAAAAAATAAATATTAGATCACCTAGATGGTAACTATGCATGTAAAATTGAAAATGTAAAACAAAAACAGACAGATAGAAGAAGAGAAGGAACTGTTGGAAGCTATAAAATATATGTTATGACACACACAAGCTTACATTACATAGGAGGTATGCAAGTCCTTATATAGACTTTGCAAACCGTCATGCAAGTTGTCAAATCAAACTTTACCACTTACACAATACAACTCATACTTAACTAAGCATTAGCTAGAATGCTCACTTTACAACTCATCGCTAGCTCATAGCAAAATCCAAATTGACAATTACTACTGCATGTTATCTAGTAAAACTTACTAGCTAAGTAAACAAGGTCCTAGAGATATCTAGTACTAGTAATAAAATATAAATACTAACACAAGGATTATTGCTAACATTCTCCCCCTAATCCTTGTGCTCATCTTGGATCTTGGCCATTCCAATTCTACTCCTTAATTCTTCAAACTTGGCTTTGCCAAGTGATTTTGTCAAGATGTCAGCTAGCTGATCTGCAGTAGGGATGAACTCTGCCCTGATGCTCCCTTCTGCAATGCAGTCCCTAATGAAGTGGAACTTGGTCCTTATGTGCTTGCTTCTATCATGGAACACAGGATTCTTGGCAAGAGCAAGTGCAGACTTGTTGTCAACCCTCAGCTCCACTACTTCAATCCTTCTGTCCAGTAGCTCTGCAAGTAGCCTAGACAGCCACAGTGCCTGAGTTGCTGCTGTAGTCATTGCCACATATTCAGCTTCACAGCTTGATAGAGCCACAACTCTTTGCTTGATTGACTGCCAACTGATCAGGCAGTTGCCGAGGAAGAAGAGGCTCCCAGTTGTGCTCTTGCTTGAATCAATGTCCCCAGCCAAATCTGAATCACAGTACCCCACAAACCGAGCAGCAGTGGGTGCTCTGGTGAAGTGGAGGCCGAAGTCAATAGTGCCAGCAACATACCTCAGTATGCGCTTTACAGCTTGCTGGTGCTCCACGGTGGGCCGTTCCAGGAACCGGCTCACGAAGCCAACAGCAAAAGCAAGGTCTGGCCGTGTATGGACGAGATAGCGCAGACTGCCAACGAGCCGCCGGTACTGAGTTGAATCGACTTCGGCAGCGGTGCTGTGTTTGCTCAGCCGCAGGCGCTCTTCCATGGGTGTGGCTGCTGGGTTGCAGTCAACCATGCCGCCCAGCTCCAAGATTCTCTTGGCATAGTGGCTTTGGCGCAAGGTGATGCCGTCGATGCCTTGGTGGACCTCGACCCCGAGATAGAAGCTCAAGGGGCCAAGATCACTCATGTCAAAAGTGGTCTGCATCTGCACTTTGAATGCCTCCACGACTTGCTCCCTTGCACTCATGATGATTAGATCATCTACGTAGACTCCCACGATTAGAACAGAGCCGCCGGCGCCTCACCGGTACATTGCGGCTTCATGACTGCACTGCTTGAAGCCCATTTGCTTCAGCGCCGCATCCAATTTGGCGTTCCACGCCCTAGGCGCCTGCCGCAGGCCATAAAGCGCCTTGCGGAGGCGGTAGACTTTGTTCTCTTCCCCGGCGATGGTGAACCCGGGCGGCTGCTTGACATAGACTTCCTCCTTGAGCTCGCCGTTGAGAAACGCGGACTTCACGTCCATGTGGTGGACGCGCCAGCCCTCCTGAGCCGCCAGCGCGAGCAGCACCCGGATGGATTCCATTCGAGCGACAGGGGCGAAGGCGTTGTCGTAGTCAATTCCCTCCTGCTGGACAAAGCCGCGCGCCACGAGCCGGGCTTTGTGCTTGATCACAGCGCCGCGCTCGTCCTTCTTCAGCTTGTACACCCATTTGAGTGAGATGGGGCGATGGCCAGCGGGAAGGTGCACCAGCTCCCATGTCCGGTTGAGCTCAACGGCGCGTAGCTCCTGCTCCATTGCTGCCTGCCAGGCAGGGTCCCCTTTGGCCTCGGCGTAGGATGCTGGCTCGCCGGAGTGGGTGAGATGGAGCTCAGCAAAGAGGCGGGTCGCCAGTGGTGGGGTAGGCTGCTCCCCCAGAATGTTGGCGACCGTCCTGTAGCGGAGCGGCTCGTCGTTGTCGTGCCAGACATCCACTCGCTCCTCGTCATCATCCAGTGGAGTGGCGTGCTCAATTTGGGGTCCCGTCGATTCTGGCGGCGGGGTTGGTGTAGCAGCCGCCGAGGCAGGGGAAGCAGACGGCGAAGGTGTTCCCGCCGTGGCTGCTCCAATCCCTTCCGGAGACGGAGACGCCAGATGAATTGGCGGTGATGGGGCGGGCGAAGTCGTGGAAGACGCCACTGGTGATGCGCTCGGCACCTTCTCTGCTTCAGCCGGCCAAAAGTACTCGACGGTGAAATCGCTGCCGGCTGCCTCCGGCGTCCCGAGTTCTGACGTAGCCCAATCCCAGCCGTGTCCTTCATCGAATACGACATCGCGGCTAATCTTGACACGTTGGGTCACTGGATCGAGCACCCGATAGGCCTTAGCCCCTTCAGCGTATCCGATGAACACGCCGGCCTTGCCGCGGTCATCAAGCTTGCTCTGCTGCGCCAACTCCTTGGTGTAGGCGACGCAGCCGAACACCTTAAAGTGCGCCACTGTTGGAACACGCCCGTGCCACGCCTCATAGGGCGTCTTTCCCTGTAGCGCACGCGTCGGCGACCGGTTGAGGATGTGTACGGCCGTCATGACTGCCTCTCCCCAGAACTTCGCCGGAAGCCTCCTCTGCTTTAGCAGCGCACGCGCCATCGCCATGATGGTCTGGTTGCGGCGCTCCACAACGCCATTCTGCTGAGGCGAGTGGGGAGCAGAGTAGTGGCGCATAATTCCTTCCTTGGCGCAGTAGTTGGCGAAGTCGGTGACGGTGAACTCGCCACCGTTGTCGGTGCGGAGTGCCTTCAGCTTGCAGCCGCTCTCCTTCTCGGCCGCAGCTTGCACTTTCTTGATGGCATCAGCCACGGCGTCTTTCGTGGGAAGAAGAATGGCCCACATGTACCGTGTCGCATCACCCACGAGGAGCAGGAAGTACCGCTTCCCTCCGGGCGTTGCCGGTGTCACCGGGCCACACAAGTCGCCATGCACCAGGGCGAGCTGCTCCTTGGCGCGGTACGCGGCCTCGGACAGGAATGAGCGTCGTCTCATCTTGGTGGTGACGCATGTGTCACATAGCTGCTCGACGTGGTCGATCACCGGCATCCCACGAACGAGCTCTTCCTTGCCAAGCTTGCGGAGCGCATCGAAGTGGAGGTGGCCGAACCGCTCATGCCAGCGCCATGCCTCGTCGTCCTTGCATGCGGCGAGGCAGAACGACTGCGCTGCATCAAGGTGGAGGATGTATAGATGGTTGGGTCCACGTCGAACCTTGGCAAGCAGGCGGCCGCGACGGTCCCAAATGCACAATACTCCATGATTGATCTCCACCTTTGAACCTCCTTCATCAAGTTGCCCAAGACTCATGATTGAGTTGCGCAAGGCGGGTATGTAGTAGACGCCGTGGAGGACACGCTGCTCGCCGGTCTTCCCTTGGAAGATGATTGAGCCAACGCCGTGGATCTCCACACGCGACGCGTCCCCGAAGCGCACGGTCCCGCGTACGTCGGTGTTAAGGTCGGCGAACAGCTCCCGGCGTCCAGTCATGTGGTGCGTGGCCCCGCTATCGAGGTACCAGCCGCCCAGCTTCTTGTCGTCGGCGGCGGTGTTGAGAAAGGCCCGGGCTCGCGGTTCATGGAGGGTGATTTCGTGCGTGGTGAAGGCGCACGCTGGTATGTCGTCATTGATGTCAAGGAAGCCATGGGCGAGGAAGAGCGCACCGTCATCCTCCTCTGCTTCCGCGACATGCGCGGCTCCAACGCGCGTACTGCCGCGGTCCTGTCCGCGCTCGCCACGGTAGCCGCCACTGCGGTCACTTCCACGGGCTCCACGGTCACCACCGCGTTTGCCGCGGTCACCACTAGCACCGCGCTCTCGTCGTGGCAGGCGGCAGTCGCGTGCCCAGTGGCCGCCACGACCACAGTTGAGACAGATGTCGTCACGGTTCGCCCTGCGTTCGCCGTCGCCGTCATCTCCTCCACCAGCGCCACCGGCGTCTCTCCTCCTGGGCCTCTGCTTACGGCCGCCGCGCTCATGCTTGCGGCGGTCCCTGGATGGCGCACCGCCATCATCACCCTTCTTCTGTCGCGCCCTCCACTGCTCCTCCGTGTACATTAACTTGCCGCCGACTGTTATTGGCTCAGTGGGGGGCTGCTCCTCACGGTCGTCGATGGCCTTAAGCCTCCCAGTCACCTCCTCGACAGTGAGCGTGTCGAGGTCAAGGAGGGTCTCGATGGCGATGACGAGCTGGGAGTACTTCGTCGGCACGACGCGCAGGTACTTCTCCACCGCGCGCTTCTCGTCGAGGTCCCGATCTCCGTGCAACGCCATCTGCTGCATTAGGGTGGTGAGCCTAATAGCAAAGTCTTCGACTTGCTCACCGGGGCGGAAACTCAAGTTTTCCCAATCACGGCGAAGGCGCTGCAGCGTCGCTCGGCGGACCCTGTCCACGCCGATGCGGGCCGCAGCGATAGCGTCCCACGCATCCTTCGCGCTCTCCTTGTCGGCGAGGGGAATGCCCATCTCCGGGGGCACGGCCGCGATAATGGCCTCTAGTGCCCGGCGATCATCACGGTAAGAGACCGGCTCCCCCTCGACGGCGTCCCAGAGCTCCCGTGCTTGCATCTTGAGCTTCATCAGCTGGGACCACTCATGGTAGTTGCTCTTCGTTAGCATCGGCCAGGTGGTGCCTGCGCCGGAGTCGCGGTAGACGGTGTGGATGACCGGCGACTCCCGGCGGCCTCCACCGCGCCCACGACGGCGCACCGGGGAGGGAGACGGGGCACGGCGCCGCGACGGGCTGCGCTCTGCGCGCCTCCTGGCGGGACTGCGTGCCCGATCTCCACCTCCGTCAACCTCTCCATCGATCTCTGCTCGAAGCGTTGCTGCAGCGGTTGCCGCGGCCTCCTTGGCCGCCTGGACTGCTGCTGCTGCAGCTGCCTCCGCGGCTGCCAAGCGCCCTTCCCGAGCTGCACGATTTACGGAGATAGACATGGCGTGGCTCTCTGGATCTCAACCTGTCTCCGATACCAATTGTTGGAAGCTATAAAATATATGTTATGACACACACAAGCTTACATTACATAGGAGGTATGCAAGTCCTTATATAGACTTTGCAAACCGTCATGCAAGTTATCAAATCAAACTTTACCACTTACACAATACAACTCATACTTAACTAAGCATTAGCTAGAATGCTCACTTTACAACTCATCGCTAGCTCATAGCAAAATCCAAATTGACAATTACTACTGCCTGTTATCTAGTAAAACTTACTAGCTAAGTAAACAAGGTCCTAGAGATATCTAGTACTAGTAATAAAATATAAATACTAACACAAGGATTATTGCTAACAGGAACTGACCAAGAAGGAATAGATCAGAGGGATCAGAGCAAGAGCGCAGGAGAAAAAAAAATAACTTAGAACTCAATACAAACAAACATTACCAGGGCACTACAGTTCAAAAATAACAAGTTTATACCATCATAAGCCATCAGCATGGCCCCCTGCACCTTCCCATAAGAATTAAATAATAATTTCAATTAAAAAATATATTCACATTGGACACCAATTTGACCAATCCCACAAGCAAAATGGGAAGGAAAAAAAAAATCAAGATCACAAACTAACTTTTAAACAGCAATCCGCTTCAATTGCATATCTTAATTCACCATCAACCTAGTTGAACAATGAAACTAGAATATGATCAATATAACCAGATTAAATAACATATTACCATTTCACACCAGTAGGAACAATTGCACAAATAAATAGCCACACAAAAAAAAAATTAAGAATCTAACTATTAACTAGAAATACAAACCAACAAAAAACTGTTACAGATCTTATATTCAACTTAACAAAACAAATGACAGCATCCTAGCTCATCACATATTATAGATCTAAAACAACTATATGAAAATAATTCCTTAGAAAAATAATTCTAAACTAAAAAAAATCTAAAATATAACAAATCAACAGCATCCATGAACCATTAATACAAAAACAATAGAAGAAGACACAGCCCATGCAGGGGAACATACCTTAATGAATGATATGATATCGCTGACCTAGCAAGGCGCCTCCATCCCCAACCATCAGAGAGCCACATATGGTAAAAAAGGAATCGTAATCAGAAAATGAACGCATGAATCTAGATCTGAACAAATCAATAAAAAAATATTTTTAAAATATGATAAATCTGCGCAAATCAACAGCAATCATCAAACATAAATACCTAATAAGAGAAGAAAAAATAGAGCGCGCAAATGAGACACAGACCGTAGCAACGCAGATCACGCGGAGCAGAAGGCATGGCCACCTCGAAATCGAAGGAGGAAAACCAAAATCCAATCGACATCCATTAGAACAGCAAACCCTAGACGATTACAACCAAAGACACAATCAAAAACAACATGAGAAGGGGAAAAGGGAGAACAACTCACGAACCCTAGCTCATCACCTCTGCATCGCCACCCAGCCGCCACCACTCAGCTCGACAGATAGAAGACGAAGAGAGAGAGGAAATGGACAACGAAATGAGCGGCAGACTCAACGCTTAGGGCGTGTTTGGTTTTCTTCTCCGCTCAGCCTGCACCGCATCGGAGGTCCAGGCTGCCGGCGGCCAGGCTCGGACCATGCATTATGCGCTTGTTTGGTTGCGGTATTTGCGAGCTCGCGGAAGACTGAGGCGAGCAGCCGCGGCCTTCGAACGTGCACCGCGCGAGCCTGGCCCCACATCCAGGCCGGCGAGGTACGGTCGCACGAGCTGGGCCTGTCCCAAGGCGGCATGCAACCATCCAAACGTCCATAGCTTGCGTCTGGGGAACCTGGACCGGCGAGATGCAACCATCCAGACGAGTGAATAAAAGGGCGGTTCCCCGAAATCACAAGAAATTGCGTCAGACTTATGTGGCCCACAAGACAGAGACATAAGACAGACCAGACAATGAAGACGGACCAGATGATGACTGCGCCAGATCCGAATGACAGATACCGCCAACAAAATTGAAGACTCCATTGTGATGGAAATTAGCTGAAGAAACCGACTGTTTTATATAATGTATATAAGCTAGCAAAATAAGCTAGATTCACAATTAGGATCAGCTGTGCAAGGCACCGAGGATTTGTGTATTGGTACTGTTTCTGCGGTCTGTGCTGGTACAAATCAATCCCTTTTTTGGAAGGTAAAGGCAGGAGCTCAAATCAATCCTGAAAAACTTGTGTGTGTAAAAGTAAAAGAAAAATAGAATCGCTAACACAAAGTTTAGCGTGAGTAAACTGCAGCATGACAAAATGACAGTGCATTGGAGTAAGTTGAACTAGAGTCAGGATAGATGACGATGCAACTTTTGAGGATATCGCTAACTGGCACCTGTTGCAGGTTATTGTGTCCCTTGGTAGTGGGCCACGGGATCAACTGTTTTCGGTGGGCTGGTGGGCTTCCTCGTAGAGGTGGGACACACCGATAAGTTTTCTCATTGCCATTACAGACACCATGTGTATGCTTTGGAAGAGTTGCAGCTTGCAACAATTCTTTGCGGTTGATTGGGCACATCAAGCCTGGCACGCGTGGAAACTCTTGTGGGTTGGAGAAGAGCACGCAGGGAGCTCTTGAATGTTGTCCTTTTTGGTGGTTGGTGGTTTGCATTGCCCAATAGAGCTCTTTTATTGTTTAATTCACATCACATCGAATGTATGTATGTGGATCATTTGTGGAGAGGTCAATCAATCAATGAATATAAGTTACATGAGTTACGTTTACGGGCTGCAGTGGCTGGTATGTATGTTACATATATAGATGTGTACTCCATGATATAGAGAGAGCATAGTATCCCTAAACCCGTCGATCTGTGCTAATTGCCCATCATCGATCTATGATGCCCAGCTGCAGTTGGAGTTGGAGCGGCACGCCGGGCGTGGGGTTGAGGACCTGCGCCTGTGGAAGCGCCTCCGACAGCAAGGCCTGGAAGGACTACGCCGTCCCTTGTTTGGAGTCCGCCGGCGTCGACGTCGCCGTTGCTCATGGGTATCTCAGCAGCCTGGCCAGGTCGACGGCGTCCTCTAGGCCGGACACGAGGGTGAAATTGGCGGGGAGGAGCTGCTTCACCACTGGCGTGATGACGACGTCCGCCCGCAGCTGCTTGTCTGTCAAGACCTGTGCTTCGGCACCCTTGACGGTGTCAAACGCTCATCCGACAACAAAGGAGTTGCTGAACGTTGACGGCCGATCGACGGCGGAGGCAGAGGCGGGAAACCCAGCAACTGGGTAAGCACGGCGTTGAGCTGGCGTTCTCTGGGGCCATGAGGATGTAGCCGTTCTCGGGGCGCTGCCACGTACGCACGGGCCCTGCGACCTGCTGGTTGACGACGGTGGACTGGCCGGGCTGCGCGTTGGGGGTGGTCACCACCGGCAGGTCAGGCGGACAGCTGCGCGAGCGTCCGGACGTGGCAGTGGTCGTCCAGGGCCAGGCTCTGCGTGATGAGCAGCAGGTCCGGCCTCGCGTCCGGCCGGCGCCAGGAGCCGGAGGTCGGCCACCCGCCCAAGTCGAGGTTGCCGACCACGATGGGGATGCGCACGTCAGCTTCAGCATCACCTGCTGCTGCTTTGCTCTCGCGGATCGCGGTGCTGGAGCCTGGAGGATTGCAATTGCTGGGGCCGCCTGGACCGTTCTACGTCGGCAACGAGGTGCTGTACAACAACCAGTTGTACGCGCCGCACCTCGTGCCCGCGATCCGGAACCTGCACGCCGCGCTGGGGCTCAGCGGCAGCGTGAAGGTCTCCTCCGTGCACACCTACTCGGTCGACACGTTCGATGCAGCCTCCCTCCCCGTCCTCCACCCCATGATGCAGTTCCTGGCCGACGCCCTTCATGGTGAACACCTACCCTTTCATCAGCTACGTGAATGACACCGTCGCGCCTTCTCCATGCTGCAGCTCCATTACAGAGGGTGTGAAGCTCGTACATGGATATGGAGCGACACAGGAGAGCTCCTCCGTGGCAGGGGCGGGCCTTCTACCTCGCCAGGGAGGCGCGGGGGCATCGCGGCCGAGCACCTGACGAAGGGTGGCACGGCCAGGCACCACGGCTGAGCACCAGTCGTTGGGTGGCACACCTGAAGGGTGCGTCGGCGAGGAAGACGACGCAGCAGGGGACCCGTGAAGAAGGCGGCACGGCACGGAACGAGGAATCCACCGCGGATGCAGAAGATGCACGGCATGGGGCTCAAAAGCCAAGAAAATCGCTGTAGATGGAGGGTGGAGATTGAGCGAATGGTACGTTGTAACTTTGCACTGACAAGTTACTGAATCCAGCTCCGGGTGTACAACCACCTTGACAGACTCGAGCGCGCACACATTATCTCTCTCCAGTTTCAGCACTCATCGCTGTTAATAGCCTAGTACCAGTATACCACCCACTCGGCAGAATTCTTTTATTATACAACATGTATATCTGACCCTAACCCCTGCTTGACACTAAAGAAACTTGAGCTACATATTGTCCACGTAGCTTGATGGTGATTGGCATCAAAACATCTTGCAAGACCCACAATGCCTTGAGCCCTGAAAACCCATCCTCCCTTACCTGATTTAGCTTCCGATCCCACCTTTCGTCGATGAAACAGGCCAGTAAAGGTGCGACCCTTGTCCAACCAACCTTCAGATCAGAAACAATAAAACCAAAGTAGTTGCATCGCTCATTAGTGAACCTGGCATAACCCGTAAAGGTCAAGAACCAATTTTGCTGATCCGAACTAAGAAGGTCAAGAAAGCAGCAACTCACCAACTTAGTCCAGAATTTCAGCAATCGCAACCCCAAGAATCAAGTGCAGAAGAAATCAAGAACCGGAACTTCATCAGCAGGCACCACTGTTGTTTGTTGCTCCAAATTCTATCCGTAAAGCAAAAGGCCAGCTTCTGGCCGGAGCGGAGCGGAGACCCGTCGCCGGAGGTGCGGGGGGACAGCAACCCCCGCCGCGGTACAGACCCTTTAGGGTTTCCACCTTATATTTTACCTGTAAGCCGCCGCACGGGATGAAGAGATTAGTGATAATTCCCCGGTGTTTGTAACCTCCACCAAATATAGTGAAGACTGATTTGCTGGCTGACGCCTGTGGTTTTTTCCTCTCGCATTGAGAGGGTTTTCACGTTAAATCTCATGTCTCCTGTGTGTTTGGATCTTGTTTTGCTTCTTGATTGACATTAATATTTTATAACAACCACGAAGGGTAATATCAGTAGACAATCAACCAGTAGTCCGATTAGAAAGGGAATGACGACAACCTGACAGCATATAGAAAGTCACCGAGCTGAATCAACCAGAAAGAGAAAAAACTAATAATGGAACACCTCCGATAACTCACCCATAGGAAAAAAAAAAAAAAAGCGGAGAACTCTTCAAAGCAGTTATACCCCAACTACAGATTATAGATGACAGAAGTCGTGTTCTCCCAGAGGTCACATAAGCAAAGATATCTCTAGAGGCAGCAATAATTGTCGACAAGACGCAGAATCCAACAGCAAAAGCAAAAAGATCTGGAGGGAGAAATGCACAAGTAAAGCCCAAACAATGTAACATATGAACTTAATCCACAACGTAGATCTACTGAGTCTTGGTGAACAACAATGCACGTCCAGCTGGATTGGACTTCAAAGCACCTGCTACTGGTAACTGAGTGATGGCAAACAACAATGCACGTCCAGCTGAGACTGGAGCAACAAGTAGAGCAGCAATGAACATGACAACAGTAAGCCACGCTGACACCATGAATAGTGCCAATCGAACAGCAAGAGATGCTAAAGCAACTTCACAAATTTTATGCAAAAGCTGATATTCCATGGGTGCAGCAGCTATGGTTCAAATACTATGATGGCAGGGTTCCACATGTTCAGAGAGAGGCTGGATCTTTCTGGTGGAAAGATATCTTCAGGCTCAAATCACTATATGGCTCTAGCACATCCTGTCAGTTGGGAGATGGCAGTACCATTTTGTTTTAGCAAGACAACTGGACTGGAGTCACTTTGGAAGAGGCATTCCCCAATATTGCACATTTTGTTAGGCATCCACAAATGTCAATAAAGGAGGTCAGTGAAGTCACATGTTTAGAGGACTTATTTCTCATACCCATTTCTCAAGCTGCGGCTACTGAATTGGAGGAACTCAGAGACTTGATGCAAAACTTCACATTGTCTGATGAGCATGATCAAAGGATCTTTTGTTGGGGAAATGGGAAGTATGCAGCAACCAAAGTGTACAAACTGGCTTTCTTCTCTACACCTATCATAGAAACCCTTAGGTTGGTTTGGAAATCCAAGGTCACTCCAAGGGTGAAGTTTTTTGCGTGGCTAATTTTGCTGGACAGACTCAACACATAGGGCATGTTAGCAAGAAGACATTTTAATGTCCAACCAAATTGCCTGTGCATTCTCTGTAACAGAAGGGAAGTGGAAACCATAGAGCACTTGGAAACTATGACAACTATTTTAAACATGGGAATGGAAACTTCTTTCATAAAAATGTTGCAAATTAGGTACCTTCCTTCAACCGAATAGACACCTTTATTGCTAAAAATCACACATACGACTAATCCAGCTCTAATATGAATACTAATAAGGTCCCTTTTCGTAGGGCTCCTCTCCGGCTCCAGCTCTGGCTTCTCTGGAGGAGCCCTACCAAATGGTTTAGTAGGAACCATTTGGAGCTATTTTCAGTGGAAAATGAGGAGCCGCAGCCGCCAAAACGGCTCCAGCTCCTCCGGAGGAGCCCTCCCAAAAAAAGGCCTAATTTAATACAAACAGATGGGGTACCTCCTTAGCCTCAGCAGGCCTACTCCCAGCTTCAGATTCACCAGCACCATCAGTTTGGGCAGTTAATAAATCAGACAAACCAAGAGCCCATCCAGCACTGGCATACCAATACCGCAGTACCTTCTTCACAAGCAGAATAGGGTCAAGATATTCGAGTGCATTGCAGATTAGAAACTTCAGAAGCAGAAAACCTGAAAGTATCTCAGCATAGTTTCGTGTTGGTTGCCAAAGTACCGTGCCTGTTGGAGGATCAAAGTAGCTACAAGTTGCAAACATGAATTAAGATAAATAAGCAAATGACATGAGATAACGATAAAGGCTGGCAAATACCTCATGCCACAATGAAAAACTAGCATAGAGAACTTATGTGATGTCTAGCGGAAACATGATAGGTACCAAACGGAAAGCAATTTCATCAGGGACTAGAATGACCATCGCAACATAGATACAGCTGAGAAAAAAAACGGGGCGCAATCTTGAAAAAGAACTTGCAGAATGGTTCCCCAATCTTGATTTGGCCTCCAGTAGTGTGGACAAAAGGGGTACCTGGCCTCAACGTCTAGTGACACGCATAAAACACACATACTGTTGGTCAGTTTCTGAGACAAGAAAACAAGACAAATACTGAAATGCTGAACCAAGAGCTACAGTACGGCATACCGGGCGAAGAACGCTGGGAAGTAACGAGTGCAGCAGCAGACAGATACATCCAATGAGCCAGTGAAGAGCAGTAAAAGCAAATGATGAAGCAAATAGAAGCTAGAGCTTCTGGGGTATTTCCACACCAAACAACTTTGAAGTGTAGATATCAATCGACCAGCCGAAGAAAGTCCTAACAACATTACTTGCCCTCTCCATAACATGGGCATAGATTTAACAACATTACTTGCCCTCTACACTCCACAGGCATAGATTTACAGTTCTAACAACCTTATAACTTATATTACACGGCCAAAGACACTTGACTTAGTTACCTCAATACCAAGTGGCCTATTGAACAGACTATGGGACGGAATACATACATAGATAGCTTAAGAGCACCATCTGAAATCTTAAAGTATAAGGCACATATGTCATTAACTTTAATATCCTTAATAGCAACCACTTCTTTCCAACCATTGCCGAGACTTGCAAGGAGCTTGGGTTTGTGAAGTTTCACGGTAACAGTCGCAGGAGATTCCCCATCGAGTTCAAAACGAGCGCCATCCACCGCTTTTTGTAGGCAAGAAAGCAAGGGCTCAGAGACGTATCTTCTAGGGAGCCGCTGCCATAAAGAAAAATACAAACATTATAAATCATAGTTTTTATAGTATAGGAAGCAAATCATCGAACAAATTCAAATAAGAAAGATTGGAGCTAACCATCCTCCCTTTGTTCTTCAATTTTGACTCATTCATTCTACTATAAAATGGCATTTCTGGTGGTACACAACCACAGAGCTGTCTCAGATATTTCTTCATTCCAGAAGAGAGTGTTAGTTCATTATCACAGTAAACCATTCATATTCGCTCGATTCACTCCCTGCCACATACAAAAATGTCATATAAATTAGATGATACATCTCATACAGCAATGCATAGATTATTGTTATACAAATAGAGCAAAAAAAAAAAGGGCGTACCCAGTGCCGTAGGCTCCCGCACTGCGGGGTCTGGGGAAGGGAAAATAGCCAGCAGCCATCCCTGCACAAATGTGCAGAGGCTGCGGCTTGAACCCTGGACCTCTTGGTCACAGGCGGTAAAGCTCTACCGCTTGCACCAGGGCCGCCCTTCGTTATACAAATAGAGCAAATAGAGCAAAAAAACCCTACTACAAATGTACTAATCTTTTGTATATAGTTAATACTAATGTTTAAAACCATTACTTAATAAAGATATAAACCCCTACCTGACTTTGGAGAATGTTTCTCATCATCACCCCCAAATAAATGCATCATCATCATCATACATGTCAATATATTTCTTTAGGTCACCTGATATTACATTACATTAAAGTTTTGAACATCCAAACCAGATGTGTAGATAATAATTAGTACAATTAATCAGACCACTTACCCGCTTGTCCTTTTAATTCTGCAACTGTCTTCAGCCAATTTTCTGTTTTGTTTAGCTTGGGCATCGCTTCATTGTACTGTCAAATATGAAAAATATGGAAAAAAAAAAAGATATTCATACTCATGGAAAAAAATACCACATGAATTTGAGTAAACTCCACAAACCCTCCAATATTTTGTGCTAATTGTCACAAAGAAGTTGCCACATTTTATGCCCATTTCACAATAGCAGATGGGCCCACATGTCAGTGATATGTTCATGACCAGCTGGGCCCATATGTCACAGAGGAAGCTGCCAATCCGACCCATCCCCATCGCAGTTAGGTGAGTGTCCACTGCCAGGCCACCCCTCCTGTTCCATGGGATTTTGAAGAATAGCCACACCTCTGATGGTTCGTGACCACATCATTTTGTTCATAACTTTTCTTGCTCTGAGCACCTCTTTGACAGATCAGTTTCTAGTAGCTCTTAGCTCTGCTTATCTTCTCTTTTTTTCTACTTCAGTACCCTCATGCTCTGGTTCCTGAGAACAGAGATGATGTGTATGTGCACTAATGCACCTGTGTAGATGTAGATCAGCCACCGCATGTGGTTGCAGAAGTGTTAATGCCGATCGAGAAGTGGGTGCTAGGATGCATCAGATGCTACTCCAGATATTTCACCACTAGCAGAAAAGGCCATTGCTACATACTACATATCATGTCAATCAGGTATATAGAGGATAATTATATAACCAGCTAGGATCGACCTATCCAGACAATTAGCGACTAATCGGCTTATCAGTGCCATGGCGACTAGAGTAATCAGACGATTTGGAAACATTGTGCATAGAATGCTAGAGAACAAATTTTGGCAACATATATTCCAAACCCTTCCATGACTCGTCTTACAGCCTAAAACTGCATACCTCTTGAACCTCCTCGGTGGTATGGATTGTGTCGATTGTAGCCTGAAAAGCAATATATTCAAATATGGATACATATAAACAGAAAGAAGAACTAAATAACAAGAAAATATGAATACAATAATGTACTGCAAATAGTACTATGGCCCTACCTGCAGCTGAGTGTCGCACAATCAAACAAAAAACATGGCAGATAAGTTGTTTTTTAAAAAAAAGGCAAGATGAATCATGCATTGCATAACCAATGTTATTAAGTACGGTCCTCTAACTCAACTAGAGCAATCAGAAACAAAGTCATCCAATTCGGCATCCACAAGTAGTCATCCAACATGGGCAATGGACAACTAGCAAAGTGGATGGAAAACTCGTCATGGGCTGGCAGAGGGTCAGCTGGCCACTTGGCCTTACTGTTTTTAGTCCCAATAGGATTTTTTTTTGGGGGGGGGGGGGGTGGGGGGGCGGGGCACCCTTCTCAATCGCAGTAAGCTCGTTCCTTCCCAGTCACGGCTGCCATCTCCCTTCCCAACCAGTGCAACTACTTAACACAAAAGTACCAACAAATATTCCAAATCTAGTCTAAAAAAGGCCCATTTCACTGTAGACAGCTGGATTAAAAAGGGTCATCAATTTCAGTAACAAAGTAACAAACCAACATAAATACATGTGGCTGATAGATACTGTTTCCAAAGCAAATTGGCTATTATTAGGGAGACATCAATTTAAACAAATAATTGCCAGTACAGCTAGCATTTTGACACCAACTAGATGGGATCATGACACAAAGCAAAAAAATCATATAGCTCCTTAACACTGCATAAACGCACAGTTTACCAAACATTGGACAACTTTTTAATTATATGCTCAACATGGCACATTGCATTTGGCAGAACTTGCTTTAGTTGCTGCAGTTTTTTTAAGCAACAATAAATGGCCCTCATGGAATCTTATATTTTTAAATCTCAAAGTATTTTGAACGAGGACAAATGCAGGGCTGGTTGCCAGGAGCTAGCATAACATACTTCAATGTGAAACCATGACTTCTCCAGTTTAAGCAATGATATCTCTTAGTCAATAGGCTGAATAAGAAACACATCTAGTGCAACAACAAAAAGCCTCCAAATCAAATACTTACCATTTCTTTCGATCTGTGCAGATGGCTGATGACACTTTGTAGATCATCTTCAGCATGTGAGTTATCAGTATGGTGTGATGAAAGCCCAGCAATATTCCGTTGTTTCTCGATGATGCCATCCTTTTCTTTTATTTCTGCATCTCTCTGGCCAATCACCTTTAAGAACTGACACTTGGACTTGTGCAGCTCCGAGATTTCAAGCTTCAACCTCTGAATCTCAACATCCTTAGCAATCTATACAACAACAAACATCGAGTGATCAGTACACCCAAACAACGTGATAATTCAACTGAAAACCAGAAACTCACCAGCTCGGCGATAGCCAGCTCATCAACGGAGACCGCGTCACTGAAGGCCTGGGCTGCCCGGTTGACGACGGCATTGTCCCACGGACGAGGAGGCAGCCGGGCGATGTGCCCCGCCCGGCAGGGCCCCCCCGCCAGCTGCCCTTCCCTGGCCCGATGGCCTAGGGTTTGGGGTCGGACCCCCTCCGTCTCCATGGAAGGAGGCAACGCCGGAGCTGCCGCGGAGGGGGCTGGCGGCGGCGGGGGGTTTTTTCTGTTTTTTTGTTTTTTTGTTTTTTTTTGGAAAGGGCGGCGGGGGACTTGGGCGCGTGCGTGTGGCGGCGCGATTTTGGGGGGCCGACAGGACTCAGCTGATGGGCCGACGGGCACTCATGGGCCGTGCATTGGGTGCTTTCCCAGTGGGCCTCGTCGTCGGCCCGACAGATCATGGCCCTCCGGTTGGCCGATAGGAACCTCCTGCAGAGCTCCAAGGCGCCGGAACCCCGTGGGTCCTGCGCTGCGCACGACGGTCGCCGTGGCCCTGGACGACGGTGAACTGGTGGTGCGTCCACACTTGGAACGGCCTGTACACCGATGCTCTTCGGATGATGGATGCGGAGCAATGGAATGGAGCATCAGGCAGAGTTTCAGAATCCAGAAACCTAGTCACAGCACCAGCAGAACAGGCGAGTCACGTCACTTGTTCTTATTCAACAAAAGAATGCAACAGTTTGGCACCCAAAAACAATGATCAGAAAACCCCAAGAAACATGTGTAAGTTTGCTCCTGTGTCTTCTTGTCCGCAATGATTTACAACCAACGAACACGGAACAGCACAAAAAGGAAAAAAAAAACACGAGAAAACAAAGTTTGTGAGAGCCGTTGAAGAAACCAAGGAGCTGTCGTCGTACGGGTCTTTGACAGGACCCGAATTTCGTTCCTGCCATTTTTTAGCGACTTGGAAGACTGATTGGTTTATTAACAATTCTTCTATTTTTAAAATTGCTGAACATGCTCTAAGCTAAGCAGCATGTTTTTCCTTCTTTTTTTCTTACTATTGTTTGTTTGATGGATGGAACTGATTCAGGATGAGAGTACTTTGATGAGACGCTGAAGATCCGAAAAGCAGGAGGCGTTTTCGCAGAAGCAGACGTTCAGAGGCATCCCAACCACTGACAGCCGATGTTGTCCGTCCGTGTGCTCTCTGTCTGTCTTTCTTTCTTTGACCGTCTCCCCATGCAGATGAGATGCCTCACGTTCTCTTTCAACAAGAGCCGACACCTCCATACTGAATCACTGATTCAGTTCTGTGATTGAGTTGAGCTGAGCACGCACATGGAAAACGTTCCTTGGCATTTGCGTAGGGGCAAGCAGTATCTGTATAACTAGTTGAATGTATTGGTTTCATTTCAAGAAGAAAAAGATGTCCCAATGCTGGGACACGTACCAGCAGACGAGCCAAAAACCAGTTTTTTTCTGCCACTCATTTCACTTCTCCGAATGTTCGGATTCAATTGAAGAAGGAATGCAATTACAGTACAGTTTCGTACGCTTAAGAAAATGTTCAGAAAAAACACAAGAAAACAGACCAACAACACGTGTACGTCTGCTCCTGATTCTGATTCCTGTCGTAACAATGATTGGAATACAACCGACGAAGGCTGTGTTTAGATCCTATAAAATCACCCTAAAATTTACTATGCAGAATTCCTATCACTCGTCACATCAAAATACCGGCACATGCATAGAGCACTAAATGTAAATAAAATCAAAAACTAATTACACAGTTTTGTTGTACTTTACGAGACGAACATTTTGAGTCTAGTTACTCAAAGTTTGGACAATTTTTACCAAATACAAACGAAATGCTACAGTACGCTGAGGTGACACGATGTGACATTTTCTTTCAAAATTCGGGGGAACTAAACACACCCGAATTCTGAACAGAACCCAAAAAAGAAGAAGAAAACAAATTCGACCCGCGATTCTGATCCCCGATCGGCTTTCGATTCGGCCTTTTCCGGGGAATGGAATGGGAATCTGAGCTAAGGTCGATCTCGACGCTGAACTCTCTGCTATCTGCAGGCATGCTGCCCTGCTGGGACTGGAACTCTCTCGACAGAGCTCGAGAACGCCGCCCAGGCAAATACCATATCTTCCTTCTTAGTAGGACACCTCCTCCCTCGCGTCGTCTCCCTCACGGGGGGCGACACGCCCCCCCTCCCGCCCGCCGCCAACAAGCCCCGCTCTCACCCTCACCGGCCGGGCCGCCGTCGCCGTGTCTCCTTGCCGGCGGTGGCGGCCAGCAGGGGGTGCTCAAAAAGGCCCTCCCCTGCGTCCGCTCTCCTCGCTGTCCCACCTCCCCCCCTCCACAGCCTCCACCACCCTACAGCTCGGGCCTCCTCCAGTAAATTCGACGGCCGGCCTCCGTGGGGTCGGATCCGGCCTCCCTCGACAGATCCTCGTGATTGGCGGTCGGGGGCGGGGTACGCACGGATCCGGCCCAAATCCGGCCACCACGGGGCTGGGGCAGCCTTCTCCAGCAGTCTCGCTGGTCGGCGGCCCGGATCCGCGCGCCACCCGCCGGATCCGCTCCCTCGACGTGTGGCGCGCTGATGGGGCCTCCCTCTGGGTGGCCACCTTCTCCGGCGCCGCCTCGTCCTTCTCCGGCCATCAGGTGCCGCCGTGTGGTCCACCCCGCGCGTGGCATGGCCATGGCGATGTCGGGGCCGCGCTCTGGGTGGCCAGCGCCGCCTCGCCCTTCCCCATCCACCCGGTGCCGCCGTGGTCGCCCCCCCTCCCGCGAGTGGCTTGCCATGACGTTGTGTGCTGGCTCCGCCCTTGTGCCGGTGACAGGGGGACGCGGCTATCGGTCTTGGTTGGGGACGGCGCGCTCCGATTCATTGTCAGTTGGACCGCCGTGGATCTGCGGGCCTGTGCTCCCTGAGGCACTGCCTGCAAGTGCTATGGTGGTTTGGTGTGTTGCAGCTTTGCGTGTACCGCGACTTCGACCTCCTCGTCGTCATTGCTACGGGTGCCTCGAGCGGCTCGCGTCTGCGGCAAGAATCAAGTGAAAACCTGGCCCGGTTCTGGGCCGGCGGCGGTGGTGCAGTGTGCGTCACCTACCTCGCTGGAGGCATCGCCTAAACCTCTTCGTCTAGCGCGGGCTTGGGACAAAGTTCCTTGCTCCTGTGCTTCTTCCAACTTGGCTGGCATCTGCGGATGTCAGCTCCCTTCTTAAAGGCATTGTTGGAGCATTGCTGAAGCTCGTTGCCCACTACCCTCCGCCCTGGGTTCTCGTTCGTGTCGCCGGTTGCCGGGGAAGTCCCTTACTATGCCTGTTGTGCCTCATTTACCCCACTGCAATGGTTTCTTCTGCCGCTCTTGACCTGGCCGGCGTCGTTGCTAGCGGATGCTTTGCCACTTTTCTTCTCTCTCGACGGATGCTTGGCCGTCTATGGTTCGTTGGCGGATGCTTTGCCGCCATGGTCGATTGGTTCATTGGCGGATGCTTTGCCGCCGTGTCGTTGGCGGATGCTTTGCCGCCGTGGCTCGTTGACGGATGCTTTGCCGTCGTGGTTCGTTAGCGGATGCTTTGCCGCCGTGGTTCATTGGCGGATGCTTTGCCGCCCCTGCTACTGGATGCTTGATCTCACACGGTGGATCCTTTACCACCGTGGCTCGGTCTTGGGCATAGAATACCATTGCATTGGTAATTTTTTCAAGCCATAGTCGTCGTTCTAGCTGTAGGTCTCGGTGTTGAGAGTAGTCGCTCATCTATTGTATCTTTCTTTGTTTCTTTATTTCTTTGTTTCTATGTGTATTCCAGATTGCTCACTACTATCTTAGTGGTGGGTAATTTGCACTATGAGGGTTCTCTTATAGCTGACTTGTAATTCACTCCTCTTAATAAAAAATGGGCTATATTTCCTGGTCGTGAAAAAAAAGAATGTCGCGCAGAGCACGGCCAGAGCTAGCGCCGAGAGCTTCTCGGCGACGAGCCCCATGAGGATTGTCAGCACCAACGCGGGCAACGGCAACGCACCCGTGCGTTGACAGTGTCTTTGGCAGCGGTTGTCGTCGGTGATGGCCTCCAGTGGCGGCGTCGGCGTCGCCGTCTGCTCGGCGGAAGCAGCAGCAGCACCTACGGCGGGCTCAGCTTTGTGTCTCCTCGGCGTCTCCTGGCGCTCGTGCTCGTGCTCGCCTGTGTCGCTGGTGTGCTGGGAGTCCGTGTCCCATGCTGTGTTGCCGTTTCGTAGTTTGCTGGTGAGTAGCTTGCGCAGCGATCGCCTGCTCTATTTTCGCTTCGGACCAATCGCTGATGACGGCGAGTCATCGCGGCCAAGGTCACAGCTGTCGTCACCGGAGTCTCAGTTGTCAAACTCCAAGGTCGCTTCTGTCGTCGGCCTGGGAGACGCCGCCGCCTCCCGGATCGGCGAGACGAATCCGTGCCCACGCGGCGAATCCAACTCCTCCTCTGTCTCCGGGCGCTAATCACGAACGGTCCTGGCGTACTCGATCCAGAACAACGCCACCGACGCAACCGTGGTCGCGGCCACCAGCTGCTTGCTTCGTATCACCAGCGGCGCGAGCGCCATGACGCCGCCAGCAGCGAGGATGCACGGCCTTATCCTCAATCCCGTGCCTTTGCCTGGGCGTACCGGCACCGGCATCGGTGCCGCCGCCGCTGCGTTGTTGGCCACCGAAAGCTCGCGCCTTTCCTGTGGCACGGGTGCCGGCTCTGTGGCTGCGGTGGGCGGCGCGGTGCCATCGTCTAGGTTCCTGATGCGGCCGTGGTCCTTGATGACGATGTCGGCGAGGGAGGTCGGGAAGCCGGTCTGCACCGGGAATGCCCCCGTTGCACGCGCCGGCGGCCGCAGCAACACTAGAAGACGGCGTAGGTGGCCGCCGGACGGGCGCTTTAGCGGGCTCGTCATTGGCATCGTCGGCGGCAGAGCATCGGAGGCCTTGCGCGTGACGTGGTTTTGGTGGGAGAGAAGAAGGAAACCGCCGAGGAAATGGAAGGAAAGTGGCGATGAAATCCAGGTGGTGGGCTTTGGAGTTTGCTGTTATGCACTGTTTTAAGGTGTCTGTTTGTTGGTTGATTCTGCTTGGAGTTTGCAACAGCCCGGTGAAGAAACCAAGGAGATCTCTTTTCGATTAAAAATGTTTTGTCCTTGTTTAATTTTTTTTAAAAAAAAATTGTTGTTTTGTTTGTACTGGTACTAGCACATAATGGAGATGTCATCAAAAAGAGACCTGCTAGCGCTAGGACGTCCTATGCGTAGGACGGGCAGTGCTAGCAGGGCCTGGCCCATCTTCCCCCCCACAACGCACGGCACGCAGCATGCACGCCCCCCTGCGCCCCCACGCAGCATGCACGCCCCCCTCTGCCTCGCACGCAATAGGCACACCGGGCGCATAGATCCACAGCCACCTGCTCCCTCCATGGCCGCCACATCCCCGCAGGATGCACGGCACCAACTCTGCCCTCCTCCGTCGGAGGCCCGCACAACCCCTGCTCCTCCATGTCCGCCACGAACTCGAAAAATGAGCACCGCGTTCTGTGAAAACAAAAAGAAAAAATCCGGATGAAACAAACAAGAAATAAAAACTGAAACAACAGATTGGAAATAAAACAAAAAAAAATAAGGAATGAGAACTGAAACATAACTGAGAAAATAACATAAACAAGAGGAACAAAACTATTGAAACAAAAAGTTCAAAAGAAACAGAAACAAAAGATGAAACAAAAAATAGTGAAACAAAAGATGAAAACCAACTGAAACAAAAAGAAAACATGAACTGAAACATATCAAAAAGCAAAACTCAAACACATGATAAAAAAATGAAACAAAAAGATATTGAAACAAAAGATAAAAATGAATCGAAAGCAAAAGAAAACATGAACTAAAACAAAACAAAAAGCAAAACTGAAACACATGAAAAAACTAAAACAAAAAAGGAAACAAAAAATCTGCGTGAAACAAAGAAGAATAAGATTAAATCAATTGAAACAAAATTAACAAATATTGCAGAATCGCAAAAAACAAAAAAATCAGTGATAACTTAAACAACAAAAAGAGAAAAATGTTGAACACCGACAAAGGTCGTAGTGAAGCAAAACCAAAACAAACAATGAAACATCACCAGGAGGAGTTAGAAGATGTGAGAAACATTCGGCAAAACCTGATGAAACACCATGGAGTTTGTGGTGAACCAAAACAAACCCGTCCGTTGAAACACTCCGAAAAAGATGATGGGAAGAGGTGGAGGGAGTTCCTGCTCGACGGAACACTAGGCCCTAGCCGGAGTTGGGGGAGTGAAATAGAGAGAGGAGGGAGGAGAGAAAGGGGCCTACCTGGACCCCCGACGCCGGAAGCCACCGCCAGCTGAAGGACGATGGAGGCCAGCTGGATCGACCATCAGCCCCCAGATCCGTGTCCGCCCACACCGGATCCGTCAGATCCACCGTCATCGCAACCGGATCCGGAGCGCGCGAGGCGGAGGAGGCTCGGGCAGGCGCGGAGGCGCAGGACGGAGCGGGAGAGCCGTCCCTCGGCCACCGCCAAGGATATGACGGGTCCCGGGCACGATGCCACCGGATGCGGTGGGATCCAGGGCCGGTGCCGCCGGATCCCCGGTTCAGCGCCACCTCCGTGGCCTGCCGTGACGGGGAGGAAACCCTACGGGAGAGGAGAGTGAGGCCTCACCGGATTCGCGGCTGGCGCCGGCGGATCCACGGCCGCTGCCACCATGGACGCCAAGGTCTGGTGGGGAGGAGTTGGGGGATGAGGTGGGGGCTGGGGCAGAGAGGCAGGAGGGAGGAGGAGGGACCGGTGGCGGCGCCGCCGCCGCCGTCACCGTCGCCGCGCCGGATAGAGGGAGGGAGTGAGGGAGAGAGTGAGGGAGTAAGGGAGAGAGAGGTCGGGCCGGGGAGGGGAAGGTGTTAGGGGCGCGGGGGTCGAAGGGCAAAATTACCAAAATACCCCTGGCTGGGTGTGGAGGAGTTGGGCCGGGAGCAGGAGTTGGCCGCGGCGCGAGCGTCCGACGCTCTATACAGAGCATTACCGCATCATAAAACGATGAGGTTTGAAACTTTTTAGCAGAAATATTGGGTCAAAATATAGTTTTTTGATTTTCAAAGAGTATACCCCCCTTAGTGTATATGTGAATCATCATGACTAACCACTTCCTCATCTATTGTGTGGTTGGGTTAAAATGCTAGGTTGTGGTTGCGGTGCTTGGTTAAATCACATTCATCTAATCAATTGGCGTGGCTAAATTGCATGCCAGAGATCTAGCCTGAAAGGTGCTTTCGCAATAAAAAATGTTCCTTTCAAAATTAATAAGGATAAACGACCCATAGAAGCTGGTCATAATAATTAATGAAAAGCTCAGGGCGCCATGCTGCTCCCCTCCCCCAACTTCCTCTAGTGAGCCCGTCCAGTTTGCTCGCTGCGGTTCCCAACAAGACCAGCCTCATTAGGTGCTCATCCTCCTGAGTCCCACCTACCCGTGTGCTCTGCCTCCACTGCTATTTTGTGCAGCTGAATTGTCCCATGTCAATAGTCATGTGCAGGAGAACAATCATGAGCGCATACGCAATATGCTTGGGCCTTGTTTAGATCCCCAAATTGGGGCTAGAATTCCTGTAGCAAAATTCCTATAGCATATCGTTTGTATTTGGTAAAAATTATCCAAACTTTGACTAATTAGGATTAAAATATTCACCTCGCAAAGTACAATAAAACTGTACAATTAGTTTTTAATTTCATCTACATTTAGTACTCCATGCATGTGTTGGTATTTTGATGTGACGGGAAATAGGAATTCTACATAGTGAATTTGGTGGCCAAATTGGTGGAACTAAACAAGGCCTTGGTGAAATGCCAGCAAACTGAGTCCATTACCAGGAAGATTATTTGGCACAAGGTGTGCTCCTTCTATTCCATGTGTCAGTCAGAGCCCAAAACCAAAGGTTCACATATGCTGACGCACCTTGCATGGAACTGCCGAGGCTCTGGAGGGAGCCTTCGCAGTTCAACCATGGCACTCCTTTCCCGCCTACTGGTATCGACTAAAGCACAGGTATGTTTCATTTTAGAAACTAGGAATGCTTCAATAACTAAAACTGCAATTAAAGATTATTTCAACTACAATGATGCTTTTGTTGTCCCTTCCCAAGGCCAATCTGGTGGCCTTTGGTTAATTTGGAACCATGATGTTGATATCACTGTTGTTGAGCATAGTCATAACTTCATCTTTGCCTTATGTTTTAACAAAATAAGCATGCATCAATATGGTCTAGTGTGTATCAATGGAGATCCTCATCGTCAATCTACTTCTGTTATTTGGGGGCATGTTCTGGACTTTGTTGTTCAAAACAGTAACTTGCCGATGTTTTGCATGGGGGATCTCAATGAACTTATGCATGCTAATGAAAAGTTAGGTCCCAATAGGGCTGATGTGTATCGTATTAGTGAGTTTTGTGCGTATGTTAAGCAATGTGGTTTCTTTGATCTTGGTTATAGCGGGCCGGCGTATACCTGGACTAATAAGCATTTTTCCTCTGTTCCTACTTATGAAAGACTTGATCGATGTTTAGGTAATGTAGAGTGGTGTTTGGTGTATCCCGCTACTACCATCTACCATCTCCCTATGATGTATAGCGACCATGCTCCTATTCTCGCAGTGTTGAATTTGCAACGACCACGTACTAACAAACATTTTAGATTTGAAAATGGGTGGTTGATGGAACAGGAATTCCATATTGTAGCCAAGCAAAGTTGGACGAAATCTCATTCTCACAATTTTTCTCAAAAAACAAGGTACCTTGGTTCTGACCTACGTAAATGGAGGAGAGCCAAACCTAGAAACCCGGATCTCCTTTCTCAAATTAAAACTCAGCTGCTCGATGAACAATCCAAACCTCCTGCCTAGCAAAACCAGAGCCTTCAGCAGCAGCTTACTAAGCAGCACCAAGATATCCTAGCTAAAGAGGAAACCTACCATATTCAACGTGCTGAAAAGAGATGGGCTACCATGGTGACAGGAACACTTCCTTCTTTTTCAAAGCTATTGTCTAGAGGAACCGCAAAAACCGCATCACTCATCTTTCCAACTAGATGGTTCCCATTCTACCACTCCTGAGCAAATTTCAAGCACCCTGGTCTAGTATTTCAAGTTCATATTCACTTCCACTTCTCCATTGCCCAATCCCACTAATTCCTCTCCCTCTACAGACAGCAAGTTGTTCCTGCCATGGATTCTACCATTCTATTCTCTGTCCTTTTCCCGAGCATGCTAATGATGACAACTAGGACAATGAGCTTTATAGATATACTTATTTAGTTCCTGATATAACTGAGATTCACTATATTGTTAGACAGATGAGAAGCAATGCTGCCCCTGGCCCAGATGGTCTAAATGCTGCATTTTATAAATCAGCATAGTCCTGGATTAAACAAGACATTCACAAGGTAATTGTTGATTTTTATACTCATGCTTATATTCCTCCTAACCTTAATAAAACTTTCATTACCCTAATCCCAAAAAAACACAACCAACTGTTCCTCAGGATTATAGACCTATTAGTCTTTGCAACGTTGCTTATAAAATTATTTTCAAATCATTGGCTAATAGACTAAAACCTCATCTTCCTGACTATATTGATCATGCTCAATCAGCTTTTGTTGCTGAGAGGCACATCTCCTCTAATATCATCATCACTCAGGAAATTATTCATTCCTTCAATTTACAGAGCTGAAAAGATCAAGCTTTCATTCTTAAAATTGACCTTGCTAAAGCTTTTGATAGACTGGAATGGCATTTTATTTCAGCAGCTCTACATAGGAAGGGTTTTAATGATAATTTTATTCAACTTATACATGATTGCATCTCCTCTCCTAGCTTTCTATACTAGTTAATGATGAACCTTCTGAGGATTTCAATTCACAGAGAGGTCTTAGGCAGGGATGTCCCTTGTCTCCCTATCTTTTTGTCTTGGCTATTAATGAACTCTCAATTAGGCTGCAGGAAGCTCTACACAACAATAATCTTGATGGCATCAAGCTAGGGCCAGGTTGTCCGGCCATCCACTCACTTTTTTTGCATATGATTTGATCCTATGTGGAAGGGCTACAGTGGCTGAAGCACGAATAATAAAAGATATCCTCAATGAATTTTGCCATAGGTCAGGTCAGTGCACCAACTACCAAAAGTCCTCCATCCTTTTTAGTAAGAATGTACCTCTCAATGTTAAGCAACAAATCAAAGCTCTTTTCCCTGTCTCTGATTTACATCATAATACTATGCATCTTGGACATCCTATGATTTTTAGTCACCGAGATAAAAACAAGGCATATGACTTCATTTACAACAAATATATAGCCAAATTTGGCACCATCAAAGCTAATAAACTCAATCATACTGGCCGCCTTCAGTATATTAAGTCGGTTCTTTCTTCCATCCCTATATATTACATGTCTACAGTGCTGTTCTCTAAAACTTTTATTGAGAAAATTAACACTATTATTAGAAGGTTTTGGTGGGTAGGTGTGCAGGAAGAAGACAACTCCAGTCCTATAGCTTATCACTCGTGGGATGACATCTGTAAACCTACTGAACTTGGGGTCTATGGATTAGAGATTTGTAAATGGTTAATAAAAGCTTAATCATGCATTCTGCCTGGAACATTGCAACTAACAAAAATCCTTTTCTCACCAATGTTCTCAAACCTAAATATTTCTCCTCAACATCATTTTGGACTGCAACTAATCATGGGCCTAGATCCATTTTCTGGTCTTCTATTTTGTAGGTTAAAGAAGCGCTCGCTAAACACTCCATTTATCAAATACATACAGGTAATTCTTCTATTTGGTCTGCACCTTGGAATCCTATCTGGACTGACATATATGACCACCTTAACTCCCCTGTCACCACCTCTCCTTTACCTGCCACTGTCTCTGATCTCTGGCACCCTAGAACTCGAACTTGGAACCTGGAGCTGCTATCTAACACCTTCAGCAACCAAGCTAATCAAACTATCATCTCCACTCAGCCCATAAATAGTGATCAAGAGGATATTCTTAGATGGATCCCTGCTAAAGATAGTCGATGCACCACTAAAGCCATTTACAATCACTTATCCTCCCAAGATATCACTCCGTTACCTACCCACGGCTCAAGGAGCATTTCATCATATGACAATCAGATTCTTAAGAAGGTCTGGAAGAGCAAACATCTTCCACCTCTTCTAAAAAACCTTTGCTTGGAGACTCATTCGATATGCCCTTGCAACAGGGGAGAGAGCAGGTAGGCACTCAGTTCATATTGATCAGCACTACTCTTACTGTGGTGCCTTAGAAACTAATTTTCATCTCTTTTTTCAATGTAACCTGCCTAAATCTGTTTGGTCTACTGCTAACCCTCTTTTCATAGTAGACAACATTCCTTTGGAAAATGTTGGTGTGCAACAAACTCTTTCTAGACTTCTTACGGCTAACCCCACTGATGATCTCTTATGCAAATCCATTTTCATTCTGTGGTATATTTGGAAGGCTAGGAACGATCACAGATTCCAGAGGAGGGCTTGGACCTCCTGGCAAGTCCACTATGCAGCCTCTGCCCACTTTAACACTAATATGCAGGCACTGAATGAAACACCACAAGATGCAACTACAGCTCCCACCCATGTACACAATATACCAACACCACGGCAAGGTATGACGACTTCTATTGCAGGTGGGAACAGACAGACTACTTCGGATGTACAGCAATAGCCCAACTATGAAATCCAAGGTATAACCTCCATAATTGCAGGTCCAAGAGTGCAACCCACTCAGGTGCAGACTCTTTTACTAGGCATCAAATGTTACACCGATGCCTCTATCTCCCCAGACGCCCCTGGTTAGCCTCTACGAATAGCTGGCATAGGCATTGTGTTTGTCAACTCATAGGTACAACCAAAAACTAAGACACACATCAAAGCAATCATGAAGAATGTTTCATCAGTGATAATGGCTGAAGCCGGTGCTCTGGCCCTCGTTGTTAAACTCACTGTGGCCTTACAATACACAATGTCACCTTCTTAACAGATTGCAGCCAACTACTACAATTCATCTCTGCATCTAACCACAATCATCCACCAGATTGGAGAATGAAGACCTACACCAAGAATTTGATAACTGCGCTCCTATGATTCAGGCTCTCCTCTACAAGATCAATAGAGAGCAAAATGTAAATCCTGATTCTCTAGCTAGGCTAGCTCTTTCGGCTGTACAACTGTACAACAACCTTGTCAGGTTGATTGCTCTTTGGGAGCTCATGGTGACCAGTGCCCCTTATCTCAGGCACTTACTCATGTAACCTTGCACTCTGTAGATTACTAGCAGCTTCTTGCTGCTAATCTAAATGTAATGTTATGTTGTCAAAAAAAAAGGTTCACATCTTTGTATTGCTTAAAAAAACTTCCTCAATCAAATTAATGGCTTCAAACAATACTGTCAAGTGATTGTTTCCATAAGTAAATCATGTCTTGTTAGTAATTCTTGCAATGCAGCTTCATATGTAGATTAAGTGCTCCTACAATAATCCATTTGTTTTCATGATCTAGGATTAACCTGCACAAATATTAGAGAACGCCTAAGAAGCACTCAATAACTTTTTATTTACATACTCTAGCAGTCAATTTTCTTGAGTTGCACCACATTAAAAATTTTCCATGTCCTGTGCATGTGTTTGGCTTTTCTCTTTTTTTTAAAAAAAAAATGAATCTCCTACGTCTCTCCCCAATGATTTTTATCAAACAAAATTATTAACTTAACTCTGGATTACATAGCATAGCTAGCATCGGCTCCTATACTCAAGCAACCTTGGCTTATAATTATGCATCTCTAATCAGGTAAAATATCACAAAGCCACGCTCCATATGCTCGAAATAGCCGGACCGACCTCTGCTCTCCATCCTCCGCCTGCTGCATCTTCCGCATCGAGCAAACAGCAGGCATGCCTACCTCTTCGGTGACATGTCCATCTAATTGTCTGTGTGGAGTTGGCAGAGACAATCACACCTTCAAACCATAAGGTATACTCTATTTATATTCCACATTCTTCGCCCTTGCTTTGATTGGGAATTTAAGAAACCGCTTTTGTCATGCCTGCTACAATATTTGCGTTCGAATTAGATTGAGAAAAATCTAGATAGAATATTTCGAATTGAGAGGGCAGGATGGCTGTTCATTTTTTTCATATCGAACTGTGTAAACCTTACCTGAATATAGATTTTGCAACTTGTTCTGTGTGCTCAGTAGGTTTTGCTGTATGATAGCAGAGAGGCAAGCAAGCTGTATGATAACAGAGAGGCAAAGCAGAGGATCCAAGAGAAATGCTTTAACACAGTACTGTAATTGGATCAAGGAAGATGGTTGTTCAAGAGTGTACAGGTTCCAGATCTTGCTGCCAAGTGGTGTGAACAGAAGGCTTACGTCGCATGATCCAAGTGAAGAGATATTGATTTTTTATCTCTTAGGGTCAAGAGATCTACCTTTATATAAATCAATATGCTTCCATGTTTATCGAACAAATTAAGTATCTGCATTCTGTACTTTTAGTGCCATGTAATTAGATGTGTCAAAATTTTATTCCCCCTTACAAATATACAACAACAACAATAACATAGCCTTTTGTCCCAAACAAGTTGGGGTAGGTTAGAGATGAAACCCAAAAGAGGCATGAAAACAAAGAACACATAAATGGTATAAGAAAAAGATTACGGTTCAGGCACGTTAATTGCTAGTGTACAAGCGCTCCTATCCATAGCTAAATCCTTAGGGATATTCCACTCCTTAAGGCCTCTCTTTACCGACTCGTCCCAAGTCAGTTTAGGTCGACCTCTACCTCTCTTTACATTATCGACCCACTTTAGAACCCTACTATGCACCGGTGCCTCAGGAGGCCTCCGTTGGACATGGCCAAACCATCTCAACAGGTGTTGAATCAATTTCTCCTCAATTGGTGCCACCCCAACCCTATCCCGAATATCGTCGTTCCGGACTCTATCCCTCCTTGTGTGCCCACAATACCATCGTAACATACGCATCTCTACTACACTCAATTGCTGGATATGTCGTCTTTTTGTAGGCCAACATTCAGCAACGTATAACATCGTCGGACGAATCGCTGTCCTATAAAACTTACCTTTTAACTTCTGAGGCACCCTTCTGTCACAGAGGACGCCTGAAGCTTGACGCCATTTCAACCAACCGGCTGAAATTCTATGTCTGACATCTTCATCAATGTTACCATCCTTTTGTAGCATCAATCCTAAATACCGACAAGTATCTTTCTTGGCCACCACTTGCCCATCGAGGCTAACGTCTCCCTCCTCATTCCTAGTCACGCTGAAATCGCACCTCATGTACTCGGTCTTGGTCCTACTAAGTCTAAACCCTTTCGACTCTAACGTGTGCCTCCATAGTTCTAACTTCCTATTAACCCCTGCCCTAGTATTATCCACTAGCACCACATCATCAGCAAAGAGCATACACCAAGGGATATCACCTTGTATGTCCCTTGTGACCTCATCCATCACCAAAGCAAATAAATAAGGGCTCAATGTCGACCCTTGATGTAGTCCTATTTTAATTGGAAAGTCACTGGTGTCGCCATCACATGTTCGGACACACGTCACCACATCCCTGTACATATCCTTGATGAGGGTGATGTACTTAGTTGGGACTTTGTGCTTTTCCAAGGCCCACCACATGACATTTCTCGGTACTTTGTCATATGCCTTCTCGAGGTCAATAAAGACCATGTGCAAGTCCTTCTTCTACTCCCTATACCTCTCCATCAACTGTCGTAATAAAAAAATTGCCTCCATGGTCGACCTACCAGGCATAAACCCAAATTGGTTTTGGGTCACACTTGTCACTCTTCTTAGGCGATGCTCGATAACCCTCTCCCAGAGCTTCATCGTATGGCTCATCAACTTAATCCCATGGTAATTAGTACAACTTTGAACATCTCCCTTGTTCTTGAAGATCGGTACTAATATACTTCTCCTCCATTCTTCAGGCATCTTCTTTGACCGAAAAATGAGGTTAAAAAGCTTAGTTAACCATATTATCGCTCTGGCACCTAGGCATCTCCACATCTCAACGGGGATACCTTCAGGGCCCATCGCTTTACCTCCCTTCATCCTCTTCAAAGCCTCCCCGATCTCTGCCTCCTGAAATCTCCTCACAAAACGTCTGTTGGTATCGTCAAATGAGTCATCCAACTCTAAGGTAGGACCCTCATTCTTCCCATTAAACAACTTGTCAAAGTACTCTCTCCACCTGTCCTTGATCACCTCATCCCTCACCGAAAGTTGATCCGTCCCATCCTTGATGCATTTGATTTGGTTGATATCTCTCGTCTTCCTCTCACGGATCCTAGCCATCCTATAAATGTCCTTCTCCCCTTCCTTCGTGTCTAGTCACTGATAAAGGTCATCATACGCCTGACCTTTTGCTACACTCACCGCTCGTTTTGCAGCCCTCTTCGCTATTTTATAGCCCTCAATGTTGGTTGCACTCTTGTCATAATGGAGGCGCTTGAACCACTCCTTCTTCTCCCTAATAACCCTTTGCACCTCGTCATTCCACCACCAAATGTCTTTCGCTTCCCGTTTGCCTCCCCTACTCACTCCAAACACATCCGAAGCCACCTTCCGAACACATGTTGCCATCTTTAGGTACAGTCATCTGCATCTTCTCCTTCTTCCCACGGCTCCTCATCTAGCATCCTCTCCTTAAATGTTTGCACTGCTTCCCCCCTAAGCTTCCACCATTTTGTTCTCGCAATCTTGGTCAGATTGTCCCAATAGACACGTACCCGAAAGCGAAAATCCGCCACCACAAGCTTGTGTTGAGGGACAACACACTCCCCAGGTAACACCTTACAATCTAAGCAAGCACGTTTATCCCCCTCCTTGCAAGAATAAAGTCGATCTGACTCAGGTGTTGTCTGCTACGGAAGGTCACTAGATGGGATTCCCTCTTCTTAAAGACGGTGTTCGCTATTAACAAATTATAGGCCAACGCGAAGTTCAAAACATCCTCCCCCTCTTGATTTCTACTACCATACCCGAAACCCCCATGCACCCGCTCGAAACCTATATTAGTCGCACCCACATGGCCGTTGAGGTCTCCTCCTATGAAGAGTTTCTCGCTAATAGGCACAGTACTAACCATGCTATCGAGATCTTTCCAAAATTGCCTCTTGGTGCTCTCGCAAAGACCTACCTGTGGGGCATAGGTACTGATCACATTCAGAGCCAAATCTCCAACTATCAACTGGACTAGGATAATCCGATCGCCTTGCCTCCGCACCTCAACTACTCCATCCTTAAGGCTCCTATCGATCAAGATGCCTACACCATTCCTACCCGATATTGTCCCTATGTACCAAAGTTTATAGCCAGTATCCTCCACCTCCTTCGCCTTCTGGCCCTTCCATTTAGTCTCCTGAACGCATAGAATATTTACACGCCTCCTAATTGCTATATCAACTAGCTCTCATAACTTAACCGTTAGGGACCCTATATTCCAGCTACCTAGACGAATCCTAGTTGGCTCAGCTAGCTTCCTTACCCTTCGCACCCGTCGAGGAAAGTGCGAAGACCCTTGCTCATTTTTCGCTACACCCGGGCGCAGATGTAGCGCGTCACAAAGGTTGCGACGACCCGACCCTTGCTCATTTATCATCGTACCCGGATCACGATACGACGCGCCACTAAGGGGATGACGACCCGGCCTTTGCATATTTGATACTACACCCGGGTTCCGATGTAGCGCGTCGCTAAGAGGGTTACGCCCCAACGAATCTCTTGTGGGTTTTATATCCATGAGAGTGGCTAGTTTTGAAATGTTGGCTAGCCGCACCTAACACACCCTCCTCCTTTATTCGGACTTGGGACCGGCTATATTGAAATAACTCAAGAAAATCTTCCAATCAACATAGGTGAATATACATGATTTATTACATTACCTTTTTATACCTGCATCATTGAATAAATACAAAAATGCATATACAGTTTTTTTATTTTTATACGATGATTATACAGTCATTGCTATCTAATGATGAAGGCAGTAGAGGCGTATCGGCTTCCCTTGCACCCACTAACTCTCTCCATATGACCATATGATTTCACATAACGTGGGCTAGCTCAACAGTAGGTCATACGCTTTTAGCATTTAGGCATCGAATTAAATTAGTGAATTCCGCGGACGAGCTTCGGCTCAGTTGGTTAGCGGCCTCGTCGTAGGCGCTGCACGCCCAGGAGGTCGCGTGTTCGACTCCCGAGTGCCGCACCTGCCCCGGTCCTGTTGCTGGCCTAGGTAATATATTTTGTGGTACACGCACGCGTGCGTGTTCGGTGGTACTGCGCGTTTCCCGCGCAATGGACGCGGCGACGGCACCCAATCTCTTCTTAGCGTGTGTTCAGACACGCACGCGTGTGTGTGCGTGTGGTGTGAGTGTGGAGTGTGTGGGTTGTGTGTGTCCAAATTATACCCTATCAAAAAAATCAATGAATTCCAACCAAAATAATTTTAAAAATGGGGAATATTTTGGTGTTCTATTTTACTAACATGCACACTTAAAATAGTTTAGAAATTGAATTTATTTTGTCGCAAACTAGGTCAACCAGTGTGATTGAGATGTATTGGCTGATGTTTTTTTTTTACCATGCATCAGATACTTCAAAAGTTTTAGCCACATTTTAACCAAGTATGATGTTGTTTATGATTTTATTTACAGTGGCCATAAGCAGCAACGCCGCGATTAGTATATACCGAAATGTACTTCCACCGGTAAGCAGTACTAATAATATTATGCTAAGATAGACATGGGACCTCGATATAACAACTATCAACAACATTATTAATGATAGAACTGAGTTAACTAAGAATGTACCATACATTCTAACAGACAAAATTAAACCACCATTCATTCATATATAGTTTTTCTTAGAATGGACGGCAAAAGTTTTACCGTGATTTTAATTAGACGAATAAAGAAAAAAGGCAAGTGTCGGTCTAATTTTTTGAATAAAAACCGAGCCAGAAAAATCATACAACTGTGGAGGGTACCCTACTTCACCTGTACACTTAGGTACCAAGTCACCACTGACACAACTTTGATCGACACGACCCTACTAAACAACTCATTCGAAATCGACCCAGTTAGAGAAAACAACCACTCTACTGACAACTTGGCCGAAGAAGCTCAACGTATTCAAAGATGCATGCCCACGGTCTTTGTCTCCCAGCCATGACCAATCGTTGGCAGAAATAAGAGAGGAAGCCCATGACACCCCACCGAAGAGGCCACTGCCATACAGGACCTCTCGCCGAAGAACCGCTATAGCACCAAAACACCCCAAATGACTGAAACTCAGACCTCCAAGGCAACTCAAGCGCAACTCAACTCGTGAGGGCCTCGCCTCATCCACCGCAACACCACTCTTGGACTACCACTCCTTGGATTCACCACCTTGAAGCGCTGCAGAGAGACGATGGAAGGATGAAGCGTTTTTTTTCTTTTTCCTCGTGTTGACTACCGGAGCTGGGAGAGGAGAGGGGTTCAGAGACGTTCCTGAATGTGCTAGACGTGGCTGGCGGGGCGTGAGGGGGGTGCAACCACGTGTGAATCCGGAAGTTTTTTTTTAACTGAAAACTCCTCACATGTTACATTAATCACTTTCGATATTTTTTATTAAAAAATCTCTTACTATTATTAAATGAGGCAGCGCTAGACTGCTAGAGGTACAACAAATCCAATGTTTGCTTAGAGCAACTTCAACGGTTTTATAAATGTGCTTTGCATTTTTATTTTTGTAAAAAAAGTTTACAAAACTCTTATCCAATAGTTTTGCAAATGAGCTTTGCATTTTTGTTAACTTGGTAAAATTCTGAAATAGATTGACATATATGCAAGCTCACGATCGGCTTGGCATTCCGTCTCGCGCACTATTTCCGCGCGCTCTTCCCTCCCGCGCCGCCGGCTTTTTTGGATTTTGACAAGTTAATTTTCACCACCTTGATTTGAGAGTTGACAAACTCCATATTTTGGCAAATAAAAAATATAAAACCGTTGGAGTTATTCTTAGCGGAAAAAAATGGTAGAAAGGTAGGCCTCATGTAAAGAAGATCATGCGGCTTAGAACAGAAACAAAAACTGACCTTTTTTTTGTGCATAATAGACACAATCACTACTCCGTCAAGTAAAGGCACTACGCTCGGATAACCTCATAAACTGACTTTCTTTTTTGTTCAATTTAGTATGTGAAAACTATTTTTTCGTTGGCCCAATCTACTAGTAGTACATCTTACTAAGATTACTTTTTTTTTTAAGGATTCGTATTGAATTGTACTACGTATTGTGGCAAGGAGGTTTTTGCAAGGGGTAAGCACAGGACACAGGTCGTCGTGTCGTGTCTGTCGACAAGGCGAAGATCAGCGGGCGCGGGAGACATGGATTTCTTTTAACTAATGAGCGAGAGACAGTTTGATTTGGATCTGGGAAAGGGAGAACAACCCAAAAAAAGAGCGGGACGGCAGCTTTGGTTGGCGCCAAGACGAAGAAGCCTCTCTCATCTCATCTGGATCGTCCGATCTGGGATTCCCAAGTGCTCCCCCCATTTTGGATTTGGCAATTTGCTTTGTTTCGGGGCATTTCCTCCCGCCAGACGCCGCCGCCGCCGCCAGCAATTCGCTTGTGATTTGGGCAGCCCCGCGCGCGCGCGCCTGCACGCCCAGCCCCGCCCCGCCCGCCGAATCCTGTGCCGCCTCCGCCTCTGCCTTTATTTACTCCGATCTCCTCTCCCTGCCTGCACAGCAATCGCAATCGCATTCGCATTCGCCGCCCAGCCCAAGCCACCGAGTCCCCAAGCAAGCCGAGCATCCCATCCATGGCGGGAGGCAAGTCCAGCGGCAACGCCGCGCGCAGCAGGAAGCGCGTCGAGGCCACCGTGCTCAAGCGCTCCAGGGACGGGAGCGCCTTCACTAGATGGTAACTTCATCTTCTCCATTTCTTCCTCTCCGTGCTCCGCTCGGTATCTGATCTGACCAGAACTGATCCCTGAATCCGGTCCCGTGCAGCGAGGCCTGCAACAAGGATGTCCCCGTCGTCCTCGTCGACATGCACAGCTGCAGCCTCGACAACAAGATCAGGATGACGCTCGAGGCGCAGGTCGTCGAGAAGACCGTCGAGGTCGCCGCCAAGAAGGCCTCCGCCAAGGGACAGGGAGGCGGAGGCGGCGGTAAGAACAAGGATGCCAAGCGCAAGCGCTCCCCCACCGCCTTCTTCCTCTTCATGTATGCAATGCCTCTTTCTTCCTCCCTCCGTCTTGCTAGAGTTAGAGTACCTGTGGATGATGACAACCCCATGTCGATCTATTTCAGGAGCGAATTCAGGAAGGAGTACAAGGCCGCCCATCCTGACAACAAGAGTGTCGCCACCGTATGTGCTTTTTTCCCCCCTTCACCCCACTCAGTTTCTTCTAGTTTATTTAGTTTCTGATCTTATTGACTGGTTGGCTGACTGAATCAATCGATCCGTCTGTTGATTGAAGGTTGCAAAGGAAGGAGGGGAGAAGTGGAACTCCATGACGGACGAGGTCAGTCCTACTCTGTTCCCCTTCTCTGTTCTGAATCTGAATTCCTTGACAGAGTGTCTTTGCTGTTCCAACTTTTGCTCATCATTCATACTCTGTTCTATTCTTCTTTCTGGATCAGGAGAAGAAGCCTTACATTGAAAAGGCTGCGGAGCTCAAGGCTCAAGCCGAGAATGGCGAGGGCAGTGGTGTAAGTCCATCCATCTTCTCTGTCTTTCCCTTCCGTTGCTGGACATGGTCATGTGTTTCAGCCTGCTACAGCTATCTCAAGTATATATATTTTCCTGATTCGGTCGGTGTTCGACTTGTGATGCAGGAGAACAATGTTGCCGAGAAGAAAGCCAAGGCAGCTGACGAGGATGAGGACCAGGAGGTGGATCAGCCTGCAAAGAAGCGCATCAGGAACAAGGCTCATGACGAGGATGAGGATGACGCGGAAGATGAGGATGAGAAGAACGAGTTGGATGATGACCTGGATGATGACATGTAGATGGGCGAGGCGAGCTGTTCTTGTCCATTTCTGTAAATGGCTGGCAGATGTGTCTTGCTAGAATGTCAAGCTAGGCGAGAGGGAAGAGGGGGATCGGATGGATTCTAGTCATAGCATCACTAGTGTAGTGTAGTGAAGGTGGCATGCTGATTTTGGTATCTTGCAGTCAGTGACTATCCATTCTCTGAATGAATTCAGAAGCATTGCTAGCTAATGTTGCTACATGAATGAACGATGCATTTCTGTCTGCGTCCCATCTCCATCTAACACAGTGCTCAATGCTTTGATTCTTTTCTGGATTTCTATATTACATCCATGGTTTGTTGGCTGAGATTGTGTTGTAACTCTATCTGTGCCCCTGACTATGGTTGTAGCTTCATTGCTCCTGCACCTATATTGAATTGTCAATGGCTCATGTTGCTTTGTTTCTGAATGGATGAATAAAGGGCAAAGGGGCTGATCTGCTGCTCTCTCTCTTAATTTAAGCTATATCTGCATTTGACATCAGTCTTAACTGATCAGTTACAAGTGCAGACCAATCTGAGTACCTTAATCCAACATGTCAAGGGTACTACACTACTACTAGTAGCACCGTTGCCTAGTTGCATTAGCATTAGCAGCAAACAAACAATTCAGTAGCTCCAAATCAGCATTTCACGAACATATTATTAAAGCATTTAATTCTCCTAGTCTAACATCCTTCTGGAAGAAATTTTGTACCCCCAGAAAATATTGACGATCCAACTATTCTTGTTCCTCGTACTCTCAACTCTTCAATGTTTGAATAAAAGGGCTGCGCTATGAAGCACCTGATGGCAGACATACACACAAGATCAAGGTTATCTTATGGAAGATTTCAATATATCGATTGTAGCTCTAAGTTTACTACAAGGTAGTAACTATTTTAGATAATGCTATAAGATCTTGAAACAGGACACTATCCTCAATAAAAGTCACTTATATGAAATATATTTCCATCGTTTATTTATTTATATATTTCATAATACATTGACTTGTAATGCCATGGTTGGTGAATTTTGTTATTTCAAGATTGACTACTATAGGAAAACAGAAGTCTACTTTATGTCTATAAAATGGGAACGTATGCTATGTAAACCAGCCTCCTATGCAAACTATGAAAACTCTAATCAGGACCACCGAAATCTAATCCGATGGCTAGAGGTGGGTTGGTTATTTAAGCACTTAAGCCCCTTCACTCATTTCATTCCTAAAGATGGGTTATTTTAGTACTTAAATTCCTCCACCTCTAGCCATCGGATTAGATTTCGGTGGTCATGATTAGAGTTTTCATAGTTTGCACAGGAGACTGGTTTGCATAGCATACGTTCCCCTATAAAATACCCCCTCGGATCATAAAAAAACATATTATTTAACACAATTTGGTCAATACCTTAAAAACCTAAGACATCGATAACTTTTGTATTATTTAGTTTGTGAATAATTAGCTTATAAGCGTAGACTTATATACAAACATAGTTGTAGATTCTAAGAATAATAACGATTTTTAGAATATACTCCTTGGTTTCAGCTTAGGTGGCATTGGCAGAAATATTCCTGCTTTTTTGTAATCTTGTTTCTAGAGAAGATTAGTTTCTAAAACCCACCACCAATTTTATCTTTTTAGCAGCTTTTTTTTAAAAAAATATTCTCAAATAACTCTCTATCTCAGCTCCTAATCTTTCTACACTCGAGAAAATTGACGTAATCACATAAACATACACACGTCTCTACATGCGGAATATGGAGAATAATAAAAAGTAGGATAGACTTTGTAACACAAATATATGAAAAAAAATAAAATGACTATAATGATTTAAAATAGTCTAGGATTTCTAATTCAAAATTGCCTTGTATATTTTAAGAGAAGAATTTGGAAATTGTTGGAGAAACCTAACAAATATGACCTCAACTTTTTTTTAGCCATTTGAAAAACTCATTGATTTAATAATTGTGTTTTTTTGAACCATTGGAGATGCTATAGAAAAATAAACTTTATTGCTAGCATCATATACTTTTAGAAAAAGATAAAAGTGTCCAAAACTTGCTATAATGGTAAAATACTTCATTTATGAATCAAAATTTATCTCGTATAGTAACTATTGAGAATAGATAAAAATTTAGGAGAGAAATGAAGCGATAGATAAATACAATTGAAGGCGTGAACAAAATGGACAGTGATAATGGGCGCAAAATTGTGCCAGGATATTTCGTTCTTTCCTTTACTTTAATTTTCTCCCGACCGAAATTCGAGGAGAAAAGAAAGGAAAAGCAAGGAAAGGAGGAGGAAGCTGCACCCACCATCAGTGCGTTGCGGGGCGGCGTGTAGAGAGAGAAGAGAGAAGAGTAGCAGTAGCAAGAGCCATTGCAGGACCAGCGGTCCGGTCCAGTGTGTGCTGCGCTGCACCACTCTGCAGCAGGCAGCGCTGCAGGTGGGTGCGGTGGTGGTGGGGTGAAGTGGACAGAGAGAAGACCACAGGGGCGCCTGGCAACTCTGGCCCTTTCCCCTTCTTGCGTAGCCTCCCTCCTTCCGGAGAGAGAGAGTGTGCAGGTGCGAGAGAGAACCGGAGAGTGTGCAGGTGCGAGAGAGAGAGTGTGCAGGTGCTGCTGCCCAGTGGTGCCTGGTAGTGGTAGAGTGCTAGTGCTAGGCTGCTAGCTCGAGCCCAGGTCGAGACGAGACGGGACGGGACGGGACGGCACAGCACAGCACGGGTAGATGAGGAGGCTCCCGCGGGCCGGAAGGAGGAAGAAAGAGAGCAGCTCGT
>CM041643.1:577272-605945 GCA_023333625.1 Bothriochloa decipiens | reverse complement strand
GGATGGATGGGTGTTTGGATGGATTAGGGATGGAGGGAGGGAGGGCACCTGGAATAAATTAAAATAGTACATAGATATAGATACATACATAGGGAACCATTCAATTTTGCAATCCCGGCCACACACCACACTAGTGGCGCTTAATTTTGCACGGGACAATTTCTGTTCCACCACCACTGTCCACTGCTGCTGCTCATCTATAGTTTATTACTTACAGTAGAATAGAGTGTAGTAATATCAGAATCTAGCCTAATCCACTGAATGTACATCTCTTACTTCCGTCACTTAATACTGTTGTTGCGTACAGATGGTTCCAATTCTTGTTGCTCACCGCCAAACCCTATGCTGCAGGACCTGGACCTGATGCTGATGCCTCCTCCACACACAATGCCAATGTCGCTCCTCACTCTCAGCCTCCAAGAGGTTTCACCGATTGGAACGCCACCAACAGTGCCTTCGCCGCCGTTGCCGCACAGCCTGCCCCTGCTACCACCAACACACCCTTCCATTACAACCTCTCCCAGTCTTATGCCCTCTGGACCCATTACATGCTTAACAAGAATGTATCCTGCTCTACTTACCCTACACAGCATGAGGAGAATCCCAACCCATTGCGCCATACCCACATCCCAGAGGAGAATCCTCACTCATTGCGCCATACCCACATCCCAGAGGAGAATCCCCACCCATTGCGCCATACCCACATCCCGGATAAAGATTCAGGTACATCTCCTGCTTTCCCTCCTACTGTGAATTCCCTTTCTTAACTTGTATATATATATCACTCTGCTTAAATTCGATCGAAAACGAAAACTCTCATGGGGCCGTGTAAAATCTTTAGATTAGTCCCATTTCACAAACTTAGAGAGAAAATATGCTTTTCTTTCTTTTCATAACTTTCAGGCTCACAAACATAGCTGTAGTTTGCTGCGAGCCTGCAACTAGTAAGCTTGATTTTGTCTTCTTTGTTTTTCATGTCATTCTGGCCTTTAAGCATGAAAACGTAAGCTGGCAGTGTATTTCTGTATCATTATACTGTTGTTATCTGTGGTGTCATGGTACACATATTAGAATCCAGTGTAGCATTAACCGATATCCAATTCATTTAAGCATCACCCAACTAATCTGGTGCATCGCAATTGCAACAGTCAGCATGTCCCCATTCTTATTCTCTAATGCAGAACCAATCTTTCACAATACCTCCCCCGCCTCAGCTAAATTCTTCATGTTCCTTGGAAACAACAGGTTGTGCATCCAGCCTTGGGTTTGACTCTTTCACTACAATGTCCCTTGGACCAAATATCTGTGCCCACATGACGCCCATGGAAGGATCTATATCTGCCAAAGAACCTGAGAGTCCAGAGGTATACATAGATATGAACCTTAGGGTTATAATAACCTTTATTGATTTCATTACCCTTCCTAATCTTTATTTCTGCTCTGATGCATGCTACACAGGATTTGCCAGTAGTAGTTAGAAGCAGTGATGAAATGGACACTAGAAGCAGTGGAGAAGTTCATCGTGATGCAGTTGGCACTCTTCCTGAGTCGAAGCAGAGCCATGAAAGTTGTGCTTCCGTGAGTACCTTGATACTCAATGTCCTTTTCTTTATTGTGTGTATTCTTCTCTTACATCGAATCTGAAATTGATAAGTTCATCGAAAAAAGAATAAATGGTTTGAATCTGGTTTACATAGTTCTAGTTACTTGGTCATGCTACAGTAGTTAGACAAATACTTCTCTTGTAATTAACAAGTTATTTTTCCTTCATGTGTCACTGTGTGCATGGGACACACATGATTTTCAGAAGTTCAACTCTGGAGAGTACCAAGTCATTTTGCGCAAGGAGTTGACAAAGAGTGATGTCGCAAATTCCGGGCGAATTGTGCTTCCCAAGGTATATTCTATCACTTGACATTGTCTATCCTATTATTCTGGGGACTGTGGGCATTTTGTCAACTATGTTTTGTAATGTCACTGTGCTCGATCTTCTGCAGAAAGATGCTGAGGCTGGTCTTCCACCATTGGTGCAAGGGGATCCTCTGATACTACAGATGGATGACATGGTGCTTCCGATTGTATGGAAATTTAAGTATAGGTATACTCTCTTATGACATCTTTGAAATGCCACATCTGAAAAAGGAAACAGAGGAAAAAATACATTTCTGAATGATAATGGCCTACCAGGAGGTCATAGCTTCTTTCCTGCAAAAGCCAGGAAGTTGAAGGCATTGTATAAATTGATTTTTCTCTTTGCCATGTTCTTAAAGTTGAAGGTCATGAAAAGTAGTTGCCACAGTATTGAAAAATTGACGCATCTTACTGCTGCTAAACTCAAATGCTTTCTGATAGTTACACTTTGCTATTTCAGATTTTGGCCAAACAACAAAAGCAGAATGTATATTCTGGAAGCTGCAGGTATGCCTTGATGTGGAATTTGGATACAGTTTCAAATGTTTCCTAGCCTCGTTATCCAGATTGATAATTGAACCATTTCAATTTTCTTTGCTAGGTGAATTCGTGAAGACACATGGCCTTCAGGCAGGGGATTCGCTCATTATCTACAAAAACTCCGAGCCTGGCAAATTTGTATGCAAAAGTTCTTAGTCTCTATGTTCATATAGCAATCATGACCGTAAATTGTTTTATTGCATTTGACATAGCTCACTAAAACATGTAAAATTAGAACATAACTTTCTGTTTGCATATAAACCTATGGTCATGTGGTACTTAAATTAAATTGCCTGTTATATGTTTTTGATGTCTCATTTTTACCTTTGTGTTTGTATACAGATTATCCGTGGGGAGAAATCCATTCATCAGACAAACCCCTAGACACAATTTGATGTGACGGGCACCATCAGATATGGCGTTCAAGGATACACCATAAGTTCACAATCGAGTTGTTATTGACTTCTGTAATGTTTCACCATCACATTGAGATAAGTCGAAAAGGAGAATCACGAGTCTGAGACACTGCGTGGATGGAGAGGAGGAAGAAATTTTGGGAGACATTGGAAGTGCTGCCAATGAGCCTACGTCTAAGCTCAGAACAAGTGGTTTATGTTTTTCCCCTAATTCGGTCGTATTTGGATGCTTGAGTCCTGCATTGCATTCTGAAGAACATTCGTAGTCTTTATTTTGTAAATATTTTGGATCTATAAGATAAAGGAAGCGCTTTGGAACTTAAGCAGATTCTGATGCATCCTTATCTTTTCTCATTCAGTTTTTTACCAATATATTTGTTAATTTGAAATTGTACTATGCTCGTAGAGTGTATGTCTATTGCCCCTTGATTTGGATGCGAACTTGCTAAGGGTAGTTAAACGTATTGCCTCTTTCTGGGCAGCATCCACTTATGGCTCCGTGGACGCACACAACCACGTCAAAATTTGCCATTAGGTGCTGTTTGGAGCCCATGACAAAACTTAGGGGCTAAAATTTAGTCATGTTGCCATGGGGATCCAAATAGGTGGGCAAAAACTGAGCAGATTGGGTGGGAGGGTCAAACTTGTCCATTTGCTCCTCAAGAGGCCCTTAAGTGGGCTAAAAGTGTATTGGAGAATGTGAAATAGCTTTAATTATTTTAGCTTTAAAAGTTTAGGGGCTGAAGTTTTATCATGGCAAATGGATCCAAGCAGGGCCTAAGTGTTTGATTAATGCCCACAGTTATTGGGTCGTTGTAGTCTCAAAAAGTATGCAAATTGTTTTTTCGTGTCATAGGTCGCCAAAAGTTCCATGATGCGGCCACAATCTCGACATGGCGTCCCTAGGCACTATATAAATGCATCCTTGATCTTGAATCTGTTTTGGAGCTAGGCTCGCGTGGGCTGCAACGGGCTCTCTTGACGCTAATAATCATGTCCTCACTCTTCGCATTAATGTTGCTGCTTGCTTCGTTCCTGATATGTTTTTTTCTCTGCCCAATCAAAAGAGGCCATGTTGGCCTTTTTTTCCAATGCCAACAAGAATAGGGTTTGAGGACTTACCTGAGTTTGTTAGGACTAAGGGACCTTTACGCAAGGTCGTTGCCCCGATGGTGGTGGTGGGCACGGGGAGCACATAGGGCATGGTGGTGGCACTGCCAGCTAGGTAGTGGGGGCAAGTAGTTGGACGAGGCATCAGGAGTAATAGCTAGACGAAACCAGGTTAGTGTGATGGTAGTCGTAAAGAAAGCTTGGTTAGTCATGAAGAAGATGGTGGGGAAGGAGGTGAGTCTTAGTGTCAAACTATGGTGAGTAGATGGGAGGGGGGCTTCACGGTGCGTGGAGCCCTTGATGGATCTATGAGAAGAGATGACGACAACTCCAAGTGTGATTAGTATTGTGGTGTGAGAGGGTGGAGGAGAGGTCAATGAAAGGTATAGTGGTGGTGGGATTCTATGTTAATTGATAGAAGGACGGCGACTCCAATGAGATAAACATGTAACCGGAGATGCGGTGGGGAAAAGTTGTGAGCAGGTTGGACAACCTGTGGGAGATCATGGATGAGATGAAAATGGTAGGAGTAAAAATTCTCTTTCCACATAAGAAAAGTAAAAATTTAGCACACTTGTATGGTCTAGTGAATTAATAGTAGTCAAGGATCAGTTAGACTTTAGACTACGACTGTGTTCATTCGGCAGATTTCGGCATGTTTCATGCCGAATTCTGCCGGCTTTTCTACCAGCCGAACAAAGCCTACCTGTCTAGAGAGTGCTAAAAATTATTGACTCAACTTTAGGTTATCAAATCTAATAAGCATAACTTAGTTGGCATTTTGAGTGCATGCTAACGAGCACCGTCTATAACGTGTAGGCATCCTCTCCCATCACTTATGGTGATTGCCTGATTGGTGACATTGATGTCATATTATAAATTATTTTTTGTTATCTCGTAGATGCCATGCAACAAAATTGGAGATTGCACCTTGCCCCCCTTTTTTTAATTCCAATCCAAGGAGAGGTCTTGTTTTATTTTTCTATTTTGAAAATTTGCAACAATGCACGAAGAACTTCGCCTATGTTGATTGGAAGACTTTCTTGAGTCGTTTTAACATTGTCAAAACCAGCCACTCTCATGGATATGAAACCCACAAGAGATTCGTTGGGGCGTAACCCTCTTAGCGACGCGCTACATCGGAACCCGGGTGTAGTGTCAAATGGGCAAGGGCCGGGTCATCATCCCCTTAGTGGCGCATCGTATCGTGATCCGGGTACGATGATAAATGAGCAAGGGTCGTGTCGTCGCAACCTTTGTGACGTGCTACATCTGCGCCCTGGTGTAGTGAAAAATGAGCAAGGGTCTTCGCACTTCCCTGTACGGGTGCGAAGGGTAAGGAAGTTAGCCGAGCCAACTAGGATTCATCTAGGTAGCTGGAATGTAGGGTCCCTAACGGGTAAGTTAAGAGAGATAGTCGATACAGCAATTAGAAGGCGTGTAAATATCATATGCGTTTAGGAGACTAAATGGAAGGGCGAGAAGGCGAAGGAGGTGGAGGATACTGGCTACAAACTTTGGTACACGGAGATAACATCGGGTAGGAATGGTGTAGGCATCTTGATCGATAGGAGCCTTAAGGATGGAGTAGTTGATGTGCAGAGGCAAGGCGACCGGATTATCCTAGTCCGGTTGGTGGTAGGAGATTCGGCCCTGAATGTGATCAGTGTCTATGCCCTACAGGTAGGTCTTTGCGAGAGCACCAAGAGGCAATTTTGGGAAGATCTTGATAGCATGGTTAGTACTATGCCTATCAACGAGAAACTCTTCATAGGTGGAGACGTCAACGGTCATGTGGGTGCGACTAATGTAGGTTTCGAGCGGGTGCATGGGGGTTTCGGGTATGGTAGTAGAAATCAAGAGGGGGAGGATGTTTTGAACTTCGCGTTGGCCTACGATTTGTTGATAGCGAACACCGTCTTTAAGAAGAGGGAATCCCATCTAGTGACATTTCGTAGTGGACAACACCTGAGCCAGATTGACTTTATCCTTACAAGGAGGGGAGATAGACGTGCTTGCTTAGATTGTAAGGTGTTACCTGGGGAGTGTGTTGTCCCTGAACACAAGCTTATAGTGGCGGATTTTCGCTTTCGGGTACGTGGCTACCGTGACAATCGGCCCAAGATTGCAAGAACAAAATGATGGAAGCTTAGAGGGGAAGTAGCACAAACATTTAAGGAGAGGATGCTAGATGAGGGGCCGTGGGAAGAAGGAGAAGATGTTGACGACATGTGGCTAAAGATGGCCACATGTATTCAGAAGGTGGCTTCGGATGTGATTGGCGTGAGTAGGGGAGGCAAACGGGAAGTGGAAGACACCTGGTGGTGGAATGACGAGGTGCAAAGGGCTATTAGGGAGAAGAAGGAGTGGTTCAAGCGCCTCTATCATGACAAGAGTGCAGCCAACATTGAGGGCTATATAATAGCGAAGAGGGCTACAAAACAAGCGGTGAGTGTAGCAAAAGATCAGACGTATGATGACCTTTATCAGCGGCTAGGTACGAAGGAAGGGGAGAAGGACATTTATAGGATGGCTAGGATCCGTGAGAGGAAGACGAGGGACATCAACCAAATCAAATGCATCAAGGATGGGACAGATCGACTTTTGGTGAGGGATGAGGAGATCAAGGACAGGTGGAGAGAGTACTTTGACAAGTTGTTTAATGGGGAGAATGAGGGTCCTACCTTAGAGTTGGATGACTTATTTGACGATACCAACAGACGCTTCGTGAGAAGAATTCAGGAGGCAGAGATCGGGGAGGCTTTGAAGAGGATGAAGGGAGGTAAAGCAATGGGCCCTGATGGTATCCCCATTGAGGTGTGGAGATGCCTAGGTGACAAAGCGATAGTATGGTTAACTAAGCTTTTTAACATTATTTTTCGGTCAAACAAGATGCCTGAAGAATGAAGGAGAAGTATATTAGTACCGATCTTCAAGAACAAGGGAGATGTTCAAAGTTGTACTAATTACCGTGGAATTAAGTTGATGAGCCATACGATGAAGCTCTGGGAGAGGGTTTTCGAGCATCGTCTAAGAAGAGTGACAAGTGTGACCCAAAACCAATTTGGGTTTATGCCTGGTAGGTTGACCATGGAGGCGATTTTCTTATTACGACAGTTGATGAAGAGATATAGGGAGCAGAAGAAGGACTTGCACATGGTCTTTATTGACCTCGAGAAGGCATATGATAAAGTACCGAGAAATGTCATGTGGTGGGCCTTGGAAAAGCACAAAGTTCCAACTAAGTACATCACCCTCATCAAAGATATGTACAGGGATGTGGTGACGTGTGTCCGAACATGTGATGGCGATACCAGTGACCTTTTAATTAAAATAGTACTACATCAAGGGTCAGCATTGAGCCCTTGTTTATTTGCTTTGGTAATGGATGAGGTCACAAGGGACATACAAGGTGATATTCCTTGGTGTATGCTCTTTGCTGATGATGTGGTGCTAGTGGATGAGACTAGGGCAGGGGTTAATAGGAAGTTAGAACTATGGAGGCACACGTTAGAGTCGAAAGGATTTAGACTTAGTAGGAGCAAGACCGAGTACATGAGGTGCGATTTCAGCGCGACTAGGAATGAGGAGGGAGACGTTAGCCTCGATAGGCAAGTGATGGCCAAGAAGGATACTTTTCGGTATTTAGGATCGATGCTACAAAAGGATGGCGACATTGATGAAGATGTTAGGCATAGAATTTCAGTCGGTTGGTTGAAATGGCTTCAGGCTTCAGGCGTCTTCTGTGACAAAAGGGTGCCTCAGAAGTTAAAAGGTAAGTTTTATAGGACAACGATTCGTCCGGTGATGTTATACGGTGCTGAATGTTGGCCTACAAAAAGACGACATATCCAGCAATTGAGTGTAGCAGAGATGCGTATGTTACGATGGTGTTGTGGGCACACAAGAAGGGATAGAGTCCGGAACAACGATATTCGAGATAGGGTTGGGGTGGCACCAATTGAGGAGAAATTGATCCAACACCGGTTGAGATGGTTCGGCCATGTCCAACAGAGGCCTCCTGAGGCGCCGGTGCATAGTGGGATTCTAAAGCGGGTCGATAATGTAAAGCGCGGTAGAGGTCGACTTAAACTGACTTGGGACGAGTCGGTTAAGAGTGACCTTAAGGAGTGGAATATCCCTAAGGATTTAGCCATGGATAGGAGCGCTTGGAGACTAGCAATTAACGTGCCTGAACCGTAATCTTTCTCTTGTACATTTTATGTGTTCTTTGTTTCATGTCTCTTTTGGGTTTCATCTCTATTCTACCCCAACTTACTTGGGATAAAAAGCTATGTTATTGTTGTTGTTACAACAATGCACGAAGCTCTTCGTTCTTTTTTATTGTTTATTAATTTATTTTTTTACTATTTGAGAAAAATATGCCTTTGGCTAGGTGTTCACATGTAATTAGTATACTTGAACAAATCTATATTTCCCCTTAGCCAGATCAACTACTTTTAGAATGCTCTTCTCCACAACTGGCGCGAGCAGTGAAATCCGTGGGGGCGCAGATCGGACGGCTTGTATGGTATCTTGATGAAGTGACCTTAGCCGCGCACGGGGAAGGGGTGACCCAGACCGCAGTCGCACAGCAGCAGAAAGGCCAAGGAGAAGAGAGCCGCCCGCCGCATCCGCAACCGCACCGCAACCGCGCCGCGCCGTCCCATCCCATCGCCGGCGAGGAAGAAGAAGCCGCAGCAGCAGAAGCCCCATCCTATCCCGTCGCCGGCGAGGCAGCCCCCTCCATCCATCCATCCAAGTGATTTCGATTTCATCAGGTATTAGCTACCGAATATAGAAGCGGAGGAGGTGACCGCACCGCGCCGCACGCAATTCGCCCCCGCCCGCCGATTCCATCGCCACCCGCCGTCCCTTCCCTCCTCTAGGGTTGTCTTGTGGAGTTGTGGGTGCCTCTTCGGGGCAGGTCCAGGTTCGCGCCTCCTCCTCGCCCTGCCTCCGCCCTCGCCGCTCTCTTCTCTGCTGCTAGGGTTAGATTAGGGTTCGACGCTGGGGGGAGGGGCATCCTCCTCCCTCGCCGCCGCCGCCAATGGCTCCCGGCGGTAGGCGCGGCGCCAAGCAGCGCCCCAAGTGGACCAGGGAACCCCAGCTAGGTGATCTCGTCCTCGCCAAGATCAAGGGCTACCCGCCCTGGCCAGCTAAGGTAAGCTTCCATCTTCCTCCCCTCTTCTCTCGATCGCTGCTGCTGCCGCTGCTCATACTGCCACAGTAGGGTTTCACTCCCTTCCCAACTCATCCCTTCCATGTCTAATTCCCTGTCTCTGCAGATCAGCAGGCCCGAGGACTGGCAGCATAAGCCAACGCCAAAAAAGTTCTTCGTCTACTTCTACGGCACCCAAGAGATGTAAGCTCTTTGCCCGGCAACTGCTATGATACCGTTATTTCCCGTTATACATATTGCAACTGCCATTCTTGTTACGCATCAATTAATTCCCCTATCGGGTCACGCCATTCGTTGCATACAAATTGCCTAAAACTGTCACCCTGGATTACGTGTTACATGTTTAATAACAAAATCTGGTTTGTCGACATGTATGAATAGCAGGGCCAGCCTCTTGCTTTTCTGCTCTGTTTAGTTCTCCATGTTTTAACACGTTGCAAGTATGGATTCGGGATTAGGTCTTTCTTTTGTCATGCAATAAGTCACCACGGGCATATGGTTCCCCACTAGTGTTGTATTGCTTGGATAACTAGACGGTTCAGGTCACGACAAGGGGAGTTCAATGCCTGCAATTTATTGTCCCAACTGTCAAATTTACAGTTTTTGCACTCCTCTGAATTCCCAACTTTTCTCTAGCTGAGCCACATGTGGTCTTGACAGCGAACAATGTATTTTGCAGTTCTTGGGAGAATATAATCCTGTTTCTTTGGCAAAATGGCTTTTATACACGAATTTATTAAAGAAGGAATGCAAATTTAGAGAAGCAGAGTTTTGAGTTTATGGTTCTCAGTCCTGACTATTCTCATTTTTCCCATAGGTGGATTGTATTTCAGATGTAAATGATTGTACATCTACTTTATCTCACTAGTTTAGTTTCACTTATATGGTTAGATAATTAATTTCTGTGTATGTACCAAATCAACCCATTATTTTAAATTCTAAAACACGTGCAACTTCACTGTGGATGTAATGTTGCTTGCTGCTGTCTGCGTGGCCAGTCCTGAGGCATGACTTTTTTTATAACGACGAGGGATAAAAGCATTTATTACTATAAATTGCTTCGTTAAATATCCTCGCTTTGTTGCTTTAAGCCTCTCATTTTGGTTAACCACTCCATAAAATGTTCTGGACCATTCCTAAGGCCTATATTTTTCCAAAGTAAGAAACCAATAATGCTTTTTATTTCTTTTAAAGCTTGACAGAGCTAACTTAATTTTCTAACTTGGTGTTCTTTAGCTCTTTTCCACGTTATCCTTTATGCATAGAATGTTTGATAATGTTGATAGTGAACTACTTGTATAACAGTTATTAATTACTTGATGAATGCACATTGGGTTGTATTAATTTGATCGCCTAACAAATTCTTTTTTACTACCTCCTCCTTGCTATGATAAACACTTGTTTTGATGTGGTTGCCTCTTCTGCCTTATCCTTGTCATGATCACTTGGCTGCTAATGAATGAATATCATCCTGCAGTGCTTTTGTACCCCTGGCAGATCTTGAGGAATTTACTGAGAAGACAAAGAATGATCTGTTAGATCGAGCTCCAAATATTAAAGTCCAAAGAAAATATATTCAATTATTTAATGAAGCTGTTGAGCAGATCTGCAAGGCCTATGATGAGCTGCCAAAAACATCTGAAGCTGCAAATGGAGCATTGTCTGATCGGAGAGAAAAGACTACAGAGCACCTTGTGAGGTCACCTGATGTTGGTGAGACACCAGGATTGGGACAAATGGAAGGTGATAGCCCTACTAATTGCTCGAATACTTCAGGGCAAGGGTCAGGGACCGAGGAAGATGTCAAAAATGGTGGTCATGAAATAAGGGACCATTCTTTAACAGTTTCTCAAAAGAAAAAATCTTTACTACAGGATCCTAAGCATCCCAAGACAAAGAAGTATGCTGCATCCAAGTCTGCTCTTGACATGTACACAGAACAGGTGCATTCACCAACATCTGTACACACAGAAAGGGAGACTGAAGAGGTAAAAATTGACAAAGAGAGCCATCCCCTAGATGGTTTTGTGTTGGAACCTAACTTGGAGGTGGTTTGTGCTCTTGAAGTGCCAAAGAAATCTAAATCCAACAAGCTGTTGAGGGATGCTGAAAGGAAGGACAACAAGCGTGCTGGTATTGGTAGCCCTACTGAAAGGATTGCTGCTGTGGCTGCATCTGATGTTGTATTAAACATGAGTGCTGGCAAAGGGAGCAGAGAATTTAAGAAGTCAAAAATCATGACAAAACAATCACTGACAACTGATTCAGAGAAAAGGGATTATAATAAAACTGTGCATGGCAAGCCTGACAAGCAGTTGACAGGAAAATCATCTGCAGGGATTTCTTCCAGTAAGAAATCTCTGCCAGGTAGTGGGCAGCATAAGACGGACAGTAGTGCTGATACACGTCCGGCAAAGAAGCCAAGACTCATGGACAGGGCTGGTGAAACAGATAAGACAGCTGCCAAGAGTGAGACAAAGTTAAACATTAATTCTGAAAAGCATAATGCTATGAAACACGAGAGATCGGCCGCTATGGAAACAGGCAAAAACACGATTCTTAAGACTGGTACCAGTGATGATAGGGCACGGAGATCAGGTGGTGCTGTATCACCCATATCAAGGCTTCATTCTGAGGTCATGGAACCAGCATCTGGTTCTGTTACTCAGTCAGGTGTTGCTGATTCTGTTAAAAAGGGTTCCAGCATGGAGGAGGATGCCTCACATGTCGATAGGCAACTGGTGAAACCTAAGAGAAGAGCATGTCGTTTTGATGATGACGAGGATGAAGGACAGCGGACACCACTTCATAGAACTTCTGCCAAATCTATCGGGGAAATTCATAGAACTGGCAACACTTCCGGAAAAAAATCAGGCCCTTCAAGAGAAGAGAAATCAAGGAGTGTTAGGATGTCACCTGTGAAGCATGAGCCAGTTTTTTCTTCACCAAGTCAGGATAAAGTGCATGCTAGACACCAGGTAATGGGGAGAAGACTAATCACAGTGTCGGTTGAGACTCCTGCTGTCATTGGTAACAAAATGAACCAGGTTGATGGCAAATCCTCTGCTCAAGTAAAAACGCCGGCATCCTCTGAGGTGAAGAAACTTCATAGTAGTTCTTCTAAACCATTGCACCTAACATCTGGGAACTCCCATTCCCGAAACTATCATGCCTCAGAAAAGATCACCTTGCTGCCCAAATCAGAAGAAACAAAGGCTAAATCTAAGCCAGCTATGTCTGTTGAGCATAAGGTAGGCACCACTTTGTCAACTGAACGGACTGGGAAGCGGGATCACCTAAAAGAGGAAAGGTATACTATACTGCTTCGAGTTTTGAACTGCCCAAGTTTCTTTCTGATACTATCTTTTTGTGTTCAAACAGTTTTAGCTGCACACTTTGCTTATAGTTTGTGGGTTTCTCTTATGCAGATCCAGTTCAGTTGATAAAGCAGCTTCTTCTGAACCTAACCCTGACTCGGCCAAGTCAATAAAACATCTTATTGCAGCTGCCCAAGCAAGGAGGAATCTTATGGCATCTGCTCATGCAAAATTTGATGGGTCTTCAACTGATAATGCTGCTATTACTTCCACACCATATGGTTTGCCAGGACTAAGTCCTAGTCCTGTTTTCCGCATTCCATCCCCACCCAGAATTGCTTTTCCCGAGAGTCCTGGTCAACGTATTCTGAAAAGCCCAATGGAGGTTGACAATGGTCATGGAAAGAGTCCCAAATCTAGGCAGGCCAGTGGATCACCTAATGGTGGTACTGATGCAGCAATTGCTCGTGATGCTTTGGAGGGAATGATAGAGACTTTATCGAGGACAAAGGATAGCATAGGACGTGCAACACGCCATGCAATTGAGTGCTCGAAATATGGCATTGCTGGAGAGGTCCTCGCTCTCTCTCTCTCTCTCTCTCTCACATATACCATCTGCATCACTGTTTCATTGTTATTTCACTATCCTTATTATTTCTCTTCCAGATTGTTGAGCTTCTCATACATAAATTGGAGAGCGAGCCTAATTTGCATCGCAGAATTGACCTCTTTTTTCTTGTCGATTCCATAACACAGTGTTCTCATTCTCAGAGAGGTAAATTTATTTTTTAAACTATTATATTAATCTGCTCTTTAGAGCTATCTTTTGACCAAAACGTTATTCTTTGAATTCTGAAAGGCTCAGGAGTTGCCGGGGCTTCGTATGTTCGCACTGTTCAAGCGGCATTGCCTCGTCTATTGGGTGCTGCTGCTCCACCTGGAGCTGGTGCTCGTGAAAACCGGCGCCAGTGCCTTAAGGTATTGCACATTATTATTGATTCTGACTTTTATTTTTCCTAAACAGTGGGTCACTTGGTTGCCTGGCTTTGTAGGTTTTAAGACTGTGGCTTGAGAGAAAGATTATGCCAGAAGACATACTTAGAAAGTACATGGGTTACATTGAGGTGCCCAACGATGGTACTAGCACTACTATAATATTGAAGCGGCCGTCCCGTGCTGAACGTTCTGTAGATGACCCTATTCGGGAGATGGATGACATGCTTGTTGATGAGTATGGAAGGTATTGTGGGACTTTATACCATTTATTAGTTCAGTAAATCATTTTACTGGTTTTTATTTTTCTAGCTTGATGTAAGTTCTGTTGGCCGTCTGCTCAATACTTTGAACTTTTAACAAGTTTTTTTATAAGATTAGTATATCATGACCGGATAAACAGCTTAAAATTGCATTTCAGGTTCCTTTTTTTTTTTGCGAAATGCATTTCAGGTTCCCTTGGTTAGTATATGCTAGGTAGTAATAATCATGCCAGTCTCATATTGGAATTGACACATATGATGCAGCTTCACATAACACTAAGTTGATGTTCTCTATCATTAGTTCAGAAGTCAAGAAACACAGCAGTGCCAGTACCTACCCCAAATACGCATGGCTTTATTTGTATCAATATCTTATAATACAGTTGTTATATTGTGGTATTATGGAACCTAAAATAGGCTATGGTAGTGTCAAATGCTTTGACTACATTAATCCCTGCTATTATGATCTTCAAAATACAGTTTGTGTTAAGAGAGTCTTAGTCTTACATGACCAGGGTGCTTATGTTGTAAAGTTTGTGGACTTTAGTATGAAGCTCAGTGAACTTGCTATTAGGAAGTAAGGACATGCTTCAAACTAGTGAAATAACTCCCACACTGGATGTTTTCTGCTTTCCTGATCATCTTTTGGATTTTTTGTTTCGCTTATAAAGCAGAGTTCCCAGTACTTTAGTGTGTCTGTCTTGTATTATCTTTATCCAACTTACCAGACATTATTGACGTATGCTTTGTGGTTTTTTCTGTTCTCAGCAATGCAACTTTTGAGCTTTCTGGAATTTTATCATCAAAAGTGTTTGAAGATGATGAAGACTTCCCTCGAAATAGTGGGTCATCACCATTTGTTTCACGGCCTGTTGAAAGCAACGGCATGCGAGAAACTGAAGAGACTATTGCTCCAGCATCTGTTGAGGAACACATTACTAGAGTAGAGAATGTAAATACTGATGCTGCTATGGAAGATGCTTTAGAGATACCAGGCAACAACCAACAGACTGATGGAGATGTCCTTATTGAACATGACTCTAGTCAAGATCCAGGTTCAGAGCAGGCATTGATTGACAAGAATGAGCTTCCCCCTCTACCTGATGGCCCTCCACCGCTTCCATCAGATTCACCACCTCCTCCACCTCCTTTGCCTCCTTCGCCACCACCTGCTACACCGCCACCGCCCCCACCTCCACTTTCTCCAGCTTCACCACCTCCGCCACCACCTCCCCCACTGCTATCTGGACCACCTCCTCAGCCTGCTCCACCACCTCTGCCAACCCAGGCCCCACCTCTTCCTTCTATTCCACCGCCTGTTCCTTCATCTCCGTCATCATTGGGTTATCAGCCTCCAGCTCCAGAGTACTTCATGACGCCCAATGTAATAATTTTCCTAACTTACATATCATGATGTGTTATTGTTTAAATTATAAAAAAAGACTTGTGCTGCAGGGTAATCAATTGACCCAGATGACAGGAAATACATCAATTCAAGCTATTGGAAATACAACAAACTTCATTCCTGGTGGACCAGTTAATGGACAAGCTGCGGTTAATTTTGTCACTTCAATGCCGGCAGAGTATGGAAACAATAATGTATTTATGGCACCGCAAACTTCTAATGGTAATTTCCAGTTTCGGCCCACTGGTGTGCCTTATCAGCAAGGGAATTTCAGTGCCTTTCCATCTGCACAAACCCCTCCAGTTCATCCCCACTCTCGTATGGCACACATGAATCCCATGGGCCAACAAGCTGTACCACCCCCACGCAATCCTTATGCTGTGCAGTCCTTTCCAAACAGTCAGAGCCATTATCCACCTGAAGAACATTGGCGAATGGCATCTGGTAACTTCAGTCCAGGCGGCAGAGCATTATCTTGCTCAGAAGGACCATTTGTGCAGGATGGTATGTTCTCCCATAAGCTGTTTATAAGAGTTATTTTGCATCAACTTTTGGACTGACACTTATAGTAAAATTCTCATGTAGGATATTCAAGATCGAACATTGACAGATCTTCAATGAATCCTATGAATCATCAACACACTGTTCTGAATCATTTGCCGTCTGGAGCACCACTACCAGGTCTTTGGTTTCTTAAAAGTTTATGGTTGTGTTCTTGGGGTCTGCTTTCATATGAATTTTCTTAGTGCCCGTTTGTATCTCCGGAATTCTCAGAATTGAATCCATTCTATAAACTATAGTTGTGGAAGAAGAACGTGAGATTCCACAACTTTCCAAAGTTCACATATAAACCTATATCAAATTCATAGGGTGGGAGATGAGAAATGGATTCCATAGATTCTTCTTCCCCAACTTAAGTAAAGTTGTAGACTTTATTTAACGGATTCTTCTTCCACAACTATAGTTTATACAGTGAATTCAATTCCGGAAATTCCGGGGAGCCAAACGGTCCCTTAATGTTTTTTTTTAAAGATACACTGGCAATTAGACCCCTTCAATTCCAGTGTGCTGCAATGGGAGCCTGTCCTTATTCTTGTGGACTTGTGTAAAAAAACAGATGTGTTGGATGATCTATATATTTCCTTATGGTTTTCTCAAACCTTTTAACTTTTCTTTTAACAGGCCATGTTCCTCAGATGCTACCAGCCAGGTCTGATATCCACACTCTTAATTGCTGGAGGCCTTCTTGATAGAGTTGTAAACTGAACTTCTTGTTTGTGGTACTCTTCTTTTGCTCTTTGTGTGCCTTTCTGTTTTCCTCTGAGTCATCTTTCTTAGTTTCTTGTAGATATTTGTCTTTAGATTCTCCCATCTATATTGACTCAACTGAACTTTTCTCAAACTGTTGCTCTTGTGCAGGTTTGATGTGGAAAGCTCAGGCCATTGGAGGCAATTTGAATTGAGTGCAAAAGTTGGTGGCTTTGTTAGTCTGTGGCAGGGATGCACTTGCCTGGGTGTAATGATGAGATCTGCCATAGTATATGGAATGGACATTTTACAATGTAACTAGTCTTGACAACAGCATCCAGCAGACTAATCTCTCTTAGTGTAAGCTCATGTTTCACATGACACAAATGTTTTCAGTTTCTTAGATGTTGCTTCCAATATGGATCAAGACTGCAAACTTTTCTTATTGTATCTTGCTCAGACATGCGTTGGTTATAAACAGAGGGTTTGGTAGTAAATATCGGGAACTTTTTTTTTTGAAAGTAAATACCAGAACTTATATCTATCTACATTAAGGCATTTTGTTGTGGCGCCTGTGTTATTTTTATATGGTTCATTTTTCTCCTAAATGCTGTGCTCAATTTGCAAAACACTACAAATTTCAATTAGCTAGTCACATCTACCTAACTATAATGAAAGCCTCAACTCTCTCTGTCTCTCTGTGTGTGTGTGCGTGTGAAGTGCTGTATGTTTGCTGTTTGGACTAGAATTGTGCTTAGCCAGTTACAGGGCAGCAGGTGCATCAGGCCCACTAGGCACACTGAGTTTCGTAAGAGTGAAAATTATTTTTGAGTCTTTTTGGACAGCGGAATATGTGATAATATTTAAGAGCTCTAGTTTGTTTGTGTTTCCAAAGCCTGTTGATAGAGTTGTGGGCTGATTCGGACAGTTTTCTGTTATTTTCCCCCTAAGTTAAGTTTCTTGTCTAACTCGATTTCATAAAGTAAATTAGAACAATATATTTGCATGGGGGTGAGGTGGCATGAAATTTACTTAGATGTAAATGTAGAAATATTCTTTTCTTTTGCAGTCAAATAATGAATATGAAAAGGAAATACCTATCTCATTTGTCCATATGATGATTTTTGTGTTACTGTTGAAAATAAAACAGGTTGTGCTAACTTAGGCCTGCAAAGTAGGTTTTAGTTTTAGCTCATGAACATGAGGATATCACCCCCCAACCCCCACAAAAAAAAAAAAAAATAAAGAAACAAAGATGGCTATCTAGAAAATATATATATTGTGTGACATTCCTACTCTTGGGACTTTTAACCTATGCCAATTTTCTTTTGAACTGTTATTTGAGTTTGTGGTTCATTTCTTCAGTTGATACTAGAGTTTGCATTTCCCGCTCACTGGGTAATCCGTCGTACTATCAGAAATTCTGAATGTTCAGTAGTATCGCTATAATGTTGTATTGAATTGCTCATTTCAGTTCTGAAGAATAAAAGTCGCGCTTCTCTCTCTCTCTCTCTCTCTCTCTCTCCCTCTCTCCCCAAATTGAACATTTCAGCAATTGGAATATAGCTCTAGGGCAATTTTGCTGTGTATTATTGAAGATTGATATATTATCTGTTCAATAGAATGTTGGATGTCAAAATATTCAGCTGTCATTATTCATGTTTACTGCATTGATCAAGATCATTTATTTCTCTTAGCTTTATCCACTGGTTCCAAGGTTACAGCTATTGAGCAATAAATAATTCAATTTTCATATCAATATTGCTTTAATTGCATCTCTTCTTTTACAGGCACATTTTTCTTGTCTGTTTTTGGTTAGTGCTCATCTTTTTTTGTTGCCTTGTGGCTGCCATTAGATGCTTTACTTCCTTTGAGCTGTGAGTTTTGAAGTATGATCTTATGTTGTCTGAAGCTATCTTGTTTGACTAAATCTTTTTGTCATTGTGACAGGTCTGAAGAACGATAGTCAAATGATGACGGGTTTTGATTTGTTGATGTGAATATTGGTGATTTGGGTGGAGTTGAGGGGAGCTTCTGGAGCAGCTAAAGCCTTGGTTTGAAGAGGTAAAATGTAGAATTGTATGTAGGGAAAAAATGTACAGTTGCTAACACAATGTGCTGTAGTCCCTTGGCGCAAGCTGGGGAGCACTGATGGGGCTTCTGGAACCATTTTGGGCAGTTTAAAGGAAGGCTTACATATGGGTTAGTTAGGCATGTGTGTGACACAACAGTTTCTTGTTTTGGTTCACCCGAGCCATTTTTTGATGAGAAATCAATGTGACGAGCAGCTGAGTGGTGATGTTACTCTTGTATCTGCGATGGTGCATGGTCATTTGGTGCACAGCCTAAGGTTGCATGCAGCCTGTCGGGCATTATACTGCTTTGTTGTTTGTTTCTGCTGGACGACTGATGTGTTTGATGGTGCTGCGTGCTGCTGGTTTGGTGTTGAATGAAGGTTCGGATGTGATAGGCAGATTTGCTGTTATTCGTTGTTAGAAGACTGCATAGCCTTGACAGATTGCATATTCCCATGCCCCGGGCAGAATTCGTTGGTCGATTCCTTGTTGGTATGCATGAGAGATGGCGCTTGCCTTGTGCTGTGCGTGGTTGGATCTGGATAGATAGATACTGAGGTGTTGCCCTGAATCTTGCTTGGATGGTTGATTGGTATCATGTGCTGAGGTGTTGCCCTGAATCTTGCTTGCATGGTTGGATTTATCATGTGACGCCGAGGCTGGTGCGTGTTTCATGCCGCGTTGCTGCTGTATGTTTAGTTTGTTGGTTTTGGACCATTGGATGTAATTGTTGGTTGTTGGTATCTTGCACACAAGTGGGATGGAATTGGGCTTGCTTGGGTAATAATAGAAATCTAGTATTTATTGTTCCGGGTGCATCCAGTTTTCCATCCACGAGGCACTTGTTTTCTTGGTGTTTGTTAATTCTCTACCGAACATGCCTGGTGTGCTGAAATTTGCTGGACCTTTGTGTGGATGGTAGGACGTGTGATCCTTCTTTGACATGAATCTGGGTTGCGAACTGGACTTGCAGATTGATCGACAAGCTTGTGCTCACCTTAAGGTGACTGTTTGGTTTCATAGGATTAAACTAAATTGTCTAAAATTAATGACTAAATTTTAGTCATTCTTATTTGGTTTCTAGGACTAAAAGTGATTAAACATCATTAAAATATTTGAATAAAGACTGATTTATCTCTATTGCATATAAAAATTATTCCTATTGTATGCAAAGATTGGTTAGTCTACTTTAGAAGCTTCTGGTGGACTAGTAGGACTAATGTATTTTAGTCTTATTTTAGTCTTTCTGTTTGTTTTATTAGTTTAAAGAGACTAAAGTTTAGTCTATTTTAGTTTAGTCCTATGGAATCAAATAGGCCCTTAGTTGATGGTTGGGCGTATCTATTATGATTTGAAAATGTATTTTTGTAAGGGTTATATATGAACAGACTCGTATTTCAAATATCTTTCAATATGGTTTGAATCTTTACAATACAAGACGAGGAATGAGTGAGTGGCCTCTAACGGCCTTTTTTTATTCAAGAAAAAAAATCATAATACGGGGGTCTGGTGAGGTCGGGGCGCAGTCTCAGTCTGGTCTTCTTCTATCTTCTCTCTACTCTTCACTGCGTGCGGTATATTCTCTTCTCTGATCCGGCGGCGCTGCTATTCCTGCAGGGGCAGCTCACTGTGGGCCGGGCCGGGCCGGGCCGGTCAGCCACAGTATTTTTATGTACGTATATAAATGAATAAAGAGATCTGTTTTATATTAGATTAATTAATTAATTACTTGAAAAATCTAAAAAAATTACTTGAAAACAAATGAAGCAAATCAGTCTCCCTGACACGGACTATCATCTGTCTTCCTGATACGGAATACTACCACTTGTGCATGATGGATACGTACATGATTTGCTTTTATTTTTTTAGTTTATTTTGTTTTAAAAAAGAGTTACTAATTAATTCATTCAAAAGACAGACAATTTGTTTTTCTCTTTTTCATCTCTCTCTCTAATACTAGTCGTGCTACCTACCACGCCACCAGAGAGAGGCGAGGCGAGGCACCTGCTCACCTGCCCCCTCCTCTCTCTCTTCGTCTTCTTCCTCCTTTTGGTTTGATCGATGGATCCCATCTATTGACACCGAAGAAGAAGAAAGGAGAGAGAGGGAAGGCAAGGCAACACGAGTGCGATCATCATATCATAAGATAGATAAAAGGGTGGGTGGGTTTCTTCTCTCCTCTCCCCCTCCTCCTCCCTCGAGTCGAGACGCTGAGATCGAGATCACGGGCACCGGTGGAGGGAGGAGCGCTCACTTGCAGATCCTCCGCGTCGCCTCCAGCGTGCGTGCGTTCGTAAGCCCTGACGCCTTCGCTTGTTGCTCGTAGCATGCGATTTTGCTTTCGACTCTCCGAATTTCCTGCCGCCGCCGCCGCCGCCGCCGCCTCCTACGCTCTGATTCCGCTTCCCAAACCTAATCGTCTCTGATTCGGTGGTGGTGGTGATCGATCGTTGCTGCTCATTCGTTTCAATTAGTTATTAGGTTAGGATAGGAAGAGGAGCCAACCACAAAAAATCCCTAGATTGGATTTATGGGCTTGATCCTCGCATCCGTCCATTTGTTTGTGGATTTCGATTTCATCTCATCCACCACAACCTTAACCGAATCCATCCCCTGCGATCCCTTCCTCCCGCACTACGGTTGGCGAATTTGCGATGCCATCCCCAACTTCCAATGATGGCTTCCTTAGTCCACGCCGCAGCCACCAATTCGGCTCCGACTTCTGCTCAGGGTCTCCTCTGTTTCCGCTTCAGCCTCCCTTCCTTTGCTTTCCCTCATTCCAAATTCTATCTTGTGATGATTGGACCCCACTACTCCCGAGGTCTACCTACTTCAAAATCAAAGTTACTAGTCTAGTAGTACCATTCTTGTGCTGCAACTTGCACTTTCCAGTCAAACGTTTGACGTTTCTAGGGAGTAGGACTGGAAATGGGCATGTACTCACCTGCTGCTATTTGGTCAACTCCTACGTCAACCTCCTTACTACTTATTACTAGCCTGTGCGTGACTGTGTCACAACATATAATTTCTTAGATACATACATGCCTCTTAACATTTCTGTGTCTGGATAGTTGAGTGCTCCCCAGCAAAAGCTACCGCGCTTCAGCATGCGCTTCCTCATGTGCATTTTTCCTCGTCCTACTTCTTGCAGGATTCATGCGAAATGCCACCTGAACATGGAATGCCTACGAGAACCGCTGCTGATTCTGTTGTAAACAGGAGGCCTCGTCGCCTGTTTGGGAGACCTTCAGAGAGGAAGAACCCAGTCAACCTTCAGTTTGTATGCCCCTTTTCTTGCTCTTTCCTAGTTTCTCCCTCAGACAAAGTGCGCAAACTCTACCCTGTCTAATGCTTTGCTTGCTACGGTTTTCCAGGAGCGTCAAGTAGCTCACCTCGAGGCAAGACAGCAGCAGAAGCAGAGGTGCACAGATGTTCTATTCTAATTCTACCTTTTGAACATACCAGCTCATGCATGATTTCTCTCCTTTCTGAGTTTACCTCATGTTTCTATCTTTCTTCCTCCCTTAATTTATGCCTGATTGCACAAAAAAAAAAAAATGTTTGCAACAAATAATTTTACGGTCCACCTGGAAGCTAGTATATATGTCATGCTGCCCTTAGCAAACTGTCCTTTTAATGTTTTGCCTCTGCCAATTCCTCAGTCTGTTCTTTGTTAATTGATAACTGTGGTATTCGCTTACTCGCCAGGTGTTATATCATGACAGTTATTCCCTTCAATTTCTGTTACGACCTCAAATCACAGAGTGCAAGTGATGATCCTTCATCTCAACCTACATCTCCAGAAGAGAGCCCTGAGACACCATCCTTGTCACCATCCTCCCCGTCTATTGTGTTCCTGCACTTTAATGCTCAAGATGGATCTCACAGAAGATGGCTGGATAATCCGTCAAGGCTACTGGAAGATAAGCCCACGACATCCAAAAACACGTCTGATTCAGATTTCTTAGTCAACAGCTTTACCAAGCCAAGTGATAATGCAAGGCATTCATCAAGAAGGAAGAGCAAAAAGAAAAGCAAGAAGCACAGGCAACGCTGTAGGAAGCCGACCGATGATGGATCTGAAGCTAAATTCAGAGAGAGCAACGGTGCTGCCCTTGCAGTTGATGTTGGTGATTGTGAAGATTCGATACTTTCGCCTAAGCATGTTGGTGACATACGCTTTGAGGAAACTTCTCCCAGTTCTTCTATCAAGGAAGCTTCTGAAGAGGCTCCTGAGAGTGATAATGATGATGAGTACCGTTGCTGCTCGGGTGGTTCAGTCTGTGATGAGATGGAACTGTCTAGATCAGCAACTTTGTGCCCTGCATTGTGTGGACAATGTGATAGCAGTACCTTCAGAAATTTGGACAATACTCAAAATTCTGTATGTACAGGTTCATCTCAAGAAACTTGCTGTACTGACAGTAGTGCGAACTGTAACCATGATACCAAGGCTCTGCTTATATTCAGAAATGAACGTGGACCTGATCCATGTGATGCGATAGAGTTTTGCAGTTCTAACAGTGGATTTGATGAGAATTGGCTAGAGAAGTATGATTATGATGGTGGCGTTTGTTCCCCAAAGAGCGTTGGTACAGACGGTGGAGTCCAGGCGCACTTGTGCAGCAACACAAGAAGTGACAATGATTTCTGTCTTGTAATATCCAGAAAGAGAGCAAGAAAAGAGAAGAAAATGTCATTGTGGAAGAGTTATGGAGAGTGTGCATCCACATTTACACTTGATCGAAATAAAAAATTTGCTGGCCGTTCTTCAACGCACATGACCAAGGAAGTCAACAGGAATGACTGGTCCCATAGACAAAATCACGTTAGCAGGATACACCCTCAGCATGGAATTGCACTGAAGAACTCCACAAATTTCATGCAAAGGCCAAGCAATGTTTGCAGGGAGACCCAATATGGAATTCCAGCTCAAGATTCCAAGTCAGGAGAAAGTCTCAATCATTTTACAGGTCCAAGAGAAAACATTTGGGGAAAATCAACTGCTGGTTTTGATAAGGCAGCACAGCAGCTTTATTTGAACAGAGAACTATCCAATACTCTTGACAGCAGAGAATCAGTTCGTTGTGAGACAAGATCAATTTCCTCTTCTGAACCGACAACTCCAAAGTCTTTAAAGGGCAATTGTACTTCAGAGTCTGGTGAGTCAACATATATTACAATAGGAGCTCTTCCCATGCAGAAAAGAAGACTGCAGGATTCAGTTCGAACTGATGATGCCAGCGAAACTATTTCTGGGCGATCATCACCTAGTATGACTCCCATCTTAAGATCCTGCATCACTTCTTTTTTTTTTCCCTTACTAATGAAACCATGTGATAAGAATGTAACATTGCTTGCAGCAAGTGTCGTAGCATCTAACATGATGTTGTACTCAAAATATTGCAGGATCTGAGTCATCAACAACTGAATTAATGGTTGGACACAGTAAAGTTTCATCTATTGAAGGGAACCATGGCTGTCAAGGGCTCTGTAACTCTAGAACACATCTAGCCCAGATGCTCAGGGTTGTAAACGATGCCTATAAAGTTCAGGTTGCTGCAAATATTCTCCTTGCTGCTGGCTATCCAATTTCTGATCTTGAGACATTTATATACTCTGCAACTCCCGTTATTGGTCGTGCACCTTGCATGATCAGCAGCACTAGTTCATGGGATCAAGTAGTTAGCAACTCAGTTTGTCGGCATGACATCTCTAATGTTTCCTTAAGGAGATTATGGGAATGGTATGAAGAACCAGGGTGCTATGGATTAGAAGTAAAAGCACTTAGCAATCTCAGCTCTAAAACATCCTGCAACAGCAGTTCAGAGTTCTTTGCATACTTTGTGCCTTATCTATCTGCTATTCAGTTATTTGGGTGGTCTAGGAATAACGTGAGTCACAGTTCTGGTGTACAAGGGATGGAATTACTGAAAGCATCAAATACTGCAAGCTCTATGAGCTCTCATCCTGTGAATGAGGTGCATACACTGTTTGAGGAAAGTAATGCATGCTTGCCAGAGTCATCTTTGGATTTAGAAGACAATGGAGAGCTAATGTTTGAGTACTTTGAAACAGAGCAACCTTCTTTTCGGCCTCCATTATTTGAGAAGTAAGTTGTCCACAGGCCTCCGTTATGAGTTTTGACCACTAGTTCCTCTTAGTTTCTTGTGAAATATTTATGGTGTGTCATTTCTTTCTCAAAATGCTTCTGGGTTCACAAATCAAAAGAATCACGATCTTTTTCTTCATTAGAATAGGGCGATTAATTTGAAAATTCTGTTGCGAACTGTATTCTATAAACAGCCAGTGAGTTTGTGAGCAATAGAACTTTTCATGACGAAGTGACCATGAGAGCTTTCTTTTTCTGGTATTGTATTGGTTCAGCTGATCAGGATGTTTATGAATTATGGCCTAAAGCAAGAGAACTTACTTTGTGCCCATGTGAGTAGCTTAGAACTGGGGCTTTGTATGCTGCTAAGAATCTGTCATAAGCCCTTTTCCAAATTATAAGATATTTTGGCTTTTCTAGGAAGGGCGGCCCTGGTGCAAGCGGTAGAGCTTTACCGCCTGTGACGAAGAGGTCCAGGGTTCAAGCCCCAGCCTTTGCACATTTGTGCAGGGATGGCTGCTAGCTATTTTCCCTTTTTCAGACCCTGCAATGCGGGAGCCTACGGCACTGGGTACGCCCTATGCCCTTTTTGGCTTTTCTAGATACATTGCCTTTACTATGATCTATACATAGTGTATATAGCAAAAGCTATGTATCTAGAAAAGCCAAAACTGTCTTATAATTTGGAGTGGAGGGAGTATGTGGTATCATATGTATTGCTTCCAATTTGGTGGTCTTTCGTTATGCCCCTTGTGCGACAATAACAAAGACTTTTACTTTAATTAAATTGTAGCTACTATTTATTGTCCTGGTTGTGTATATCCTTTTCCTGTGTTAATATCTGGCTGCAATCTGTAGGATCAAGGAGCTTGTTAATGGTGCAAATGTTTCTGACCACCGGATTTTTGGGGACCCTGAAAAACTGCAAAATGCAAAATTATGTGAGCTTCATCCAGCTTCCTGGTTTGTTCCTGAGCCTGGATGCTTTATTCACTAGCGTTTCCTCAGTTTGCACTGTTATCAATATTAAGTTTTTTTTGGTCATTTGTCTCATGTGATGTTCAATACATTTCATTTGTAGGTTCTGTGTGGCCTGGTATCCTGTTTATCGTGTGCCTCGTGGGAATTTCCGTGCGGCATTTCTTACATACCATTCGCTGGGAAAGTTGGTTCATCAAAAATGCTTTCTGGATACGAATGGCGAGCATACACGTATAGTTTCACCAGTTGTTGGTCTCCAGAGCTACAACGACAAGGTACCATTTGGACTCGATGTTTTCCTTGATGACAGGAGAAAACGTTTGCGTCATATCATCCGTATAGCTGTTAAATTCAACTGAAAAATCCAGGAGATAATGATGTAACCAAATGAATAGTCACTTCGTAGAAGTTTATTTCTAGTGATTGCTTGGTATGTATATGCTGGCAATGTTTTTTTTTGTGCCTTAGATGATGAGGTCATATTAAGGGGATGGATTTATGCATAACCTGATTGATTCACAATCTCTTGTTTATAGGGAGAACAGTGGTTTCAGCTGAGATGCGCAGATTTGAAGCAACTGCCAATAGAAGATTCTTCAAAAACGGGTCCTGCTGAAGTTCATAGAGAGAGGCTGAGGACGATGAAGATGGGTGCGTTGTCCATGGCAAGAGCTGTTGTCCCAAAGGGAAGTGGAGAATCTGTGAACCACCATCCAGACTACGAGTTCTTCCTGTCTCGGTGCACCTAGGCTAGGCAGTTGTGATATGAAGAACTGGGGCTGTTCTGCTTCCCTCCTGACTGTAGTGACAATGAAAAAGAAAAAAAAAATACATAGTGACTAACCAGAGGCCGGCTATAGTTGATCCAAGAGAGATGAGAGCCTGGGGTGATACATATCATTGGCTGTATAGGAGATAGATCATATCATAGACTAGATACCGGATTACCAATGGGAACCAAGTTGGTGAGCTGTAGCAGTATGGCAGTACCCTCTATGGCGGATGGGTGCTTTTTTGGGGCTGGGGCCAAAGATGAGAAGATACCACAGATGAGATGACGCAGTGTTCGATGACTCTGCAGGTGTAATGTTCATTTTTTGTACAAAGACAACACCAGAGGAGAAGAAATTTGCTACCACAATTGGCGCCTTTGTTAATTCCTGTTTACAGTTGCTTAGTTGGGCTTTTGTTGTGGCTTGATTGCTTTTCAGTGCGTGAATCATGATCCTATGCTTCTGTAAATTATGGTACTCCGCGGGGGGCAAATATGAATGTGTTAAGGTCTGGTGGCGTGCTGCTAGCAAACGCAAGTGAAAGTGTACGTAATGTGTGTTTTAATTTCACCAGAACAAGCAAAGTAATTAGAGGCGTGCAATCTTATTGCTTTCCCGGTTGGCAAGATGCTATTTGAGATTATTATCTAAATCATTCAAGAAAAAGTGAGCCATTTGGAAATTAATTTCCTTGACAATGCATTTAGGAAACTTTAAATAACTAATGTTGGTAAATTGGATACTAGCGAAGCAAGGCTGTAGAAGAGTCGGTCTTCCATCAGATGAAATGGAAGGCTTATTTTTTAGGAATCACATGAAAGTAAGTAGCTCCTCCAACCTACCACTATTTTGATAAGACGTTTTAGCTTTTCTGCGTATATAGAATTTTTCTATACAGTTATATATACAATATTATACCTAGATACATAATAAAAACAATTATATTTAAAGAATTCAAAATATCTATAATTTAATAAAACGATGAAGTATAATACGGAGGGACTTCGAGATAGTATGAAAGCACCCTTTCTTTGAGGAAAAAAATATTGAACTTTTCAAAATGTGTCAGTCTGGTTTCATCATACGCGGAGTACCCCAATAGCAAACTAGCACAATCACCCCTCTCGCTGGCTGCTTGGTGCTTGTGCTTCTCCCCACCTTCACTCACTAGTCATCCAATCCAATCCAATCCAATCCATCCTCGCTGGATCCACGCACGCCCACAACCCCGGAGCCGGAGCCGAAGCCCGCAAGGGACGGGGTCACGGGTCGTCGCCGCCGCCGCCGCCGCCGCCGCTTGCCCGTTTCTTTCGTCGCCTCCGTAGCCTCAAATCCTACCTCCTTCCTCACCCCCTTGCTGGTCTCGATTGTCGAGGGAGGGAGATAAATGTTTGGGGACATGGCCGCCGCCGCCGCCGACTCCGGCATGGGCATGGCCATGCCTTTCTATCCGCTTCAGGACCAAGGGGGAGGAGGGCTCACCACCGCCACCACCGATCCCCATCACCACATGCTCTGCTTCATGGGGAGCTCCAACTCTCACTCCACCGGTCCTGATCCCAATCCCACCCTCATGCCTAGACCACCACCACCTCCTCCTCCAGCGCCTGCGAGCACCAGCAATGCCACCCTCTTGCCACCTCCTCCTGTCCCCAACCCTTCCTCACTTCCATCCCCTCCCAAGTACAGTTTCGTCACTGGTTCGCCTGCCGATTGGTCCGCCGATGAGATCGCAACATTGAATCAGGGCCTCATCAGGTCAGCTTCTCTGTATGCGTTTACTTAGTATTGCATTCTCTTGAATGATTAATGGATCAAATTGCACCCCTTCAATCAAATCAAATGAAATGGTAGTACTAGGCCTCAATGGAATCTAGCATATCCATTTCACCTCTGATTTAGTCAGATTAAGCTGGCCTGCTGGCTTCTCTTGTTTTTCAGTTTTATTATCATCATGTATGTATGTGTCGGGTACCTGGAAAAGGGGTACCCCAAACCCTCGATTAATCAGACTAATCCCCGAAGTCAGCAACGTAAACCCTCTAACGACATCCCTCACTATCGCTCGAAAGCCCACAGGCTAAGGCATATTGGGCCGCCCCATGAACAGGCGTCGACAGCCCAAAGCCACAGCTTGATCGACGGGCTACCACGCGGACCGAGACTGCACGCTCGAGGGTACAATCCGGGAACCCCTCGAGGACGTAACTTCGCTCGAGCGAACGAGCCCGCCCTCGAGGACGGAACTTCGCCCGTGCGAATGGGCAGCCCTCGAGCACAGTATACCCCTCTACTACCTACCCCCCGTACGGATCCAGGCGCATTCAATGCATTTTACCTGCTCCCG